>JAMJFZ010000199.1:77662500-77930000 GCA_026225945.1 Cricetomys ansorgei | reverse complement strand
TTGACTAGGTTTATGTTCCCACCCCTGGTGTGGTAGATGTTTACGAGTTGGGTTTGGAATGCTTGATGCAGGTGATTATAATTTGGTTGGGTGCAGTCTTTCTGGCACCTGTAGCTTGTTCTTGGGATTGTGTGCTGCTTGGGTTTATGGGAAATTTTGACGTAGGATATAAAAGGTCTGAAGCCCTGAGAGTCAGGGTGGGCATTGATTAGTGGTTCTTTGGTTGGGTTGCTGTCATTAGTGTGTTAATTCTTGAAAGAACAAAGGTTGGAGAGATTGAGTTTACAGATGGTGAGCTGAGACGCTATTCTGACTTGCTGTCAGCTAGTCCTCTTCAAGCTTAGGACAGCCTAAAAGAGGCTGTGACGATTTCTACCTTTCTCTCTTTCTATATCAAGGCTGCTTGCAAAGGCGGTGAACACTTCTTTCTATCCTTCCTTTCTCTTTCCCTAAATCGAGGCTAAAAGCTTGTAGCGTGCTGCAATGCACTCTGCCTCTGAACCCCAGTCTCAGTGATCTCATCTGCAAGCAGTTACACGTGGACTTGCAACAGTTCCGAGTGGGTGCGTGCATTTAAGGTACATCTATTGTGAACTAGCATGACCTAGTGGTTTGGTTTGTTTTGTTTTAGATAGAGTCTCACTAGGCAGCCCAGCTGGCTACAAACTCACAATCCTCCTGCCTCAGCCTCCTGAGTGGCTGAGATTAGAGGCTCCTGCCGTCGTACTCTGGAATTCAATCCAGTAATCGTCCGTTATCAAGAGCTTGGTCCTCCTGGAGTACACTGGGAGTTTACTTAGCTCACTCTGTAGTCTCATTTCCTCTTGATTCTGTTTTATTCCTGTGAGCTCACAGGTGCCGCGGTGGGTGTGTGGCAGTCGGAGGAGTCAGAAGACGACGCTGGGGGTCGGCTCTCTCCTTGCACTGTGGTTTCCGGGGTTTGTGCGTCTACTGTCTGAGCCATCCCGCAGCCCTGATCTTCGGTGCTAGCTGTGAGAATTTCAGCGCAGCACCTCACAGCAGACGAGCTCGGCCAGTGTGCTCGCCCTCCTCCTTAATAACAGAAAGTTTTTGAAAGCTTCAATTTTGAGCATCCTCTTCCAAATTATATGGTACATCCAGTATTTCAGTGCTGGCCTGTCTCTCTCCACCATAAATTAGGAGTCATTATTGTGGAGTCGTTCAGCCCACATTTATGTGTTTCCTCCCCCAAATATTTGCCAACGTCTGTGCCCGTTGCTCGATATATATATATATATATATATATATATATATATATATATATATATATACACACACACACACACATATATACATATATACACACATAAAAAAACTTGGCCTTTTCTCCAGAATCATTTTGATTCTGCCTCAAGTGCATTGCATGGAGGGCTTCCTCTGGTGAGGTTATTCTTGCAGCAGAACATCTCACATGTCGGTGTATGTGTGTGCATGTTTGTGTGTGTGTATACATGCAGTGGGTGCCTGAATGTGCTTGCATGTGGAGGTCAGAGGTCAGCCTCTGGTCTCATCTCTCAGATCCCACCCATTTGCTTTTCGAGGTAGATTCTCAAAGGACCGAGATGAGCTCACCAAGTAGGTGAGGCTGGCTGCCTGGCTGGCTGCCTGGCTGCCTGGCTGGCAAGCTCTGGGATCCGCCTGTCTCAGCCCCCTCAGCACTGGGACATGCCACCACGCCTGGCAGTTTTACCTGACCTCTGGGCACTGATTTAGGTCTTCACATGTGCATGGCAAGTGCTCATCCACTGAGCACCAGCCCCTGACAGTGTTGTTTTAGACAGCCTCTGTCTAAAGGTGGCTGCCTCTCATCGACCCTCTGGGAGAGTAGAGTTCCACGCTGGCAATCACTGATTCTTAGCACACTGATGGTACAAGCAACTGGCCTCTGCTGCCAGCACTGGGGCAGAGGGGGCTCACAACTTCAAAGCCAGCTGAGACTACAAAGGGAGACCTTTTCCTATCCCCTCCCACCCACAAGTAAAATGCCAACATATTCTGCCTTGTGTTGATGATGGTAAGTGCCAACAGGAAAAATGGTCCTTGGTTATCCCGGGAGAATCTCTTTTCTTGGGCACATCTAACCTCATCTCCCTTGCACATGGCTGAGGTTTGACTTCCTGTGTCCAGCTTTCAATCTCTCCTTACTGACCTCGATGAGGATTCAGAGGCCTCCTGGGTCTGAGACTTGGTATCACCCATCAGCTCTTCTATGCTGGCTGGAACCCTGTCTGCCATTGCTTTCTAGATCTCTAAGCAGAGGTTCGTTAGGCCCCTCCCACTCTACTCTTCCAGATAATTCCATCCGTCTGTTGCCAGACTTCTCGTTAGCCCTATCCACTGTGCTGTTGGTCTGTCGTTGAGTTTCAGATTGCCAGCCTGGTGGCTCTGCAGCTGATGCTCTTTCAAAGCTGACTGTTCTGAACAGTCTCCTAGTACCCTCTGGGTTCCTACATATTTCTCTTTCCTTCTTGAAAAAGCACAAACATCACTGTTGTTTCATTTGTTTGTAGTCTGTGTGTGATCAAGTCAGACCTGAAGTCTCTGAGGGCTTGTTTGCACTGCGGTTTGTTTCTGCCAGTTCTTCTTTTCCATGCTGTGACTTTTGTAATTTCCCCTCACTGAGACACTGTAGCGTGTGTGTGTGTGTGTGTGTCTGTGTGTATGTGTATATATGTATGTATATCTCTGTGTGTATGTGTGTGTGTTTGTGTGTACATGTCTGTGTGTGTACATGTCTGTGTGTATGTGTGTATATGTCTGTGTGTGTGTGTGTGTGTGTGTGTGTGTGTGTGATTTTATGCCTCTTTATAAAATCTAAAATCCACAAACGAGAGAAATGCTGTCTTTGACTTTCTGAGTCTGTTTTAATTTTCTTAATATGATTCACTCCCCTTTCTTGCAAATGGCATAATCCCGCTTTTCTTCGTGGCTAAATACAATTCCACCTGTGTTCACGCCACATTCTCTGCGTCTGCTCCTGTGCTGCCGGTGCCCACGCTGCCTCCACATTAGCTGATGCAGCTAGAACTGTAGTAAGCATGGTGTGCAAGTACCTCTGATGTGCTGGGGAGGCTCCCGCGGGTAAATTAGCAGGAGCAGTGGCGCTGGTCACAGGGCGACCTATGAATTCAAACTAAAGTCAAGTGAGAACTAGTAATGGCGATATCAGGGGGATATTTCCCTTGAACCTCGTGTCAAAGACAGGGCAGGCGGGTTTCCATTCTCTGTCCTTCTGCAAGGTGAGGGTTGTTTTCATTCTTCCTCACACTCTGGATATTGGCCTCTGAGGGGCATTGGCACGGTGGACTCTCGATTTGAAGGGGTCTCCTTTTACCCCCTCTGTGGAAGCTGGGGCTTACCCTTCTGCTCCCTGATCTCAGGCAGCTCCAGAAACAGTAGCCCATGGTCTCTGACCTTGCCTGCAGTGTTCTCTTAATCTTACATCAACTCAACAATATGGGGTACTGGGGGAGGCGGTAAAACACACCTTACCTTGCATTTTAGTTATAATCAGAGGAGCTATCAAAGGACTCACTTGGCAGAGTGCCAGAGACAGCTGGAGTATCTGAGAAGTTTCCAGAACTTTTGCTTACTTTTAACCTACCCTTCTCCTTCTCACACACAGCAGCATACTGTATCTGTGGTTGTTGTTGATGCTGGGGCTCCCCAGGGCCAGGAGGAAGGGGGGCTCAGAGTCCTCATCCCAGCACTGGGAATGCACAGAGGCTGAGAGGAAATGGAGACTGAAGCCAGTAGGGACACCCAACCCACATCAGAGAACCTCAGGTACAGCCAGGGCCCTGGCCTGTCTCCAGCAGCCCCCAGCTGCTGCGGGGGGGGGGGGGGGCAGATAGCGTTTGCAGATGACATGCACCCTTTGCTCAAGGTGAGCCATAGTTTCCTCTGTGCTGAGGACCACATTCAACCAGGATATGGTCACAGGAAGTTTCCAAATGGACCTGTGGAAGGAAGGAAGGAAGGAAGGAAGGAAGGAAGGAAGGAAGGAAGGAAGGAAGGAAGGGAGGGAGGGAGGGACGGAGGGAGAGGAGAGGGGAGGGGAGAGGAGAGGAAGGAAGGGGGGAAATGAGAGAAAGAGGAGGAAGGAGGGAAGTAAGGAAGGGAGAGAGGGAGAAAAGAAGAGAAAAGAGAGAGGGAGGGAGCTGGAGAAATGGCTCAGTGGTTAAGAGCACTGGCTGCTCTTCTAGGGGTCCTGAGATCAACTCCCCACACTTGCATGGCAGCTCACAACCATCCACAATGATGCAGATGTACAAGCAGACAAAGCACTTGTGTACATAAGATACATAAATAAAAAGAAAGGTAGGGACTTTTTTTTTCATGTAACTCCAGCCACTCTGAGGCAGGAAGACTGAGTTCAAGCTTAGCAAGAACCTGTTTCAGAATTAAAAGTGAGTGGTGTGGTGTGTGTGTGTGTGTGTGGTGTGTCCCCGTGCCAGAGCTCTTGCCTCGCACATGGAGGACCAGGGTTCCAGCCATAGGACTGCCAAAAAAAAAAAAAAAAAAAAATGAAGTGAAGTGGAATTTTAAAAGCTTCAATGCTGTAACACTGAAATGGAACAATATAAGTCTGTCTCACACAGACTTACACCATCCGGGCTGGTGGGTATTAGAGGCCGGAATCGGAAGGCCTGGCAGAGAGGAAGCCGGACTGTCTGGTGGGCGCCAACACCTCAGCCCTCGTTTTTTCCTAAAATGGAGCCCTCCGTCCCGCTCCCTAAATATCCCTGGGTCTCTGGAGCCCTCGCGCCAGCTCCCACCTACCGTCACGCTTCTGACTCAGAGGGAAAAATAACCCAGCAGCAATTCGTCTTCCTCAGGCGCTGCCCGCGAGCTTCGACGTTTTTTTTCACAGCTGAGTTATTTCTGATCTCAGTTCTGGCAGAAAGAAATCTAGAGCAACAGTGGCGGGGGGACGTTGGAAGCCGTGCCAATCCAAACAGTGTCTAAAAGTCTACAGCTGAGCCACCAGGCTCCGCCAGGCTGGGGAAAGCGAGTTTCCAACTCACAACAACACCTAAGACCGCCAGGGACGTGAAACCGGGCAGGAGAGCCGGGAAGGAAATTGAGAGCTAGGACACAAGGTGGCCTCCAGCGCTGAGCACTTGCCCCCATAGGCTGCCCTGAGAGCCTGAGAAAGACCACGGAGGCTCACAGGCTCAGAGGCCTCTGGAAGAGGAACATCACCAAGTAGTGTGAGGTTGGGCAAGTCACCTGACTTAGCTTCTGCTCTTGTAACCAGCAAAGATGATGTTGACGGTTGACCTCCGGGGTAGGCCCACCTAAGGAGTAGGGGTATCTATGTCACCTCACAGAATCACAGTGCCACGCAGGTTCCAAATGCTTTCCTGCTACTCCGTACAACAGAAGGCAAAGTATGTCGTCATGTCATTCCAAAGATGATTGATGGGATGGTAGGGATGGTGATGGCGATGATGGTGGTAAAGGTCATGGTGATGGTAGTGATGGTGATGCTGATGCTGATGATGGAGATGGTAACGGTGGTGGTGCTGATGCTGATGATGGAGATGGTGGTATCATTGATGAGGGTGTTGGGATTGGGGATGGTATTGTGTTGATGGTGATGGTAATGGCAGTAATGGTGGTGGGGACAGCAGTTTTGGTATGACAATGATGACAGCAACAGGGGTGTAGCAGGCAGTGAGCCCAAGAAAGAGACATGATTACGGTCATTTTTTAAATGGTCTCCTCAGGCTGGGGAGATGGTTCAGTAGGTAAAGCGTTTGTCACATGAGCATGAGAACCTAAATCTGAACCCTTAGCACGCATGGGTTTTATGTCTTTAAAAAAAAAGCCAGACAGGGGCTGGAGAGATGGCTCAGCGGCTAAGAGCTCTGGCTACTTTTATAGAGATCCTGAGTTCAATTCCCAGCAACCATATGGTAGCTCACAAACATCTATAATGGGTCTGTTACCCTCTTCTGGCACACAGATGTACACGTAGACAGAGCACTCAAATACATAAATAAATAAATCTTTTAAAAAGAAAGAAAGGAAGAAAAGAGAAAGAACGAACTAGGCACATGCCTTTAATTCAAGGACTCAGGAGGCATAGGCAAGCACATCTCTGAGTTCAAGACCAGCCTGGTCTACAAAGCAAGTTCTAAGAGAGCCAAGGTTATACAGAGAAACCCTGTCTCAAAAACAAAAAACAAAAACAAAACAAACAAAACCAGGCACAACAGTACAGGGCTGTATCCCAGCACTGGGTAAAGTAGGAAGAGACAGGAAGATCCCTAAGACACACTGGCCAGCCTGGCCAAAACTGTGAGCCCCAAGTTCAGTGACAGACCCTCACAAATTAAGGTGTAAAGTGATCAGAGACACTCAACATCAATCACAGGTTTCCACATGAATGCATGTACTCTTGCGTGCGCGCGCGCACACACACACACACACACACACAGAGGAAGGAGGTGGGGGGAGTTGATTGACTCCTGATCCAGAAATAGTTAGAAATGTAGCATCAGCTCCCCAATTCCAACCCCAACCTCTGATGGCAGAGGCCTGGGTCTGTACCCAGAAGATGGTGAGGCAGACGGACCTCTGGATGAGTGGGTGGATGGGTGGATGCCAAGAACCCCTGAACTCCCTCATGCCGCATCCTGAGTCAACTCTGGCTTGACCCTCCATAAAAAAAGATAGGAAAGTTTGCTACAGGCAGGCTCAGCAGCCTGGGGGAAAGGGCTTTCTGAACATTGTCCAGGTGAATCCTGAATCTGCCCAGCTCCCAGGCTCCTTGACAAGCTCATCTGGATACTTCACATTTGGGATAGACCAATCAGTGATTGTTGTCTCTATGAACAGACATCAGGGGATCCAGAGGGAGAAGAGGAAAGCCATGCACCAGAGCAAGGGATCATTAGAAAATAGCTTATGGAATGGTGTCTGCAACCCTAACACAGCCCAGCATGGCTACTGGCTGGTGCAAGTCCAGAGTGAAGAATCTTTTACACAGGTGACTGCTTGGGAGACACAGGCAGGGTCTTCACTCTTCACAGATTCCAGATGTGGAGGCTCGAATACCAACTGAAACTGATCTCCAAGTCGACTCTCCTGCAAGGCTCGTAGGGTCTTTCCCAGATACATGCACAGTGGGAAAGTCAGAGTCACAGGCTGGGATGGACCACAGTAACAGTGAGTGTCCCTACCATCTCAGTGCCATCCCCAAAGGACAGGAAAGCACCTACCAGACATCCCTGGGAAGGGACCCTGTCTTCTCGTGCTGGCTCCCTGTACGCAGTCCTCTTGGGAGTCACATTTTTCACAGATTTGGTGGAGGTTTTGGTTCCTGACTTTTTGAAATTTTGAAATTACACATTGCTGCCTGGAACAAGTTCAGGGAGCTGTCTTGTATTCCTAGGGAAAGAGAGGCTGGGAGGTCCCTTAGGGAGCCCACCCGTGTTCTAAATGAGCTTCGTGAAGGCACAGATGATAGAGCCTTTGGTTATGGGTACATACCCTTGGTGTGGGTTATAGAGCCCCTGCTGTGACTCTTGGTGTGGGTTATAGAGCCCCTGGTGTAACTCTTGGTGTGGGTTATAGAGCCCCTGGTGTGGGTTACAGCACCTTTGGCCGTGGGTTACAGCATCGCAGTAGCTGGGAACAGGACCCACTATATGTGGGGCTGACAATGACCACAAGGGACTCTGCTTTACTGTATGATGCCTGTATTCCTGTAAAGTTACAGCCCAAAGCTGAGTGTGGTAACTCATGCCTGTAATCCGAGGATTTGGGAGACTCTCTGAGGCAGGAGAATTGCCATGAGTGCAAGGCCAGCCTGAGCTACACATTAAGGCCTACATATTGTGTCAAAACAAAACACACACAAAAAGCTACAGCCTGCAAGTCTGTGTTGATGGCTGTCACCTGAAATTGTGAAGGATCTGTCCAGGAGCGCACAGAGACCGAGGAGATCTAGGCAGGTGTCTCCTGACTCTATGTTCATAATCCAGGAAAGTGGGAGGCTGCATGGAGAGGTCTGAGAGACAGACCAGCAAAATCCACACCAAGACGACAATGAAAAGTCAACCAACAAGCCAGACAGGAGTGGTGGTTAGCGATTAAGAGCACTGCCTACTCTTCCAAAGGACCTAGGTTTGATTCCTGACGCCCATGGGGTGGCTCACAACCACCTGTAACTCCAGTCCCAGGAAATCTAAGGCCCTCTTCTGGTATCCTTAGGCACCAGGCATGCACACGGTACACAGACATATAGGCAGGCAAAATACCCACAATATAGAATAAATGATTTTTTAAAAAATTAAAACCCAAACACAACTCTGGTCACAATACAACATTATTCGATGACCCAGTTGTAATTGGGGGTGGAGGGGCGCCTTGGGGGACAGGCAGATAACTGAAGTGTTTTGTGTTTTGAGACAGGGTCTTACCATGTGGCTCTGTCTGTCCTGAGACTCACTATGTAGACCAGGCTAGCCTTTCATTCAGAGATCCATCTACCTGGCTCTGCCTCCCAAGTGCTGGGATTAAAGGCATGTGCCACCACACCCAGCGATTGCAGTGTTTCTTAACAAAAAATACAGAGCCAATTTGCCCACATTTGGAAGACTAAAATAAAAGCCAAAAATAAAGGAAAGAACAAAATAATCTTTCTGCTACTAGGCAAAGCTTCAAGCCAGGGTGTCGCCTGCGGTAAGGGAGTCACTTCCTTGTCCCCACCTTGAGACTCAGACTTTGACCTGAAAGGCACTTCCAGGCCCTGTTGCGTCACAGGGAAATGACATTTACCACCTGCCTTGTCCTATCTGTCCCTGGTATTGAAGAAGAAAACCAGCATCTCAGGTCAGCATCCCTCAAGGCTGCCCTCTGGTCCTTCCTCCCAGGCAGCCATCCCTAAAGAGTCACAGGTGACAACAGCCTGAGATAGAGGGAGGGTTAAGGGACACTGTGTACACCTCAGCTCTCTCCCCTCCGTGTCAGTCTCCAAGGCCACCAAAGTCACCACTGAAGGACTTTAGTTCTCCTCTGGTTGGGGGATCTGACCCCTAACGGGACTCCTTGCCCCCTCACACCTGAGCTAATGGGGGCATAACCACCCTAGCTGTCCCAGCCCAAGCAGCCATTCCCCACCTTCTTCACGGGGTTCTTGTGAGGCTACATGAGTCATACCTGTTTAAGGGAACAGAAGGGTGACAAATTCAAAGGATATTTTGGGAAACAGGAGCAATCAGAACTCTTGGGTGTGGAAAGAGGTGACAATGTCTCTCTTGAAATCAGAGACGGCGTCAGCTGGACGGAAAAGAACGTGAGGTAAGACACAGTTGTCAGCATGGGACGAAGATTGAGAACAGAGCTGCAAATGGAAAATCAGTCTGAGGGCTGGAGGGATGGCTCAGTGGGTAAAGGTGCTTGCAGCCAAGACCGATGACCTGAGTTCAAATCCTGTGACCCACAGGGTAGAACACTGATTCTCATAACCTGTCCTCTGACCTCCACTTGTGAGCTCTGACATGCACTCCCTACCCCCCAGAATAAATAAATAAATGTTGCGAGAGGGAGAGAGAAAGAGAGAGAGAGAGAGAGAGAGAGGAAAAAGAAACCAGTTTGAACGCATTCTTCCCACCTACCAAACATGCTGAACCAAATGATTTATGAAACAAAATAAACCCCAGAAAGATGAGCAAAACTTTATGTGGAAGGTGAGCAGAGCTTTAAAATCATCAAAGATACTCTTTTTAAGGGATCTGGATATATAAAAAACATGGCTTTTCTATGCCACAGACAAACTTAACGGGTGGGGGGATGGGGATGAGATTGACAGCCCGCTAAGGGCAGTGGGTTAACCTCCGCAGCCTGCCTGGTAAGGAAAGCCTTAAGCCAACAAGGCTTTTATTTTCTTTTATTTTTTTGGAACTTGACAAAATGATACCAAATTTCACCTGGAAAAATAAACAGGGGACCAGCCAGGGGAAACATAAGGAGACACAGAAATAACGAGGGAGGGCGCACAGGCTTCACCAGATGTTCAGACCCTGGGAAGGCGCAGTCTCTTTGGAAGCGCTGTAGCGCTGGCAAAGGAGACAGCTTGAGCCAGGCGGAGGTGGGAGGGAGTGGGGCAGAACCAGCATGGAAATGGGAGGGGGTGGGTGCTTCCTATGAGGGGAAAACGCATTGTTCAAAGCAAGGCGCCGAGATAACTGGAAGTCAGCCAGCTGGAAAAAATAAAACAGAATCCCTACCTCACCCCTTACACCCAAATAGATTCCAGATGGAGCCAACATTTAAACAAACAAAAAAAAAACTGAACCATAAAAGTTCTCAAAGAAAACATAGGTGAACTTATTTATAATCTTGGAAACGTCTTTCTGAGCAGGAGAGAGAACTCGGAGGCCACGATGTGGGGGGAAAAAAAAACATCGTCCGGAAAAGGGACGAGGGTTAAGTGCTCGGCAAGCACTTGCTGGTCCTGAAGGGCTTGGTTGAGGGAGGAGAGGAAAACAGGTTTTCCATGTGACTGGAGATGGGACAGAGTCTTCTCTAGATGATGAGCAATAGGGCTGGGAAATGCTAGGGAAAATGTGAGCTTCTATCTATTTCTGCTTAGAAAATCAACCATGTAGAGTCTCTGGTGAAGTCCTACAGAGGCCATTCTGCCCTTATGGGAATATCGAGCAGCTCTCTGGGCAGTTGAAGAGCTGTGGAACTCTAAACTGACTGAGCAGTTCCGGAGACCTTAAAACAGCTTCCTGCCAGATAAGGTGGCGTACACCTGTGATCCCAACTCTAGGGAGAAAGATTGTATCCAAGGCTAGCTTGGTCTACATAAGCAACACAGTGTCTCAAAAACCCAAGGGCTGGGGCTGGACCTGCTTCTCAGCGGTAGAGCATTTGCCTAGCATACCCAAGGGTTTCTAGCCCCGGCACACCAAAAACCAAAAGACAAATGTGAGGACCTAGAGTCTGCAAATACAGGCCAATTAAAATTTATGGGGCTGATGGGATGGTTAAGTGGGTACAGGTACTTGCTGTTCTCTATTCAAGCCTGACCAGCTGAGTTTTGTACCCAAGTAAAGAGAGAACCAACTAACTGAGTTTCTCTCTGAGCACACACACACACACACGCACACGTACACGCACACACATACACACGCACACTAAAATAAAATAAGATGCCACTGGATGGCCCACATCTGTCATTTCTGCACTTGTGAGGCAGAGGCAGGAAGATCAGGAGTTCAAGGCTAACCTGGACTACGTGAGACTTGGCCTCAAAAGCAAAACAAAAGAAAGATAAGATGCTTCTTTTGACCTGCCAAATTAGCCAAAATTGTCAAAGATTTTTGTGTAGTTCCCAGCGTTGTAAAACTAACAGAGTCTGGATGGGTGGATGGATGAATAGATAGATAGGTAGGTAGATAGATAGATAGGTAGGTAGGTAGGTAGATAGATGCATAGATGGATGGAATTGTCCAAGATCTATAAGTCTGAAAAAAAAGCCCACAAATGTCTGTAGAAATGTCTCAAACACCACTAATAAGCATATAGTTTAGTTTGCCCCACATATTTTGATAGCTATATAGTATTCCATGGATGAAAGTAACAAAAATTACTTAACGGGACCCCATTTAAGCTTTTTTTCTGGCTTTCAAGCAAGAAGCACTGTTGTAATGAATGGCCAGCATTTACAGTTTTATAGACATATGTGAATAGATTTGTATGAAAAGTTTTGAATGACGTGTTGCTGAGTGAACCAGTATTTGCTGTAAGAGAGATTCTACCAGGGAGCTGCAGCTCCAGCCCTAAACACTATGTGTGTGTGTGTGTGTGTGTGTGTGTGTGTGTGTGTGTGTGTGTGTGTATGGTGGGGGAGCCTATATCTGTGAGTACAGAAGCCAGAAGTTGAAGAATATCTCCCTCTTTTGCTCTTCACCTTATTTTTGAGACAAGGTCTCGCACTGACCCTGGAGCTTGCCACCTGTCTCTGCCTGTCCCCAGCTCGGAGGATACAGGCTCCTGCCACCACACCTAGCTTTGTACGTGGGTGCTGGTGTTCCAAACTCAGGTCTTCCTACACAGTAAGCACTCTACGCTAGGAGCCATTCCACACCCTGAAAGTTTTGAGCTATCAGTAAACACCCTCCTACACCAGGCCACGCTGAACACTTGGCTGTAAGGACTTCTGTGTCCCTCAAACCAATAATCACATTACTTTGTCAAATGTATTTTTTTAAGGTGGAGAGGAACCAAGCCAGACATGATGACAGAATCCCAAGCACTTGAGAAGCAGAGACAGGAGGCTCAGGAGTTCGAAGTCATCCTCAACTATATAGCAAGTTTAAGGCCAACCTGGGCAATATTTACATTTCGCCTAAAACAACGAGAAAGGCAAGGTGGGGTTGTGGCTCAATGGTTAAGTACTTGCTTAGTCTGTCATGCCTGGTTCCACCCCAGTGACTCCAACACACACACACACACACACACACACACATGTACACACGCCAGCAGGATGGAGTTGGGGAGTGGGAACTAATGAAGACCACGCAGAGCCCCCGTGCAGGAATAGGGCCCTGAAATAGAACGTGTTTGATCAACACTTTAAGAAATCTGTTTTAATTCTGCACTGACCTGCTATGAAGCCCCCTCCTCTCTTTGGCCCCTGTTAGTAAAGCCAGAGGCCTGAAATAAACCCAGTTCTCACACACCTACTTAGCACTTGACAAAGAAGAGTGAAGCTCTAGGTGTCTGGGGTTCAGGGGGTCAAGTGGCAGTAACCTGAGAGACAGCCACATCCAGAACTCCAACCTGTTGTGGCCTGGGCAGAACTGGCTCTGGTTTCACTCCCCAGCTAAGGCCACTAAAGGTTGAGAAGTCAACTCTTCTGTCGGGTGAGTTAGAGCCTGGGTCTCCCTTCCTGGGTTTCTGAGGTGCTTATCATTTGGTTCCGATCTAAGCCCCAACAGCGACCTTGTTCAAAGCCATAGGTGGTTCCTCATGGCCTTGGAAAGCTGTGCTCAACCCCTTGACTGAGTGCCTGAGGCTCAGGGTTCTGGCTCCAGCTTCCCTCTGTGGTCTGGCCAGACACACAGTCTCCTTCTCCCACAAACAGATTTTAAACATGCACCGTTATGTCGGGGCAGTGGGGGGGGGGGTGCTTTTGGCCTCTGCTCACCTGCAGCGTCCCCAAATCCTTCTCCAACAACTGCCTCTCCCACAGCTTTGTGTGCCCTGAACACCCCAAAATATGTAACCCCAGGCTGGAATCAAAGGCCACAGAGTTGTACAGAGACTGCGAGTCATCACCAAAGCCTTTGGACTCAGTGAGTCTCAGAGCGTGATCCTAGCCTGGGTGCTCACATGTTCTCTCTTGTCTCTCTTTTTCTCTGTGTGTGTGTGTGTCTGTGTGTGAATCTGTGTGTATGAGAGAGAGAGAAAGAGAGGTAAGGGAGATTGGAGGGGACAACTTTATGGAGTCCGTTCCCTCCTTCCACCTTCGTGGGGCTCGAACTCCAGCCCGTAGGTCAGAGTTCTTTCCTGCTGAGCCATCTGGCCAGCCCCCTTCATTCACCTTTATATCTTCATGTCGTCTGTGATATATTTTCATGACTTTTATGACAAGAAAAATAAGGATTGTGTTTTATTGTACTGGGTAAAATCGTGATGGGTAAAGAGGTCTGTGTGCTAAAGGGGCAGACAGAGGTGGGGGTAGAGTGGTGTTCTGGACAAAGGCAGCTAAGGTCAGAGCCTCACACCTCCTGGTTGACACTCCCATGGGTCTGACCCCTCCTCTCCCTCCCAGGCACCCACTCCTTCAGCCTCCATGGAAACCTGCCCAGCGGCCACCTCTAAGAACACACATTTGGAGAAATGAGCTTAGAGCTCCGTGTCCCAGGAGTCCCCTGCCCGGCTTTGCTAACTTCTTAACCACCTATGGCTACCTGCCTGCAAGCAGGGGCCTGAGAGCCCAACTGTGGAAGCAGCCCTGCCAGGTGTGAACTTGACCAAGTGGCCCCTCAATCCCCGGCCTCCATTTCCTCATTTGTAAATGGCCATCATCAGTGTCTTCGTAGACCAAGGTAAGAATAAAGTTGAAATTAGTTATTATTTTAAGTGACAAGCTTGAGGGCTGGTGCACAGTAGGTACTCCTCACTAAACAGATGCTGTTACTGTCATCTCTATTTGTCACTAAGTTTTTTGGGGCGTGCTCAAAGCAGCCCGGCCACCCCCTCACATAAGTACTTAGGAAGTCCCCTGGATGCTGGCCGAGAGACCCAGAATGTGAAAGGATAAATAGTTGGACAAAGTCTGCGCCCGCAGAGGGGGATGGGGTGAGGGCCGCCCAGGGTTTAAGCTGGGGACAATGGGTGCCGTCTGAGCTGGCCAGAACCTCTTCTTTGAGTCCTGAGAAGACCTATTTTCTCGTTTAAAGCTTTAAAGAGCCATTAAGTTGGGCAAATCCTTGGTAAAACAGCTGGAACCCTAAGTAGCAATTTAAACAGCCCATTGCCCTTCCATCCCAGGGAACGGGCGCTGGACAGGCGATCTCCGGTCGGCTAAGAGGATTGAGCGAGACCCTTCCCTGAATGCAGCCGGCTCTATTTAGCAAGCCCGCACTTCCACCCCACCCCCTCCGCTTTTTTTTTAAAGTGTGCAGACCTAAGTCTAATTTTCCCTCCTTTCTCTCCCCTCCTCCTTGAATCGGTCTATTCTTTCACTATGTGGAACTAATGAAGGCCGCGGAGTCCCCTCGCAGGAACAGGGCCCCGAAATAAAACATGTTTGATTGATCAACTTCAAAAAGTCTTTGGCAGGGGTGGGGGTGGGGTGGGGGTGGGGTGAGGGGTGGGGTGGGGGGTGGGGGTTGAGGGGGCTGGAGGTGGGAGAGCGAGGGAGGAGATGGCTGAGGTGGGGGTGCAGAGCAGGGAGGATCTCCTAGCTGGCCTGCAAGGGGGCTGGGGGGTTCGGCCTGGCTCAGGAGTGACAGCTCCCCCCCCTGGGGGAGGGGTCCTTGCATAATGTCCCTGTCTGTCCCTGAGATCCGTTTGTTTGTTTTGTGGGCCTATGATTGTGCAGGCGCCAGGGCCTCCTGCCTGAAGCTCCGGGGTCCCCCAGCAGTGGACAGAGGAAGGCTACAATGCTTTAAATGTTTTTATTTTATTTTGCCTTCATCTCCCCACAAATAAAAACTCTGGCCAGTCAAGCAGACTTCTGGCCTTCCAGCAATCCCCCAGAGCAATGTGGTGACCTGCATGAAGCTTCCATTCCAGTCATCCCTCAGTCTTAAGTCCTAGTTGAGGGCAGCTCTGCTGCCCACGGGCTCCAGGTCTCTGCCCTCAACAAATGCTTAATGAACACCCACTTTCTGCTGGGCGCCTTTACGGATTAATTTTATTTTCATGGGTTTTCAAAATCGTTTTAATTGCAAAAACCAATATCAACACAATCCATGACCCACATGGGTATGCAGGGCAAAGTCATGTCCTTTGCTGGGGTCCATGTAACTCAGGCATAGAGCGCTTGCCTAACCAGTGCAAGGCCCTGGATTCTGTCTCCAGGGATGCAGGAAATACGTAAAACGTAAAACAAAGTCAAGTTCATGGTAAGGTTTGCTAAACCTATTCTAGAAGGAAACTGCGATTAATGTCTGGATGTGTCACACTGAGACTACACACACACACACACACACACACACACACACACACACACACACACGGCGAGGGGAGAGAGTGAATTTCTATTTTGTTAAGGATGACAGAGATGGCTCAATGGCTAGGAGCACTTGCTATTCTTCCAGGAGACCTGAGTTCCTTTCCCAACACCCTCATCAGGAGGCTCACAATCACCTCACCAGCTCCAAGGAATGCTACGCCCCCTTGTGGCCTCTAAGGACACTGTTCTCATGTGCGGGCGCGCGCGAGCACACACACACACACAAACACACACAGATGCAATAAAAATAAAAGAAATCTTAGGGAAACATTTTATTGAGATTTATTTATTTGCTTGTAACAGTAGGAAACAATAGTGGAAGTCAAAGCAGGAGCCTTGTCATGCTAGGTGAGCACTGGGCCCACAAAGAGTCAAGCCTTTCCCTGAGGCCAATTCACCTCCCGCCAGCAGTGCCCAAGAGTGCCCCTCTCCCACCCAGTCAGCACTGTGTCTGCCCATTCCACAGGAGAGCTGGGTGTCTATTTGCTGACATGCGGACTGTGGGAGGGGTTGAAGCTGAACTGCCCTCCTCAGCCCTCACGAGCCTCTAATCATTTCCACTGTGGACACTGGCAGGTGCTATCCTCAGCTGGTTTTCTCAGGTCCCTTGGAATTTTTCCTCTGGCCACCAGGAAGCTTGAGAGCTTAGAGCCTCAAAATCACTCCATCTCCCCTCTTAAGACTAAGCTTTTCACTTTGTCCATGGAAGACCAAGTCAATATTCCCCCTTCATCCACTTCTGAGTGCCAATCTATCTGGTGTTGAAGCTTTTTATTATTACTATTATCGTTATTGTTGTTGTTTTATTTTGTTTATTTTGTTTTATTCTTGTAGCCCAGGTTGGCTTCAAATTCTCTTTGTAGCCCAGGATGACCTTGAACACTTGATCCTTCTGCCTCTACCTCCTGAGTGCTGGAAGTACAAAATTAAGTATACCTCCACATCCAGCTTTATGTGATGCTGAGGATCAAATCCAGGGCTTTGTGTACGCTGGGCAAGCACTCTGTCCACTGAACTACATCCCAGCCCTACAACACAGTCTTCATAAATGCTATGCGGTTAAAATAAAGAGTGAGGTCCCACTGGGTGCAGAAGGCCAAACAATCCCAGATGCCTCTGCTGCAGGATGTCCCCACGCCCTCGCTATCTGATGGCTCTCCAGAAGGCTGTGGTACTAGATGGATCCCGAGTGGATTAGACCCCAAGGCCTAGAGAAAAGGAGAAATAGCTTAATCTCAGAGTCCCCACCGAAACCAGAGGGGTGTTCTAGAGCACACTTTCCTTGGCTCCCATTGGATAATGTCAGTGCGGCCCTGAACAGAGTCTGAGTTCTGTCCCCTGGCCCTTGGGTTCTGCAGATTCTCTGCTTCCCGGGGCTGTTTACATCAGGTCCTCCACTCCAAATGCTTAGTTCTTAAGGCTCCAGTTGAGCTCCTACTCATCCTACAAGGTACCACTTGCTCTTCTCCCTCACACATGCATCCCCTGCACTGCAGGCCCCGCCCCTGAGTACCAGCCTCAAACTCACCTCCATTCTTTGAGATCATACACTCTTCTTGACTCCCATCCTCCATTAGACCCCGAGCTCCCACAAGGCAAAAGCCAAGCCCAGAATGGGATCCATCATGCATTGCTGCTTGTTTGAATGTTGAATGACTGAATGAATGTCACTCTAATAAAACAGTAGTGGTCTGATGACAGTTACTACCTGCCTGATGATTCTGTGGGTCCATTATCTGAGGCCAGAGTCCCAGAGAAGAAGCAGTGATGGGATGGGCAGGAGGACATGGCCCATACTGCCACTGTCCTTAAAGTGCAAGTGAGGTGGTCCCCATTGGCCAGTCTTTCCTGGTGAGGCTGTGGCGGCTGTTATATCTGAGTCTGATCCCCAGGATCACAGGATGGAAGGAGAAAGCTGACTCCTACAAGCTGTCCCCTATCTACACACACACACATACACACACACACACACACATACACACACACACACCACATATACATACACCACACACACACATATACATACATACACACACACCACACACATACATACCACACACACACACATACACACACACACACACACACACACACACACACATACACACACACCACATATACATACATACCGCACACATACATACACGCACAGACATACAGACACACAGACACACACACCACACATATACACACCTACACATACCACACACACACACACACACACATACATACCACACACACACACCACACATATACACACCTACATATACCATACACACACAGACATACACCACACACACAAACACACACACCACACATACATACACCTATACACACCACACACACAAACACACACACTCACACACACCACATATACATACCTACACACACCACATACACATACACACACCACACACACATACACGCACACTTGCACATACACACACATACACACACACTTGCACAAACACACTCACACACACCACCCACCTTCAATTCTCAGCAAAGCCTCATTGACACGCTCAGCTTCTCTAAGGTGCTCGGAGGAATCATAATATTTGGAGTCTGGGTAAATAAAATATGAACAAGAAAAAATAAGAGGATTTAAAAAAAAAAAAAAAAAGACTCCGGCTGTCCGTGACAGTTATTCCTGGCTAGCGGCAAAAAGAACAGGGTGCCCTCAGGAGCCGTAAGATGGGTCACGGGTCTCTGGGTGCCTCAGCCACACCACAGATGGGGAGAACATCACCTACCTGGCTGGGTGGTCATTTACATGTGAAGCGTTTGCCGGACGATGGCGGCACTTTGTGCACAGGTCTCCCGCCCTGACAGTGGCTGAGCAGGACAGATCTGGCTACAGTGACAGAAGCAAATGCAACTTGCGGCTGTGTCTCTCTCAGGACATAGCACTCCGGCAGAGGCCATCAGGGAGCAGTAAGGACCAAGGGCAGGGCCTGTCAGAGGACAGGGCTGGGACAGGGAGAAGTAGAGTGAGAGAAGGGAAGGGACCGAGCTGTGGCTCAGGGAAGAGGAGAAGCATGCAGTGAGGACAGGGAGGCCCAGGGCCATCTCCGGGGGTCTGGAATGCTTACGCCTGGCAGGTGTGAGCTTGAGCCTCTTCGGAGTTATTGAGGGAAAACTGAAAACTGGTATCCCCTCCAGAAAACCAGTGACCAGAGGAAGGAAAGGAGAGGGCGTGGGTGCAGCCTTGCCTGGTATGCGTGCATGTGTGTATGTGCACCCATGTGTGTGTGTGTGTGTATAGACAAGGCTCCAAGGAAGTACTGATGTTCCCTGAGTAGAGTCTGATATTCTGAGATGGCAACGGATGGAAGTGCCCAAGGATCAGTAAATCGGTGAGTCTGGGTCTCAGTTTCCCTGGCTGTCAGATGAGCCCTGGCTGAGATGTCTCCAAGTCGTGCTCGCAGCTCTCCTGTCTCCATCCACAGGTCAGGTTCATGAGCACCCCACACAGACACTGCCTCCCCCCACACTCCATAATGTACCAGGACAGGCTGCTGGTCCCCAGTTCCACTTAGGAGTCTCAGACAGCCCTTCAGGTAGCACTGGACTCCTCTGCCTCCTGGAAGTGGAGGAGGCGGGATGGTTCCAAATATTCCAACAGTTTGGGGAGAGAAAGTGGCAGAATGGAAAACTGGGTAAGACCTAAATCAGGCAGGTAGGTTGTGCACAACCTGCTACACTTAGGAACCATATGGAAACCACTCTTCTCGAAATTGGGACAAAAACAGAAACCCCCAAAGCCTTACAGTTAATAGTTTCCACTGCTGCCATGGTGCTTCTCTGCTCTTTGACCTCTGTGTTTTATGAACAGGCTGCACAGACCCAGGTTCAATTCCACCCCGGACATTTGCTAGCTCTGTGATCCTGGCCAGGCAAGCTCAGATCTATTTTCTCAGGTGTCCAGTGGGAATGGCAGTGATTTCTGTGTCACGGGAATAGATGGCAGATGCCTCAGTACCACATCAGCTACAAAGGATGCCCAACAAACACCATCTATAATTACACTGGGGGTGGGAGGAGAGGACACTGAGGCCATCTCAGTCTGGATCACAAGCACCTGCGGACTGAGACCCTATCTGACAGCCCAGCCCAAGGAAAGGACCTGTGTGACCCAAGATCGCAGAGACATGCAGAAAGGCCATCATGGAAGAACAGAGGGACACGAACAGCCACGGGAGAAACTAGGCAAATTTCTTGTTCTTAAGAAAAAAAGAGGCAAAAGGCCTGAAAGTCATCCATGCAGAGGCATGACATCTGTGTGATAATATTTTACAGTCGCAGAGAATTTTGCAGCCCAAAGAACTTTCACAACTAACCCAGAGAACCCCTCCTGATTAAAAATATCGAAAATAATGTATTTATAACTGGATGGCCATTGCTACCATTAGGACCAGCAGGAGTAATGTAGCTATAGCAACCCTAACAGGGGCACAAAAGACCTCTACACGCCATGGTCCAGAGGGTTTCAGGTTCAGTGTCTCATTTAGTCCTCCCCCAGAAGACACCCGCATCACCATTTGGTTACTGAATAGAAGACCAAGGTTCAAGGGGGTCCCTTGACAAGCTTTCCTGTTTTTTCCTCCCAGCAACCCTAAGGGGCCGTTCAGGCTGAGGGACCCAAGCTGCAGAGGTGTCAGCAATGGGGACACTGTTAAAGCGTAGGCAGCGCTGAGATTGTGATCTGAGCCCAGGCCAAGGCTTTCCTGACATTAGGAGGTGAGGTCAGGTCACAGTGGATATGCCAGGAAGGAAGAGGGGAGCTGATAATTCCTCTTGCTTCCTTTCTGCAAGCAGCTTTGTGAATCGTCACCAGGGGGAGCCAAAGGGCCCCAAGTCCTAGGTTGGCTATTCTGGGCACTAAAAATTTGGGGTTCTGGGGACCAGCCTAGCTTCCCTACTGGGCACAGAAAGTTGGGTTGTTCAGGAGAGAGGCATACAACTGGCTTCATTCTTAAGTCACTATCACAGCCAAAGTCACTTCAATAGAGCAATAGGAGTTCACAGTTGGTGCTGTGACCATTTGTTCATTCATTCATTCATCCATTCATTCATACACTTACTTGACAATAATCAGATAATCGCCTCAGCTCCCTTTGGGAACTATGGTCACAGACACGGCCCCTCAGGATCCCATTTTGGGTGGAAACAGAGGGGAAACTTGCGGGGGGTGGGGTGTTGAGACTAGAGACATTAATTTTTCTGAGCTCGAAGGAGGTCTTGCACCCAGCTGTGGGGCAGAGACCAGGGTGGTAGGCAGGAGGGAACAAAGGCTGTCTTGGCAGAGTGACATTGGGCTTAGGGTGCAAGAGGCAAGCCGTCTGCCAGGCTCCCTTGCTTCATTCATTCATTAGAGACAGCTTCTCTCCTCTTCCCCCGCCCCATCCACTGTCGCTTGGCTCTGCCACATGTGCCAAGGTCTCCTATGGTCTCCTGGGAGCCACTTTTCATTGCACACTTGAGGGGTGCTAGGACATCAGCAAACTTGATTAAAAAGAAGATAAAATTTTCGTATTTGTCAAAGAGCCCCTGGGGACTGTAGGGAGTCCCAAACCATGCCCAGGTTTCATCCCATTTTAATATGGAGAGACAGGACCTGGAAGGTCTCGTGGCTGCTATTGAGCGGGGATGGGAGCCCCTGAGGAAGAAGACAGATGGAAAACATGGTGATAAGAGCCCCTTGGAAACATGTCTCACAAATAGATTGGTTGCCCTGATGTCTCATGCACGGCACAGAGCAGGGGGTGTTTCCAAAGCAGAACAGCTAAGAGAAGTCATAATACAAGGTCCCCTAAACTACCTGACCAGGAGCAACTAGGGGAAGAAAATATATGCAGTGACAGGTTAGGGGGTGGGGTGCAATAGAGGTCAGAGTCTCATTTCTTTCTCCCCGATTCTTTCTGCACAATGTGGGCTTGGATCCCTTGACTCAGCCTCCATCCCAGAGCCACAAGCCCACGGGAAGTCTGGCTGGCAGCGGACTCTGAGAAACATGGATTTAGCCTTCTGGGGCCTTGAAGATGGCTGCAGAAGTGTGTGTTGGGGGCAGGGAGGAAGGGAGCCAGCGCAGAGAGGGAACCGCTGGGCGCAACCCGGCGCAGGCAGAGTGGACAAAAAGAGAAAAGTCTTGTCTTTGAGCCTGGAGAGCAGAAAACAGGAGTTCTTATTGGTGGTTGTCAAGGAGATGAGCCTTGGGGTTTGCTGAACTTCTTCTGCGTCCTGCCTCCGGAGCTGAGGGCAGCCATTGAGTGCCCGCCAGGCCACAAGGCCGAGGGGTCAGGTGTAGACCCCGGGCGGGGGAGGCTCTGGGCCAGGGTGACCGCGACACCATGCTCCCCCGCCCCGCTAGGCCTGTCACCCAAGGACCTGGGCTTGACAGAGCAACAGACGTCTGGGGAAAGAGAGGCCCCACAACCAGGCCAGGTCCTGCTTCTGCTCCCCGGGAGCACGGTTCCAGGCATGACACGCGGCTGTCCAAGACAAGCACGCCTAAAACCATTGTCCTTGGGGCAGTACTGAAAAGTTCCTTTGATTTTGTACGTACATTCTGAAACTATCATCAAGAGTTTTTCATGCCGGCTAAAGTGCGGCTGCCGGGGGAAGCACTTGGCACCCAGTAGGAGCTCAGTAAATGCCTACGGATCTGCTGAGTGCAGCGAGCATCGCCTTCACCACCCCTGGGTGCAGCCGGGCCTTTCTCCACCTCGACTCCCTACTGAGTGTGTGCGGGGCTGAGGGGTGCCGGGCCTGAGGAACAGCCACCCTAAACCTCGGGGACCCAGGACACAGAGCCGGCCTGGGGAAGAGAGGCCTGGGGACCAGTTCCGGCCGGGGTGACACCGAGCACCTCGACCCCAGCTCGCCGGACTCCCACCCCCCACCTGCCGCGGGTCCCCGGGGAGGGGGCGGGCCCAGACGCCCGCAAGCCACGCCACCCGACGTCCACTGGACGACCTCCCGCGGAGCTCCGCCCCCCGCGGCCGCGGGCCAATGAGCGCGCGGCTGTCAGCTCGTCCGGCGCGCCGGCTGGGTGGCTCCGGAGCTCGAGCGGTGGCGGAGCTCGCAGCAGACAGGAGCGCTCGCGGAGCGGCCGCTCCGTGCGTCCCGCGTCCTGCACGCCCGCACCCGGCGCGGCCCCGCAGCGAGCATGGGCGCGGCGGTCGTGCGCTGGCACTTGTGCGTGCTGCTCGCTCTGGGAGCGCACGGGCGGCTGGTGGGGGGCAGCGGGCTCCCAGGTAAGCGCGAGGACCCGGGGGGCTGCGGGCGCGCGAGGACCTACGGGCCGCCACCCCGCGCCGTCGGAGGCTGCCCCGCGCCGGGTCCTGCCTCCTTGCAAAGTAACTTCTGCGAGCGCCCGGAGTGTCCGGGGCCGGCGGGGGCGGGGTGGGCTGAGGCCCCGGGAGGGGAAGCGGGAAGCCGGAGGAAGAAAGGAAGCGCGACGGCCGCCTGCGGGGCCGGCGTGCATACGAAGACGGGCAGGGATCCCCCACCCCACCCCCGCCGCCGAGAGCGGCGCTCCCCCAGGGCCGAGGACTCGGCAGCTGCTGCAGAGGAGATATCTAGAGGTGGCCAGAAAAGACGCGCTGAGACTGGAGGAGATGTAGGGAGATGGAGGGACAGACGGACAGGAGCAGAGGCACAGAGGGAGCAGACAAAAGGGCCCAGGAAGAAGCCCTGGGAAAGACAGCCTGCGGGAGGGATGAGGAGAGAGGAGGCAAGGGAGGGGAGCGAGGAGGCAGTGGACAGCGGGAAGGAGAAAGGCAGATCAAAGGACGGAGAGGAGGAGACAGATGGACACCAGACAGAGAGACGGGAGGACTCGGAGGGGCGGAGCCGAGGGAGGGGACCGAGGGAGAGAGGAAGGATGGAGATGTCTGGGAAGAGGTGGACAGACGGACTGTCAGACCGGAGAAGGAGAAGAGACGGACAGACGTAGGGAAGGAGATGGATGGGAACACGAATCGCAGAACAAATCAGAACTGCGTGTGGAGGACATCAGAGAGAGGGGGCAGGAGGCATAGCGGGAAGCCAGCCGGGCAGAAGGAGCTGCTAGGTGGGGCTGTCCGTTCCTAATCAGAGTTTTCCGGGCTCCCAGGCAGAGCTGGACACCCAGCCTCTCATTTCACACACCCACCGCACTCTTCCTTGTTCTCCTCAGTGAGCGTGGGGAGGGTCCTGCCTTGCTTTCCCTCCAGCCGAGTCTCCTGGGGTCTGTTTTTGGAGGTGGAGGTCTGTTTGTGGGAGTCCCACAGCAGATCCAGTGCCAGGGTCTTTATGCTAATCCATGCTACTTCCAGTTTTCTTTCATGTCCCCATTCCAGAATCTGAGCCTTGTTGAGGGTTCTAGCCACGTCTGTGGGCACTTCTCCCAGGCTTTGGGGTCCTTCGCCTTTGTAGGACCATCCGTGTGCCTCTTCCTTCCTTTCTGTCCCTCCTAGTGTCTGTATGCCTCCGCCTCCCTCTTCCCTCTGAGGAAGCCAGGTTGGTAACTGTAGAACCCAGAGGCTGGTCTCAGAAGGAAAGCAGGACTGAAGTGAGGAGCCTGTATCTGAGGACTGTACAGGGATCTGCAGCCTGGCTCAGCCAGGCTCCCCTGTTCCCAGGCCAAGTTTATAATTTGAAAGGCAGACAGCCCCACCCACGCCTTCCCAACTTCTGCGTTTCATCCTACCTACCTAGGTGGGAGAGAGAAGGGACTTCAGACCCCCAGAAAACTTGCTGTCACTCTCTCTCAGGCCCAGACACATGGGGAAGGGGAAGATAATCTTCTCTTAGAGGTACCCCATGTAGTATGGCCTTCTCCAGCCTTCCTGCCCTTGAAGCAGTGATTCCTCTGTGGCCAAGTCCCTAGAGAGCCCCTCCCCCATAACCTACCCACCGGCCCTGGCATGCACTCTCTAGTTTACTATGCTGTCTGCCTCTCTCAGCTCTTGCCTACTGCCCTTGGGTGGCTGTAGAGCTGGACCACACACTTGAGCAGAGATGTGGCTGGCCTTGGGAGGGATGCTACTTATGTGTGTGTGCTGCCTGTGTGTACAGGAAAGAGTCTTCTGTTTCTTTTCAATGCCTCTCTCCCCTCTGGTGAGCTGGAACCTTAGAGTCTGGGGTGAGGAAGAGGAGTCTGGGGTTGGGGGTGGGACACAGGGCTAAAGCCCAGTGTCCAGCCAAGGGATGGATTCAAAGTGGATATTCTTGGGCACCCACGAAGTCTACGGTGAGGCCAGATGGATGAAGAGATGGGGACATTTGGAGCCTCCCGGGGGGCTGTCCTCAGGGCAGCTGCTGAGAGTCCCTTGTCTGCTCACCTGAGTCCTTCTGCCTGTCCATCTGTGTAACGGTCACAGCCAGCTGTCAGGAGCGTGACGCCCAGACAAGCTCGTCCTGTGATGGAGTCTAGTCCAGTAACGTGTATCACTGGTCTCAGATCCCCAGTCTAAACCTAAAGCTCTGGCTGTTCCCTGAGTAAACTCTAGCAAACAAGTGAACGAGGGAGCAGAGGAGAGAGAGATCAGGTGTGTGTACAGAAGACCTTTCTCATCATGCAGCCATGACTTCAGCCTTCTGTGCTGGGAACAGGAAGTAGGGTGCACCAGAGCCCTCTGAGTCTGGATGGGCTAAGAGAACTGGCTTTCTGAAGCAGGGGCCTGGGTCAGCTGAGTGAAAGGCAGATCTACAGGCTCTACTCTCGGGCTTGGTTACTGGGGGATAATCCCTCCCACAGTTCCATTTCCTTGGAAATGGGATCTCACATCCTGGTTACCTGCAGCCTCCTAGGATGGCCTCTGCTTGACACTCACATGCCATTCTGCCTTAGTTTCCCCATCCGCAACCCAGAGGGACTGAATTTAAGTTCTTCCAAGGACTCTATTGGAATGAGGAGTGTAGAGGGTTGGAATGATGCCTCTCTCACAGAGAGGTTTTTTTTTCTCTCTGGTGTTCCTAGCCTTTAGTTTCTCCATATCTTGAGTGAGGACAGTGGCCATACTTCATGGGACTGTTAGGGAAATAAAGAACAGATGTGTGGCGACATGTGCCTGGCACAGAGCAGCTGCCTCAGAGGATGCTACCAATTGCGCCTTGTCTCACCAAACTGCCATGTGACTGTTTATGTCAGTTTACCCCAGTGGTCCGTGGTAGGATGGGGGCATGAACGTCCAGCACAATGGTTTGTTGTCCCCAGCAAACTTCACCGGCAGTTTCCCTTCCCCCACAGGCACGGTGGATGTGGATGAGTGCTCAGAGGGCACAGATGACTGCCACATAGACGCCATTTGCCAGAACACACCCAAGTCTTACAAGTGTCTCTGCAAGCCGGGCTACAAGGGAGAAGGGAGGCAGTGTGAAGGTGAGTTCCCTCAGCCCCACAGCCACCACCAACATGGCACCAGAGGGAGGCGGCCCAGGCCTGCCCTATGACATACCAGTGGGCTTGCCCGACAGACCAGCACTGTGAACATAGACAGCTCAGGCTCCTGTCAATCTCTTGCTGTCCAGAGGCCTGCGTGTTTCCGGGATACATAGCTACTCACCCAGAGGGCAAAAGATGAAAACGTGGAGTGCCTGGCTTTTGCCTGAGTTTTAGCCCCTTTTTTCTTGAAGAAATGAAGGTTGAATGTCTATTTGTATGTCTGGCCCTGACTATCTATGGGGGCCAGTAAAAGCTCAGGGTGACTCCTCTTCTGGGGACTTAATTTGGACTCCAAACCACCCTGTGTAGCCTAGAACCTGCCCATGTACAGTCTGTGAGGATGGCTCACCTGGCTTTCCCCTTTCTAGCCACAGAGCTTAGACAGAGCCTTTGATTCAAGCCATTCACCTGCCTGTCTGACCTCTCCTCCCTGCACCTGGGGTGCTGCATTGATGGTTCAGAAGCAGAAACCCATTTCCCAGGGCAGACATGGTGGTGCATGCCTGAAATCCCAACACCTGAGAGTCCAAGGCAAGCCGGAGATGGTGGCCCATGCCTTTAACCCACATCTCAGGAGGCAGAGACGGGTGGATCTCTCTGAGTTCAAGGCAGTCTGGTCTACAAGAGAGAGTTGCAGGACAGCCAGGGCTACACAGAGAAACCCTGTCTCCAAAAGACAAAAAAATAAAATAAAATAAAAAGACTTCAAGGCAAGTGGATCCAGAGGCTGAGGCCATCCTGGGATACACAGTGGGTTTGAGACCGGCCTGGATTGCACAGTTAAAACCAGTCTCAAAAAAATGAAAGAAAAGAAAATTCCTCCCAACAGAGAAAAGTAAAGCCTCTGTGGCATTGGGAGCCAGGACTCTGAGCCAGGTGGGATATCTTTCCAGAAAGGCCTAATGGTCATTTTGACCCTATGTGTGTTGGGCGGAGCTTGGCTGTTAGGGTCTATAAGCTGTTCTCCCTGATCTGTGTGCCTTGCATCCCCCGACCCCCACCCGACCCAGACCTTCCATTTGCCTTTCACTGTACAGAGGAAAACCAACTGAGGCAGGCATGGTTAGCAAGGTTTCCTAACTTTTACAGCAACACAGCCAAGACTGAAACCCAGGGTTTAGGAGCCTCACTCAGGCACTCTGGAGTTCCACTGGGAAAACATTGCATGGAAACAGGATGAGGCTCTGCCCTTTCCAACCAGGCTCTGCAGAGTTGGGGTCTCACAACTGCCCACCGCCCCCGGGAAGACTGACATCACTGACCCGCTGCTTTTACGTAGCTCCTACAAGCTGAGAACTGAACAGGTGGCATCTCCATGAGTCCTGCTTAGTGTGGGCATCTCATTGGCTTGCTTGGGTCCCCAAGAACTGCAGCGGGGGAGCTGGAATGACCCACAGACCTCTGGGAAGTGGCCAGGCAGCAGGTAGAGAGAGCAGGTCATGTGCAAGAAGCGTGTTGGGGTGGCCCGGCCTGGCTGCTGGCAGGGTCTGGAAAGTAACACAGCGGTCCAGGAGGCACAGCTGAGGGCATTGTATAATTTCTGACCTTGTCCTTGAGACCCAGGGTTCCAGCAAGGACAGGCCATGGTCGGCACAGCCCTTCTGGTAGCTGAGGCCACTGAGATGGCGGCCTGTCCTTGCGGCCCAGCTCCTGCTGTCCTCTGCCCTCAGGCTCACATCATCTCCTGCCTGTTTCTCTGAAACGCCTCAGAGCTCAGCTTCAATTCCCCCATACTGATGGTATCCTGGGCTGAGACTGAATCTTTAACCTATTCAGTTTATTTTGAGAAAGAATTTCATGTAGTCCAGGCTAGCCTTGAACTTGTTATGTAGCTGAGGCTGACCTTGAACTCCTGGTCCTTCTGCCTCTATCTCTGTGGTTACAGATGATTAGAGATGTATACAACCACACCTTTTTGATGGGGTGTTAGGAATCAAACCCAGAGCTCTCTGTATGCTAGGTAAGTGCTCTACAACTGAGCTATGTCCCAGCCCAAGAGCCGGCCAGACTCTTGTTCCCTACCAGCTCAGTCACATGACTCTGTGGAACTTATACCCACCTTGGCCCCAGAAGGAAGTTGGAGTGCCCTATGGGAAAACACACACACACACACACACACACACACACACACACACGTATGCACTCACTCACCTGCATTTAGTACCCCTTGTGCTCCCAGAATCCCCGTTGGCTGCCCTCCATTGTTGCTTTTCTAACTCTGGGTTCTGATTTCATGTCTTGCTCCCTGATCTTGTTGACTGGGAGCTGGGTGTGGGGACATCACTCTCATGCTATACGCCTTGAGCTGCGCCCCCAGGAACTCAGGAGGACCTTACTTACAAAGGCTGTCATTCTGCTCCCTGGTGCTAGCACTGGCCTGTGGAATATGTTTAGTCTGAGTCCGCTTCCTAGCCCAGACTGGAGTTCAGATGAGCCATCCGTGAGACCCCAGTGAGTGGGGAGTGGTGGGAAGTGGGGAGCACAGGAGTGGCCAGGAGGGTCCTTTCTGTGATGGTGTCACTGTGAGCCTGTGTCACTTGAGAAGGAACAGCCTGGCCTCTGCAAGGAGCCTTGATTGCAGCCCACCTCCAACATGAACACAGGGCGTTGATTTGCCCTCAGCAAGTCTCAGTGTCTCCTTTGGCTCTGTGGGTACAAACTGTTCCCCACTCACCATGAAGACTGGGCCGGACACAGCGCAGCACGTGAAGCCCTCCTTCCTTGGTGCCCAGCCCCCAGTGCTAAACATACAGATGAGTGTGTCAGCCGCCACCATGTGCTGTCAGGGCGGCTGCAGGCTCCAGGGGGTAAAGACTGAATGGTAAAGACCTTTAAGAGTCCCTCAAAGCCACACGCCCTGGGTATCCTGGGTATGCTCATGGTACCGTGCGTCCCTGCCCTTCAGTAGATGGTGTCCTATGGGCTGAAGTTGTTAGCACACAGTGAGTGCTGGTTGGCCCGGGTTCTGAGGGCCTGGGTGAACCAACCCATCCACTTACCTTAGGTGTTGTTATTCCTGGAGACTCACACACAGGCGTTGCTTGGCATCAGCACAGCCTGCTGGAACATTAACACCAGAGCCATCAGATCCGCTTAGATGGCCTCCCCCAGAAGACTGCAGACACATCTGGAAGGGCTGACAGGCCACATTCAGGGTGGCCCAAGGGAGCCCTGAGACCACCCAGATGTTCATTTCCTGGTTTAAATGGTCCAGGGGAGACCTGAGAGAGAAGGGCCTTGCCAGGATTGGGATGAGAGCCCAGGTGTGGCGGGCCCATTGCTGTGTGTCTGCTGTGGTCACTGCTGTCTGTCATGTTCTGAATGGCCCTCATTCAGCTGAGCAGAGTCATTAAAGAATAGATGTTGAGCCAGATCGCCGGGGTTCACATCTTGCCTGTGTATCCGGGCAAGCGGCTCCACCTCTGTCTGTGCAGTGAGCACCATTCTAGCAGCTCCGGTGAAGAAGCAAGGGTTAAACGTGCTAATGAATTTAACGCGCCTGGCATGGGGAGTGTGAGACGCGCGCGTTGGCTGCTGTTGCCGTGGTGATGGCAGGGCTAGCAGGTGATGATGAAGTGGTGTTTTTTATTTTTATGTTTTTGTGCAGTGCTGAGAACCAAACCCAGGGCCTTGTGCAAGTCACATGACACATGCTGTACCGCTGAGCCGTTACCCTGCAAGGGTGATGCTGATGATATTCATGATGATGGTGGTGGCGGTGGTGATGATGGTGATGGTGATACTGTTAACGGTGGTAATGGTGATGGGATGATATTGATGATCTCGGCGATGAGTGATTGTGATCTCGGTGGTGGTGATGGGTGAGAATGACGTTGAATCAGCGTCCATTTCTGTTGAATTATCATGTCACCCTGCTGATGTATCAACACCTCCAGAGGGCTTGCTGCGGCCGACAGGGTGCCTCTGAGGCAAGCGGCTTGCTGAAGACAAATGGGACTGCCTGGGGCCGCCGATAAGGTTCTGATGAGGCAGAGGGGTTTTTCTCTGTGATTTGTGTCCTGGCAGAAGTGAACTTGTGAGTGTGGAAAGTTGGAAGACTCATCCTAAGGTACCCAGGTGGCCCCCAAGCCTGACAGGTGATCGCTCCTCCTGTGGTCCTCTCCAGATCCATTCATGCTTCCATTTTAAGCCCTGCCACACTGCATTGTATGTTCATGGGCTCCTCCTGGGCCCTCCTCAAGGGCTGCAGCTGAAGACTTACAGATGAGGAAACTGAGGCCCCTGACTGGTGTGAACCAGTGACAGAGTTCACCTGGAGAAACTGGGTCCAGAGAGGTCCCCCAGCTGGGAGGCAGCAAAGGCTGGATGCAGCCATCAGCCATGGAGTCTCAACAGTTAGTCTGAAGGCTGTAGGAGAGGGTTTCCTAGCTGTGTGTTGGTAGAGGAGGCTGTAGGGACTCTTTTCAGCTGTTCCCTACTGACAGGTCTGGGATCACTGGGATCACATCATCTATGGGATAGATGGGAGCCCTTCTGCTTGGGCTCAACCCAGGTCTCTGCCCAAACACTTTGAGCTACTGCTTCTCTCTCTCTCTCTCTCTCTCATCTTTAAACTCTTTAAACTCCAGCTCCTTTCTACCCCGGGACCTTTGTACGCTGTCTCCCAGTCCCTCTTCCTTAGCTATGCCAATGTATCTGCATCTCAGGGGGCCCCTTGGGCACAGGCCTTTTGGAGGCCATGGAGGCCAACCCTACACCATCCAGCCCCCTGTTCTGAATTAACCAGGCCTGTTTGTGCTCATTCTGCCAGAGGGGCCGGCTGGGGCCAGGAGGGGGCAACTCATCCCCTTTAAATGCTTCAACTCATTTAACCTTAATCGCCTTGCTTTCATAGACATTTGCTGAGGAAAGGGACCAAATTATAGCTTGAATTGGGTCTTACTAATCTTAATTAAAAGCTCTCGTTTATAATCAGGACCAGGCCTCAAACGAGGAGCAAACCACCCTCAAATGGCTTGTTTAAATAACCGAGACCCCCCTCTGCTAATGGCTGTTTAGTCTGAACCCACAGCACACACGCCCTTCTATGGGTGCTTCATTTTTAGACCATTCATTCAAGTGGTTTATTCCTCTCGCAAGTTTCAGCTCCGGCCCTTTTCAAAATGCCATAATTAAAGCTCTTAGGGGAAATGAGATTTTGTTTTGGCCACAGTATATTAAATATATTACTATTTTCCTTTGGGGGTGTGTGTGTGAAAAGAAAAAAAAAATGACAACCATCAGAGATCGCAAAATTAGCATGTATGTAATGAATGTAAATAATCACTTCCTGGATTTATATCCCTGGGGCGTACTTGTCAATCACTAACGTTAGGTAGATTACAGAGCATGTCATTAAAGGGTTTTAACCAAACTCTTAATAACACACCCAGCGATTCATTTAGTTTATCATTAAGGAAAAGGACCTAAAACCAATTGGCCTTCATAGCAAATAATAGCTGAGGCCTTATTAAGTCATTTCCATCGTGATTATAGCACACTTTATTGAAACTCCAGGTAGATTTTTGCTTGGGGCAGGGGATGCCAGGAAAGGCTGGAGCTGGAGGTGTGGGGGGTGGGGGGGAGCGAGGGAAAATTCTCCTCCCCCTAAGTCTGAAAACATGCAATTATGCATGCTAATGTGTGCACTGCCCAAGATGAAAGTGCTGGGATCCAGCAGACCAGCCTGCAGGAGGGATCTGGACGAGACTCTGAGCTCCCAGTTACTTCTCTCCAGGTAGCAATTAAGGGGTGTTCTCATTTCGTTTCGGTTTCTGTGACAAATATTCTGATGAAAAGCAACATGGAGAGCAAAGGGTGTGCTTCAGCCTACAGTGCCAGGGCACAGCCCATCGTTGTAAGGATGGCCAGGCAGAACTCAGCTAGTCACATCCACGGCCAGCAACAGAGAGACGGATGCACCCATGCTGCCTGCTTGCTTAGTGCTTCGTTAGTGCTTACTGCTTGGTGCTCAGCGCTCTCTACTCTTACACAGTCCAGGGCCCCAAACCAGGGAACGGTGCTGCCCACAATGTACAGGGTCTTCCCACATCAATTAACATTTGGGGCGAGTCTCCACAGACATGGCCACGGACAGCTTGACCTCCAGACGACTCTTCATTGAGATCCGCTTCCCAGGTTTTTCTAGGTTGTGGCAAGACAGCGGTCAAAACTAGCCAGCAGGCGCGGGGCGGAGGCTGGAGAGAGAGCGTTTGTGCCTCTTGCGGAAGACCCTGTTTCGATTCTCAGCACCCACATGGTGGCTCACAACCGTCTGTCACTCCAGTTCCAAGGTCCTCTTCTGACCTCTACGGGCAACAGTTCACACACGTGGTGCACACACACACATGCAAGTAAAACACTCATACACATAAAATACAACAAATCTTGAAACAACAACAGTAAACCTAAGGAGCACAGGCAGGGCTGCCTGTGACTGGTCCCAGTCCCTGGCAGTTGCCGGGCCTAGGAGAGTCGCTGGGGCCCATGACCGCCTGTGGCAGGGGCAGTGAAGAGCTTGTGCGCTCGGTCGTTTTGTACTGGAGGCAAGTTCGCCTAAAATGTGGGACCTGGCCCGGGCCTGTCAGAATGTTAGCTGAGGGTCTTCTGAATATCAGGTTTCGTGCTGGGCCCGGCGATGTTTCCTGGCGGTGACCTCGCTGGTTAGTTAGCAGGAAGTTGGGAAAGACAAAATGAGATAGAAAGCTGCAGCAAAATCGAGGAAGGATCGGTGAGGGTGGGGAAGAGACAGTGGGTGCCTACCCCTGCCTGTGGTAGGGGAGCAACCAGGGTGGGGCGGGATGAAACTGTGGGGGGGGCGGGGTTGTTCTTGGAGGAGGTTAAAAGAGTGGCACAGAAGCAGGTCTCTGACGTCGCCTCCATCTCTGGAGACAGTGGGTAGGGGGCTCGCTGACCCCCAAAATTCTGTAAGTAATGAGTCAGCCCAAGCCGTGGTTTCCCCTCTGACGTGGGAGCAGCAACACCTGTCTAGGAGCATGCGCCCTTGAGTAGCAGTTGCGGAGGGAGCCTGACTCTGCGTCCCAGAGCCTAGGGCACGTTGAAGGTGGCCTCAGAGGCTCCTCGTTGGGCTTCTCCCTCTAAAGCTCCTTCTCCACCTGGCTTCCCACCCCCTTAGCCTTCTGCCCCCCGCCCCAGGCAGTAGCCCCCTCTCAGCTCTGCTTCCAGGCCCTTTCCCCTCCTCTCCCTTCCCCTCAGCTGCTGCCTGTTACAGTGGCTGCATTTGTGTTTCCATCAGAGGAATGCTAACCAGAAAAAAACCCATTATTTCTAAGAAAATAAACTGTGGGCTTGTTGGCCTTTGCGTGCTACTGAAATGGTTAGCGGCCTTCTCCAAAGGCCTTGAGACAAAGAGTGTCGGGGGCTTGTGTGTACGGGCAAGGTCAGGGGTCCCGGAGGTTGCCCTGACTAGGTGCTCCAGATGGATCCAGGCTGGGAGGAACGGGACTGTGGCGGCAGTGGTCGCCTGAGGCGTCAGATCTGGGCTCCTAACAGCTGTCGGGGTTCATCTTTCCCCACTTCTTCCAGGGTCTCCAAGACGCATCCTTTCTCTCAGAGGACTCACGCCTTCTGCCCACATCTCCCTTCCTTGTGGAGGGGTGTGGAGATGAGAATGGACCCATGGAGACAGGGCTTCCAGCCTTGTGGGTGTCTCAGGCCTTAGCATGCTGACTGCCAAGGTCAGCAAGAGCGGGATGTTCCAGGCCCCCACTGTGAAGAGTACCTCATTCAGGCTGCTCCCCGCCCTGGACTGTAAGGAGAGCTCATCTGCCTGTCTCTTCACACTGCCGGTCCCATGGGCAGACCTGGACCTCACTGGGGTCCTGTTAGTTTCTCCCCAAAGTCAGGCTGGCAGCTCCTTGTGGCCCGGGTCCAGGCTGAGGGCAGGGGCTTGGCTTGGGGACAGAACGCAGGCAGGCAGGTGTCCTGATCCCCAGTGAATACCATGAGCCGTAAAGCTCTGCTCCACTGAGCACCACCCTTGGATGGCTTCATCCAGATTAAGGGCACCGAGTCCAAAGCTAGCCTGCTTTGCCTTAGGCTTTTGGCTTTGCAGCTCACTTGCCCTGTGAGTAGGCAAATGGAGTTGGTCCTTCCTACCTGGGCCACAGTGAAGCTGTAGCCAGTGGCCATGTATATGGTCTCCTCTGTTACTTGTGTTATTTTAGGGGTAACACCCTACAGGGATCTGGGGAGAAAGATGGGAAGCTCATTCACACAGGTCAGCTCAACTCAGGCACAGGCAGCTGCCTATCCGCGGTGATTGTAGCAAAGCTGAGCAGGGAGCCCTGGGTCTGAGCTGCCCTCAGCCCAAGCTTGCTGACAAGCTTAGTCTTAGACTTTCTTGGCATAAAATTTAGATGTTACCCGTCTCTTGGAGCTGCCTTGCAGGGCCCACATACTGCCCTGTGCTGTCCCACACACTGCAAGGGCCAGTCAGCAGAAGCAAAGCCAGGTTGCTTGTTGGTTCATTCAGTGTTCAGCCAACGCTCATTGCACGCTTCTGAAACTCAAGCTGAATAAGACACAAGTCCCCGTGGACTGGCAGCTTCCAATGTTCCAGTAAAGATGGCGTCTGTAGGTGAGGGAGCTGGGGCCCACTGCAGGAGGAGGGAGAGAAGCTTAGCATCAGAGGGGGCGAAACACTAAATCCCAAGTCAGGGTGATTAGGAGCCTGGGCTGGGAAAGGTGCTCCCGGCACAGGGAACTGCAGAAGTATACTTAATAATGGTCAGAAGCCACATGGGGCACTGGAAGAGATCACAAAGTAGCTGTAAGCCCATGGTTGTCTCAGATCTCTTGGAGTATGGCAGGGAGACCTTCACTCCCTCTGGCTGAGCTGTGGACACTGTAGGCAGTTAGGAATGAGAAAGTATATAGATTGGTGTTGGTTTTGCGTGACCTTTGACCTCTCCCGTAATTAACTGCTGGGCCCACTTCTGGCATTGTCTCCGCAAAAGGGAAACCTGATCGATGGATGCTGGGGTCCTCAGAGAGCTGGTCTCATTACTCAGTCATTACAGACCTGGAGCTTAACCCCGCACCACCGGAGACAGGGGACTTAATCCTTCCTGCAAGGCAGAGAGAAACTACCTTCCCGAGAGCGTAATTAGCCAACAAACCGGATTAAGATTTATTCATCAATAAGGACTCGGCTTCCTCAGCCATACATCTCTCCCAGAATGGACTAAAGAGTGTATGGTTTTCCTAAAGCCACAGACAAAGGAGGGACAAGCTAGCGCCCAGTCGGGGCCGGGGTCTTTGTTAGAGCATTGGGGCTTCCCATCCGGAAGGAATGTCTAGAAAAATGCCAATGAGGGAAATGAGAAGACCTTGTCAGTAGCGGCCTCTGAGAGTGAAAGTGTGCTTGGTTGTTTTCAAAGCCCTCCTTTTGAGGTTTTTTCCGTCAGCCTTGATTTAAAAAGAAAAAAGAAAAAAAAAATTATCCTAAAGCAATATTAAAATAAAATGAGAAGGCACTCTGATTCATTGGGAAAGAATCTTCTAGAACCTAGACACCACAGAATAAATTTATACTTTAAAAGGCAGAGAGAATCAATTTTGAATTAAATGTAGAAAAACGTCCATCTTCTTTGGGGTCCACCCCAGAGCTGCTGGCACAAGACCGTGGCTGAGGGATGGCATCTGCGCTGACCCTTTAAGACAGGAAAAGTAGGACCACGTGACCTTTGAAAAAGCCCATAATGCACCATCCCTGTGTTGTTTGCTCTGCCCTGTTGGGTGTTGAAAACTATCCTCTACTGGGAACTAAGTTTTCATTAAAAGGAGGGGTGAGATGACTCACAGGTGAGGGTGATTGCCTTCAAGTCTGATGATCTGGGTTCGAATCCTGAGACCCATGTGGTGGAAGGAAAACACAAACTCCTTCAAGTTGTTCTCTGACTTCCACATGCACACAGGCACAGACACCCACGGAGGCAGGGGCATGATTGAAGAGAATACCTGGTGTAGACCTCTGGCCTCCAGATATGTGCACACACGTGCCATATACATGCATCCACAGGCGAACACACATACACACCCTAGAAAGACACGAGCCACTGGATTAGGGTCTACCCAAACCCAGTGCGACCACTTCTAAACTTGATAACATCTGCAAAGAACCTATGTGTAAAGCAAGTCAGAGCCTCAAGCACTGGGGGTTAGGCCATAGGCAAATCTTCAACCCACAGCAGTCCTTTAAGAAAAACCTTCCTATTGGGGCACAGTGGTGCACGCCTTTAACCCCAGCACTCAGGAGGCAGAGACAAGCAATCTCTGAGTTCAAGGCCAGCCTGGTCTACAGAGTGAGTTCCAGGACAGCCAGAGTTACAACAGAGAGACCCTGTCTCAAAAAAAGAAAGAAAGAGAAAAAAGAAAGGAAGGAAGAAAGGAAAGAAAAGGAAAGGGAAAGGAACCCTGAGCCCTGCCCTGTCCCTCTTTCCTCTGCATACCCACCTGCCTGTCCTTCCTCTGGCTACAGCAACTTATTTTATTTTATTTTGATTTGGGATAAGATCTTACTATTTAAGCCATGCTGACCTGGAAATCTTTTTGTAGAAAAGGCTGACCTTGAACTCTTAGAGATCTGCCTGCCTCTGCCTCTGCCTCTCCAGTGCTGTAATTAAAGGCCTGCACCACCACCACCATGTCTGGACCTCCATCAGCTCTTAACCCCAGGGCTAGTGGTTCCTGGGTATGGTGTGTACTGAACACAGGTGCTGTGTCAAGGATCTTTCTTAGTTGTCTCGTGTTTCCCTCACAAGGAGGAAGCTTATGTGGTTTTGTTTGTTTTGAAGGAGAGTCTTGCTATGTATCCCAGAGTGATTTCAAAGTCATAATCCTCCTGCCTCAGAGTCTAGAATGGTGGAACTGCATGCCGCTATACCTGACCTCATCAACTGATTATAAAAAATAAAAAAAATAAAAAAAAAAAAAAAAAAAACCTCAAGGTACAATTAAAAAGTCAGAGGTTTGGATTGTGAGCCAGAGTTCTTCATTCTGGGTCCTGGAGGTTATGCAGGCCAGCACAGGAGCCTGCAGGAGTGTGTCAGGCCTGGGAGAGGAGCCAGTCCTTCTCAGAGATGCTTAAGGATGGGCGGGGCCAGGAGATGAGGTCAGCAAAGCTCCTTCACTCTTCAGCCATTGGTGTCCACTACAGCCTTCCCTGTGTGTGTGTGTGGGGGGGTTGGTAAATGAGAGAAAGGCTCTAGAATTACTTCAATGGCTGTTCAACCACTACTTTATTATATCTTATAGTGTGGTACTTAAACTCTTTGTCATCCCGAGAGTGAAAAATGTTCCTCTTAATCGTTAGACACAGACAACAGGCATACACTAAAATTAGGCCAGACCCATGCAGGTGGCTGCCCCCAATCAGGTCATGGGACAGCCCCCTGTTTGGAGACCTAGAGATGCTCAGGTCTCACCACCACTGAACAGCTGGTTTAATTGCATGGTGTAATGTTTCTTTCTCTGTTGGCACCTAGGAAGCTCAGCTGTGTTTGTGGCTCTCGTTTTATAAGTGTGCTGGGGTTGCCAACTGAATCGCTGAACACTGTCACCGGCCCATCTCATCGGTTCTTCTCTGTCTTAAACCTTTATTTACGGAAAAATCATACTGTGTTTTTTAAGCTGTTTGAAGGAAATGAGTGAGTGAGTGAAGTTTGGATAGATGTGGGTGAATGTTTGTATGTCGGACATAAGGATGAATGGGTAGATGTGTGTGTGTGTGTGTGTGTGTGTGTGTGTGTTGAGCATGAGTGTTTGCATTGATTAATCTGTGGATGGGTGGTTAAGCATTGGGATGGACATATGGGTGAATAGCTGTGTGGATGTGTGTTTTTTTAATTAATGAGAGGACAGTGTATGGCTGAATATATAGATGGATTCATGAATGAATATTCGAATATATGGGTGGATGTTTGCCTGGGTGAGTGGGTAGGTACATAGGTGACTGATGGATGGAAAGGTGATCAACCAGCTTACATATTAAGGTGAACATGTTTTAGCATAAATAGATAAATGGGAGAAGGGCTATGTGGGAATTTGAGTAGCTGTGCCATTGAGTGTATAGATAGATAGATAGCAGGAGGAAGATGGGTTTTGGCTGAATGGCTACATGGCTGAATGGCTCATGTGTGGGCAGATGGAAAGGCATGCACGATTGTGTGGAGGCGGGAGGAACAGGTAGAAGGGCAGAGGGATGAGCAGCACACTGACGGCTTCGTAACACTTTCTCGGGATGCTGTAGCAGCGTGCTTAGGGTGAAATGCTCGTAGGGAGCATTCTGCCCACAGTTGGCCTGTGTGGACAGTGTGACTCAGGAGAAAGCACACGAGCTCTGTAAACTGAGAGTTCCTTGTCCGTCACCTACTATGTGACTCTGAGCCATTGTGTAACCTCAGTGCACTTCCAGATCATCAGCAGCGATCCAGAGGACTGCGGAGAGGTCTGCAGGCTCGTGCCTCAGGAAGAGGGCTGACTTACTGCCCCTCGAGCGTTATTTCACCCAAACATGACACAGAAGCCCTTTCCCACAGTCTGTCGGATCCACCCTGAGTTTCGTATCCTCCAGGGGACCGACAGCTGTTGCAAGTGGCACGGGCTACTTGGATATGACAGATTCTGCTAGGGTCAAGCCAGTCAAAACCAGCTTGAGGGAGGGGAGCAAAGAGGGAAGGAAGTTCTTGGGGGATGCTGGCTCATTGAGTTAGAGGCAGAGGATGCTCACACTGCTGGTGAATAGTGGAAGGGAGCCTGTTGCCATGTCAAAGATGCAGAAAATCCACACTTAGGTTTAACAAGAACCAGGTGGATCTGTGCCTGTGACTCCAGCACTTAAGGGTGGGGAGTTGGGGGCATATGGAGATGGCGGTGGAGATAAATAGACCCTTGGAGCTAATCTGGGAGCCAGCCCAGCTGCCCAAATCAGTGAGCTCTGGGTTCACTGAAAGGCCCTGTCTCAAAAAAAAAAGATGAAGAGCAATAGAGCAGTGGTTCCTAACATTCCTAATGCTGCGACTCTTGATACAGTTCCTCGTGTTGCGGTGACCCCCAGCCATAAATTTATCCTTGTTGCTACTTCACAACTGTAATTCTGCTACTGTTATGAATCGTAATGTAAATAGCCTTAGTTGACCCTGCGAAAGGGTCATTCCACCCTCCAAGGGGCTGTGACCCACAGGTTGAGAACCACTGCAATAGAGGAATACAGCCAAACATTGACCTCTCTTCTCTATGTGCTCACTCACACACACATGAACACACCTGTACAGACACATACATGCAACACATACACACACAAGTAAATTCTGACACGGGGAAGAAAACAGCATTGCCTGTGATGGGAGGAACCCCAGAGCTTTGCAGCTAGGTGCACTAAAGCCAGGATGCATTGTCTCGGGAGGATAAATCAAAGACCTAGGAGACATGTTTGGGGTGATGCGTGCAGGGCTCTGAACAGTCAGGGCTGCAAGCAGAACCTGAAAGCAACAGGTATTCCTCAGTCGTAATAACACCCTGCACCCTTTCCATAAACCTAAAGCCTTACATCTTGCTTTAATGTTATTTAAACTACTGGGTCTATTTAAAGTTCTGATTAAAGATGCTTCAGACATGCCGCAGACTGTTCTGCTTCCCGGCTGGCACAGGCAGCCGCTGCAAGCAGTGAGGCAGAGCAGCTTGACTCTGAGACCTTTGGGGACCCCTACCTGTTCTTCCCTCCTTTTGGCTGGCTGGCTGGGTGCCAGGGTGGACTTGTGAGTCCACTCTGTTTGTTTGTTTGTTTGTTCGTTTGTTTTTCTAGACAGATTTTCTCTGTGTAGCCTTGGCTGTTCTGGAACTCACTCTGCAGACTAGGCTGGCCTTGAACTCAGAGATTGCTTGTCTCTGCCTCCCAAGTGCTGGGATTAAAGGTGTGTGTCACCAGGCAGGCATCCACACTTTTCAAGGGTTATTGTCTTTGCTCTTTGGGGTGTCTGTGTTATGCTTAATACTTCTTAGAAGAATCAGGAGTGAGTGAGTGAGCTCCTGGATTTCCAAACTAACATTCCTATACTAAGCATCAGATGGTTGCATCATGGCTCCCCAATACCCAAGATGGTGAGAGCATGGGTCTCCAGGCTTGGGGTCAGGCTCCTCCCACCTTCCACTAGAACTTCACCCCAAACTCCCACTCCTGGCAGATAAAGAAGGAAATGCTTCTTTTGTCTCCGTTGCCACTTGAGAATCACTTTCAGTTCAGCTATGACATGTTCGCTCTCCACAAAGGTCATCCTAGAATCCATGAAGGCTGGGCTCAGTGGAACTGGGAGGCACTGAGCCCGGGGAGTAATTGGAAGTGGGGTGGCCAAAGACCCAGCAGAAAAGTGCCAAGGCTCCAGACCACAGCTGGTAGGGTCATCTTGTGCCTGAAGGTCATCCTTAGAGGCCAAGGCTGTGATTAGGGTCCCTGGGGAATCCAGAGTCAGGTTTCATTACAGGGAATTCCACTTGCACCCCTTGAGGAGGCAAGGGTTTATTCAGCTTGCACTTCCTCGTTCCTAGTCAGGAAGAAGGAAGTCAGGACAAGAATTCAAGCAGGGTGGGGACCTGGAGGCAGGAGCTGATGCAGAGGCCATGGAGGGGTCCTGCTTACTGACTTGCTCCTCATGGCTTGCACAGTCTGCTTTCTTGCAGAACCCAGGACCACCAGCCCAGGGGTGGCAACACCCACAGTGGGTTCTCCCCCTACATAACCAATCACTAATTAAGAAAATGCCTAACAGTCTTGCCTACAGCCCATCTTATGGAGTCATTTTCTTAATTGAGGTCCCCCCCACTCCACCCCCGCTCAGATGACTTTAGCTTATATCAAGTTGACATAAAACCAGCCAGCACAGTCCCTGTAAGGGCTTTAGAGACAATGGCATACAGTCTGGCCAACCCCATGGGCACAGAAGTAGCTCACTGAATGCTAACTAGACATATTCTTCTTTCTGGAACCCCAGAACCGATAGCCCTTTGACCCCTGCTGGGAAATATTGAAAAAGGACTTAAAACAGCAAAAAGAGTGACCTTTACTAAGGCTATTGACCATTGTTTATGAGACAGAAGTCTTTGTTATAACCAGGAACTGGAGCAGCTGAAGGCCAGGCCTCCGCCGTAGGGAAGGCAGCTACTGGGGGGTGGGGGAGTAGTGGACATTCTTTCATTCCAGAGATGACACTTTTCAGTGATGTGCAGAGTTTATTTTACTTGATCTCCCTGCTCGGAGAGAGCTAGTTTTCATGGTTGTGGAAGCATCCCATATGTTGGTAGTGCTGACAGACATTACAGGAGCCAGAGTCAGGCTTGAACCTTACCTGCTTCACTGTGGCAGGAATTGGGAGACACACACACACACACACACACACACACACACACACACTGTGACAGTATGTTTTCTCCTAAAACTGGTGGTCAGCCTTGCTGCTAAGCCAAGATTTTTTTCAAATAACTCTTCTGTCTCCCAAGTGAACTTTGTTGAGTATCTGTTGAATTAAGCCCTGTTCTAGTTGTAATCAAAAAAAAAAAAATACCCTGACGAAAAGCAACGTAAGGGAAAAGGGATGTTATTCCTGCTTACAACTCCAGGCTATCGTCCACCATCATGGGGAAGGCAAGGCAGGAGCTTCAAGCAAATAGTCACATCACACAGAGAGACAAGAGCAGAGAGAAATGAGTACAAGATGCTCGCTTGCTTGTGCGCTGCTAGATTTCTCCGCTCAGAATCCCTGCCTAGGGAATGATGCTTCCCACAGTGGGCTGGGTCTCCCCATATCAGTTAACATCCTTAAGATGATGCGTCACAGATATGCCCACAAGTGAACCCAATGCAGAGAATCCTTCATTGAGACTCTCTTCACAGGTGATTCCAAGTTGTGTCAAGTTGACAATGAATGCTGTCACATCTTCAGTGATGGGAGAGGGAATCCAGGCTCTTGCTCTGATACTGTTTGTGCCTCTCCCTTCGCAGACATTGACGAATGTGAGAACGACTACTACAACGGGGGCTGTGTCCATGACTGCATCAACATCCCCGGGAACTACAGGTGCACCTGCTTTGATGGCTTCATGCTGGCTCACGACGGACACAACTGTCTAGGTGAGTGGAGAGGCTGAGCCTTACCCTCTGGGCACAGCCTTCCTGTTTCTCAGGTCTAGCCTGCCGAGGTGGGGGCTGTGCAAAGATGCACCTTCCTCCGACTCCTTGTAGTGGCTTGTCACGTCGCTGTGACAAAATACCACAAACCGTGTGGCTTCCCTGGCGGGAGTTTTCTTCCCCACTGTTCTAGAGGCCAGAGGACCAAGATCGGGTACTAATGGCTGCCTTCTTTCGTACACCAGCATGTGCACTTTGTGTATGCGTGCTTCTGGTGATATCTCTGTGGGTCCTGATTGCATCTTCTTTTAAGGACACCCGGATGTGGGTGTGTTAGTTACTTTTCTGTGGCTGGGATAAAGCACCATGACCAAGGCAGCTTATGGAAGAGTTTCTTTTGACTTCTGGTTCCAGAGGGATAAAAGGGTATCCCTGTGGGGAGCCATGGCAGCAAGCAGCAGGCGTGGAAGCACAGGGCAGGAGCAGAAAGGGGTGAGATCACATCTTCAACTGCAAACACGATGCAGACAGAACAAACTGGAAAGTGGGGCCAGGCTATAAACTCTCAAAGCCTGCCCCCAGTGGCGTACTCCCTCCAGCAAGGCTGCGCCTCCTGTAACCTGCCCCCAAACAGCACCACTAACTAGGGACCAGATGTCCAAATACATGACTCTCTGGGGGACATTTCTTATTCAAACCACTACAGTGCAGAAAGGCACTTGCCGCCAAGCCTGACAACCGAAGCTCCGTCCTCAGGATCCGTGCAGTGGGAGGAGAGAACCGACTCCTGAAAGTTGTTTTCTGACTTCTGTACACATGCTGTGCCACTCCTGCCACAGGCAGACAGACAGACAGACAGACAGACACACACACACACACACACACACACAACACAAATCAATTAATTTAAAAAAATAAGGACAGCTGTCCTATTGGAATAAGTCCACCCCCAACAGCTCCAGTTTTTAATGCAATTGTCTCTTTCAATCCTTGTCTCCAAATACAGTCACATTTAGAGGTAACAGTGATCGGAGTCCTTCAACTGGGGACATTTGAGGGAATAAAGTTCAGCCTGTAGTATTGTATACCTCCAACTGTCCAGAGTTCAAATCCATCTTAAGCCAATTGCATAAAATGTATATGCACGATGATTTTTGGTGAATAAAGTTGGGGAAATGTAGAAGAACAGGGAGGAGGAAATGGCATTTCTGCTGGCGAGCCTCCATTGGTCCTTCGCCTCTGCGTGTTTTGCTATCAGACGGTCAGCATAATCTGGTCCCTTTAGACCGGGCACACATCAGACATTTTCACGTGGCCTCTGTTTCCACCTAGTCACCCCACCATCTGAAAAGTTACTAAAGACCTCTGTGAGCTCCTTGGGATTACCATGGCAAAGAGACGAACCAGGCGGCTTCCATGATAGAGGTCAATTCTCTCTCTCCTTTAAATGTTAGAATCCAAAATCCAAGCAGGGCTGTTTTCATCTCCTGCCCTCTGGTCATTCAAGAATTCGTAGGCTTGTAGACAGTGTTACCCATGTCTTCGCATTATTTCAGCTCCATAGACACCCTCCGTGTCCAGATCTCCCTTCTTCATAAGGACATCAGTTATCCTGAAAGAGGGCCCACCACAGCTACCTCTCCTTATCCCGACTGTCTGCTGTGATGGTTTAAGTTGTCTCGGATGGATTCAGATTCACCATGGAAACACGTCTGAGTGTGTCTGTGAGGTATATTCTAGATTAGGCTCACTGAGGTTAGACAACCCACTCTAAATATAGGGACCACCATTCCATTGGCTGGGGTCCCAGACTGCATGAAAAGGAGCGAGTGAGCTGAGCAGGAGCTTTTGTCTCTGCCTCATGGTTGTGGATGCAGAGTGACCAGCTGCTTCCTCAAACTCCTGCTGCCACGACTTCCCACCATGATGGACTCTGTCCCTTTCAACTTCTTCCCCTAAGTTGCTTTAGATCTCAGAAACCAGAAAAGTAACCGATACAGTGACAAAGACCGATCCCCTCTGGAGGCCACACTCACAGTTCTGGAGCTAAGGCCTCAGAATCTTTTGAGGGGACATGGAGTTCACAGTGTGTAACTCAAGGGACAGCAACTAATGGACCACACATGGCTCTCAGAACAGACCCGCCTGTTCCCTCCTCTGCCATTAGCTGCGGAAGCATAGCCACTGAATCCGGGAGGCATATGTGTGATTGACAGGAGCACAGCTGTGAACGGGTTGTAAGCCTGTCGGGGTCTCTGTTCCTTGTCATTGGAAGAAGGCTGTCACGGCTGTTACTATTTTCACGGTCTCTGAGAGTCATCTTCTCCAGGTCAGTGTGCCACTGTGTCACGGGGCTAGGCGTAAGGAAGAAATGACAGTATAAAGCCGAGGGGCCTGCACTGACTGCAGATTAAATGGTCAACTAGCTGGCGTTACTGCTGTTCCCGTGACTCAGCAGTCTTTCTGCATTTGCCATCAGAATCCAGAGTGAGTCTGGGCAGAAAACGTCTTCTTCCCCGTTTCCCTAAGTGACCCTTCAGAATCCACAATGGATCTGAGCCACAGATGGATCTGAAGGGCTGAAAGATCACATGGATTTTCTAACCTTGCACACAGGAATTTCTACAGGGGCCAAGCAGCCCCTCCTGGTGCCAGCTGGCTTGTCAGCACTAGGTAGAGGGGTTCGATACCCCAAGTGCTTAGGCCTCCCCATCCTAGTGGCATGTCAGGCTAAGAGCTCCTGTCTGGTTTTGTTTACTGCGTGTTGGGGCTCAGACAAGCTCATTATGGGAAACAGATCTGTGAACATGTAATTACACCCCAAATAAGTGCCAAAACAGAGGTCTGGACAAGAGTTAGTAAAGACCAGAAGGGCCTGTGAAAAGCTACCCCTGGCTGGGGTAAGGATGGGGGTAGAAGCAAGATGGCCAGGGCTTCAAAGAGGAAGCTCTCAGCAGGCTCTCAGAGAGGGAAGAAGTTTGTAGATCTGGCACAGTGTGTGTAGGGCTGCAGGCAGCCCTGTGAGGCTGGGCTTAGGGAATGCCAGAGCAGGGGACTGCAGAGCCAGGCAGGGCCTTTGACTAGGGACCACACAGCTTTTACAGTGCCATACCCGAGTCAAGTGTCACTCACCCCTCACCTAGCACATGTGTGGCTTCCCCAGCTGCTTCTGCAGCCGTCTGCAGCAGATGTGTTCAGTGAAGGCACAGCTCACCACTGACCCTGGGGACATCCCATTAGAAGCAAGCAATGTCACTCTGGCTGCGGGGACGGACGCTGCCGGTTTGATGCTTAAGTCCTGGCTCTGGTCAGCATCTTCCCCTCTCTGTGCCTCAGTTTCCCACCTACGACATGGAATGTATAATGTATAACCCCACAGAGGTCTTGTGGGGTTCAGGCAAGGGTTCCGTGGGATAGATATGAAAGGCTTAGGCAAAACCCCTGTCTGCTCCCCTCCCCTCTGATCCTGTGGTGACTGAGGGCAGCAGACCTTTCCTACAGGCTTCTTTCGTTCGGTCTTTTTCCTTCTCAAGAGAGAACTGACTCAGAGAAGTCAGGCCTCGGCTGCAGCCGGCTCCAGCCCAGACCGGCTGTGTGACCCCAGGCTAGATGGCTGAACTTTCAGAGCCTCAGCCTTACATCCGTGAGGCACATTAAGAATAGATGCCGGGGGCTGGGGAGATGGCGCCGTTGTTAAAGTGCTTGCTTTGCAATCGCAAGGACCTGAGTTTGATCCCTACAACCTACACTTAAAATCTAGACAGAACGGTGTGCACTCGTCATCCTAGTGCTCGGAGACAGAGATGAGGGGCCCTGGGGTGTACTGGCCTAGCTTCCTTGGTGAGTTCCAGGCCAATGCCTGAGAAATAACTCCAGAGGTTGACTTTCAGCCTTCTTAGACACATGCTCCCTGTACATTTGTGCACACACACACCAATGCATGCACGCACTAGTGCACACGTGTGCACACGCGCGCACACACAGGCACACGCACATGGAGGAGGAACTGACGCCTGGGATGCAGTGAGGACTGAGGCAAACTGTAATTGAAGAATAAGTGGGGCTGGGGCATGGAAGGTTCCAGCGCAGACTCTGATGTCCCCACGCCTCCTGAGTCTCAGAACCGGGGCTGGCTCGTTAGGCTCCCCTTGCCTCAGTTGCCAAGGCTGTGCAGTGGTTTCTAAGACCAGCCTCCCAGAAGCGGTGGGATGACCACATCTGGAGGAAACTTGGGGCCGGCTGTCAACATCGTGTCCTGGCAGTCTTCAAGTCGGGAGCCCGTAGCCCACCTCTGACCCAGGGTGCATTTGATTTCTCTCTACTGCACTGTTGTATTGCTATCGCAGAAGGGTTTGTCAGCACTTCACAGTTAGGGGACACACATAAACATCAGTATTTCCAACCAGATGTAGTTAGTGGTGCGCACCTGTGGTCCTCGCACTTGGGGGGGTGAAGCAAGAGGGTCATGTGTTCACAGGGGCAGCCTGGGCTACATGAGATCCTGTCTCAAAAAAAAAAAATAGATATTTTCCTCTCACTATTGCTTGGTGACTGTTGTCCTCCCCCCCCAAAAAAAATCCCGCCTGATATTTCAAGACTCAAGACAGAATCATAAGGAAGGCCTGCATCCAGTATGACTATAACCCTCAGTGAGAGCCCAGCTCTCCCTCTCTTGACACAAGTGCCTTCCTAGTGACCCGTAAGTTGGATATGACTTCTGAATTCTAGGACCCCTTGCCCTTTCTGCCAGACAGTACAAGCAGGGGTGGAACCTGCTTCTCTCCCCCTTTTCTGTCCCCTCCTCCACCAGACATCACCCTGAGACAGAGGACCCCTAACCTGATGGGATTTTAGCTTGTGCCCCAAAGCAGCTGCCCTATTGCTGTGGCTCAGACACAAGTGTCATCTGTCCCTCTGAGAATCAAAAGATTGGGGCCACTTGCACAGGACATGCTATGGTCCCATATGCCCAGAGAATAGTCTGAAACTTGGTGGGGGAGGGAACATATTACAGATCCCCCTCGTGGACTCAGTCTTCCAGAGGAAGGCTGGCAATATGACAGAGGCAGAGCAGGGACCCCAAAAGTGTGATGTCCAGAGCAGGGAGGCCCTTGCTTGTGTCTCAGCGTGGCCCTGGAGGGGGCTGTCCTGAGCTGTCCCCTGGAGAGAGTGTAAATGCCCCCCCAACACTGCACTTGCTCATAGATCTTCCTGTGTCTGCCAAAGCTCCCAGCACAGAGTCTTACCCCCTAGGTTTGTTGGGTGCTGTGAGGGGTTGGCTGAGTTTCTGGAGGGTTCTCTGCCGCTACTGCTGCATGTGTCCTGCACCTCTGCTCAGACATGGAACCATAGCCTGTCACTCACAGGGGCAGAGTGAGGCCGGGATGTTGTTCTGACTGCAGAACTATGGGGAGAGAGTGTTCCAGTTCTAACATTCTTCTCTGAACCCCGTGGAATTCCTGGGATGGTGGCAGGGATGGACCCTGGCCATCTTACACAGCAACAGGGGGTTTGAAAAGCGCCCGAAGTCAGCTGAGAGAAGCGAGGCTCAGTGCTGTAGGGTGACTTTCCTGTCTTGAGTGTCACAGTCTTCACTTTTGAGCAGGCGAGCCTGTTTTCTTGTGGAGATGGTTTGTCTGTGACCAGGTCCTGGAAGGGAGCCAAGTCTGTGCTCTGGAGAGTGAAGCCCTCTCTCTATTTGACATCTTTATTGAGGAATTTCTCAAATATAACAGAAAATGACACCGGAGGGAATTGAAGCCAGGATGAGATCTTACTCAGCCCGAAATGGCTGCCTTTAGCTGGGTAATTACTTGAAATAGCAGTTCTGTTTGAAAAATATTATTCCAAACTCGGTGCGATCGGCCAGCTGAGCAATATTTAGGCTAATAGAATAAGATTTTTTTTCATCTTAAATTAGAACCAGCAGCGGGTCTTTTCTTTCCCATCCCCACAAAGCAAGGCTCTCTTTCTCTGAAGCCATCAGTTCACTTAGCCAGATGTCTTCAACTTCCATCTTTACCTTGACTTACTGAAAAATGTGTTTCTCAAGTTGCTCACAGCTGGAATTCTGGACTGGCCCCCAGCTCTTTGATCCCCGTTGAAGAGAAGCCATTTGTAGCCGCATCCAACAGACAAGTTGATTGATTAAGCAGATGGCTCTGTCCGCCAACATGTATTGAGCACCTACTGTGTGCCTCACCTTGTGCTCAGAGACAGTTCTACCTAGGCAAGATGAGGGGTGCATTTCTGTACATGTGACGCTGCTCCATGCTGCGTATGTGTTCTTTTACTGGTCTCCCACAACATCTACAGGAGGCGTCCACAAGTAGATGCCATTAGAAGCCTCTACCCTAGACAGATAGAAGCCACTAGCACCAATCTTTATAAATGAGGAGACCTGGGCTCAAGGAAAATGACCAACTCAAGGTCACAAAAGCCAGTAAGAAGCACAGCTTGGATCAGACTCACCGTGTGGTGTTTGCCACTTCAAGTCTAGAGCCTGTGCCTGCTGTCCACTCCTGGCCCTGCCACACAGCACCTAGGAATGCACCAGTCCTGGAAGTACCAGATCAGGCTCAGGGAGGGTCCCCGATGTGTTATATCAAGCCTGCACCCAGTCTTGGAGCCCCCAAGTCTGTTCTGTAGTCTCAGCACCTGCCAGATCAAGTGGGTGGTAGAGTGCCACAGGGCAAGGGGGCACCTCCTCCCTGGGCTGAGGGAAGAGTTTGATACCTTCCTCAGGCATTTCCTTTGGAACTTTGTCCTACCCATGTGACAGTATACAACCCTGTTTTTTCAAAGCTTCATTGCTTCCCAGGGCTCCCAGCTTCCAGTACGGGACCCTGCCAACCCTTTCTCTCACATTGCACCCTCACCCACTGTCTGTGGAGCCCTCTTACATGTCTCTGCTGCTGACAAGCTGTCTATAGAGATTGTAGAATGGATGAACAGGAGAGTGTGCCACCTAGACAGAGCCCTTGATCAGCCAGTCACTGTGCTGGGTACGCAGGTATTGGGGGTACAGAAGAATTAGATGGAAAGCCTACAGGGCCCCAGGTTGGCAAGCATAGAAGCATGTATCCATGGAAGCAGAAATGCTGTTTAACTTGCTGCCCAGTGTTCAAGCATGTGTGTATGGACAAAAGTTTTTCTGTGTTCCTACTGTGTACCAGCTGAAGACATAGGCAGTGAGGAAAGTCAGTACCAGGCTCATCCTTCTGGATTCACATAGTAGGAACATAGACAGCAGCATATGAACATATAGATCAGTAAAGAAGTTTCAATCAGACCAAATCCATTCACAACAATAATAATAATAATAACGGAACAGCCTGAGCGCCAGCGGAGAGTGACCACACCCGATCACTGGGTTCTGATCACATTGCTATGAAGACCACACCATACCGAGCGGTGTGAGAACCAAGATAGGGATAGCCAATCTCTGCTCTGAGGTATCTGGAGCCTCAACTGGATGACATGAAACTGGAGACGATGTGATGCAGGAGCTGGAGCCATCTGGAAGCTTCCTGGCTTGTGTCTAGTGGTGTTGCTGGATGGTAGCCAGAATGTATATTGGGAAGCCTTTATGTCTGGGCTTTTGTGCAGGCCAGGGTGAGCCTCCCCTGCGGGGTGGCTGGGTCCCTGCAGAACAAGGTCAAGTGTGACAACTCCTCCTCCCACACACAAACTCATGGTGAAAGTGGTTTCAATGGTCTCCCCTGATTAAGGGGAGCAGATATGGGAAAGGACATCAGGGAGGAGGAGGAGGTGCCTTGTAGAGGTCTGGGGAACTCTGTGCTAACAGAAGGGAGACAAGCTAGGTGAGTCTAGGGACAGCTCGCTGTTTAGAGAATCACAGTGAGGGAGAGAGAAGACGAGTCCAGGAGGCAGGAGGGAACTGATCAGAGATTGCTTTGGGCACCTAGAAGAGGGCAGATTTTATTCCAGGTAACTGGAAAGCTGGGGGACATTTTGACCAATGACTAACATGTTTTGATTGACATTTTAATAAAAACCCTTCCTGGTTCCAAGTAGAGACTGTCACTGTCATGGGAATGAGGGGCAGGAAGGCCCCTATAATGGCCTGACTGAATGCTGGTGACTCAGTGTAGGGTGACAGCAGAGGAGGTGGTGGTTGAACTCAGAATACATTTTGCAACAGCCAACAGGAAGTCCTGATGGATTCAACTCAAGAGGTCAGGGAGACCAAGGACCAAAGCCAACTGTTGGGGCTTGACCTTCAGTGTTTGTGTGGCTCTGCCTTGTGACTTATTTAAGCATGGGGAGGGGACAGATAGATTTTTGGGGTGAGATGGAATGCAGGATTCCAGTTAACTCGATTGGCTTTTGTTTGAGAAAATAAGTTGTCCAAGTAGAAATGGTATACAAGGTCACATGTCTTTGGAGTCTGACCTGGGGGGGAGTGTGAGTCGTTAGCTTCAAGATGGCTTTGAATACCAGAGATGTTGAAAATGGTTCAGAAAGACCACGTGTGTACCTGCCCTGTGCAGCCCCCCTTGGATGAGAACACCAATACGCATGATCTGTTCCCTGTTCTCAGGAAGCACTCAACCTCCTGGCTTTGGCCCTGAGTCCATCACTGTGTGACTTCAGGCAGGTAACTTAGTTTCTCTGAGTCTCTACTAGAAGGTGGGGCCAGTGACTATGTTTATTTCTGCGACCAAAGGAGATGAGCGTTGTATAAAGCACCCAGCTCGGTGCCTAGCACTGAGCACAGGCTTTCTAGATGCCAGTTATCTACATACCAACTCCTGGTGTGCAGAGTCAGAGTGCTTCTTAAAGAAAACCAGTCTGGTTCTGAGCTGGTGACGGAGCAGCAGGCAAGCCTGGCCTGCGCGAGCGTCCAACGCGGTGCTCCTGCTAGATAAGCCGCTCGCAGGCTCCCGGTCAGATAGCCTTCCATCCTCTCCGGGAATACATGCTATCAGAGCATGCTGGTGACATTCTCATGACCTGGTCACATTCTCTTACTTCTGACCCCTGTGAGGTGGGGACAGCCATTCCCTGTTGTGTCTAGATGGAGGCGAGAGTGCAAGTTAGAAGCTCTTCCAGGTGGAGGAGGAAGAGAAGGGCACCAGGGAGACCCTTGTAGGGCCCAGTTGTATGTGAGGAGAGTCGCTGGGATGCCTAGATGCCGTGGTTAGGGGGGAGGGATCGTGCCTCCCTGGGCTAGGCTGGGTGTGTGAGGAAAGTGCCATCTTTCCCTCTGGGAAGACAGCTGGAGCCAGCGTCGCTCTTTTGAACCCCAAAGAAGGTTCCAGCGCCTTTATTTATTTGTCTTCGTACTCCAGCAGCTCAAAACAGTTTCTTTCTGAGGGAAAAAATGTTGGCCATCTTAATGTAAAACTAAACAGCCTGGGTCAGCCCTGTCTCCTCTGCACAAGCAGCGCTGTTTCTGAGGTAAAGGGGGAAGGGTTTCTCCCTGCTCTCTGTACCCCCTCCTGCTTCCCTTCCCATCTTGGCCCATTCTGAGGTGATCCAAACACTGGACTGCTTTTGCCGTCAGAGTTCAAGACAGTCAGGCTGCTTCTCTCCGCTTTTTACAACCGTTCATTTGGCTTGCTTTTTCCTGAGGCAGGATCTCATGTAGCCCAGCCCAGACTTGAACTCTGTATGGAGACTGGCCTTGAACTCCTGATCCTCCTGATTCTACCTCTAGAGCACTGGGATTACAGGCGTGCACCAGCGCTGCAGGTTTGCGTCTGTTAATTTGATAGAAATTCTTTGGCCTGAGAAAAAGAAACGAGTGCTGGATTGCCCCACTGCTGCAAAAATGGGAAGCAGGTGTGGGGAGGTGGAATGGTTCCAAGCCAGGGGGCTCCCCACCCTTTCTCCAGGGCCAGCCAGGATCTTCTTTCAGAAAAGCCCAAGCCAGCACCGGAGTAAAAGGTCGGGGGCTTAAGAGTCAGGCGCTGGGGGCGCAGCCTGACTGGGGGATGCTGGGATGCTCTGACTCCAAGCCTTAGCTTTCCACACGGTGTGCGAGATTAACTGGATGGGATTCAGCCAGTGGTTTTCAGACTTTGTGGAGTTGTGTGGACGGCAGCCGGATTCCTTTTCTTCAGAGATCATGTGGGGGTCACACTGCTCCAGCTGAAATGGGAGGCCAGATTTGGGGGGGCAAGGAGTACCAAAGAGCCCTTCCCTTCCCCCAAAAAGTCCCTGCAGCCTCAGGAACAGTCTGGGACCTCTTACTGGGTTGTTGCAAATTAGCCTCAGGGACAGAGGCCAAGCTTCTTTCTATGCCCCCCTCATCCCATGGAGGCAGGCCCCGGATCCCTCAGGACTGCAGCCTCTGGCACAGGAGGGACTTTCACTCCTCTAACCAACTGCCTTCCTGCTCTCCAGGTCTGGTCCCTGCGGTCCCTGCTGCTGGAATGGCCTGCCACCAGCCTCCTAATGAAGCCTATTTGGCTGGCTCACCCACACATACATACTTGTCCCTCAGGCCACGAACAGGGGACAGCCCCAGAAAAGCCTTCCTTGACTACATGCTTTCTGTGGCACCCCTTTGAGTTGGCCTTCACAGTACAGACGTGGATCACCCTACTTCCCTGAGAAGCCTAGCTTGGCTGTTCATCCCAGGCCTCTGCGGGTTCTTGTATGGGACAGGGATAACAGGAAGTCATCGCAAGAAAGGTGACCTGAGAGTGTGCGTGTGCAGACCTGACAGTGTGCGTGTGCAGACCTGACAGTGTGCATGTGCAGACCTGACAGGGTGAGTGTGCAGAGCTGACAGTGTGAGTGTGGACCTGACAGTGTGCATGTGCAGACCTGACAGTGTGAGTGTGCAGTCCTGACAGTGTGCGTGTGCAGACCTGAATGTGCAGACCTCACAGGGTGAGTGTGCAGTCCTGACAGTGTGCATGTGCAGACCTGACAGTGTGAGTGTGGACCTGACAGTGTGAGTGTGCCCCTGACAGTTTGCGTGTGCAGACCTGACAATGTGCGTGTGCAGACCTGGCAGTGTGAGTGTGCAGACCTCTGCACACCCTCTACACCCTCTGCTCTAGATGCCTGGAGAATATGCACTGGGAAATCAGGTGCCCTGGGCCTTCACCCCTGGCTCCCTTCCTAACCAGTGTGGGAGTTAGGGACCAGTTCTGTGCTCTCAGAATTATCTGGAAAGATGGCATGGTGATGGTACCAGGAGGGGACCCTGGGAATGTAGCACGTTGATGTGTGTGAAGGCATGGCCTGTGTGGAGGCACAGCTTGTGGAGGCATGTCTGTGCAGGTGTGGTCTGTGTGTGGGAGTAGTCTGTGTGGTGAACATAGTCTGTAAATGGCATGGTGTATGTGGAGGCGTGGTCTAGACTTGTATGTGAGTGGTCCATGGAGGCATGTCTATGGGAAAGTGGTCCATATGAGAACAGCATGATTTGTGTTAGGGTGTGGTCAGGGGGAGGTTTGTGTGGGTATGGTCAGGGGAGTGGTCTGTGTGGGTGTGGTCAGGGGAGTGGTCTGTGTGGGTGAGGTCATGGGAGTGGTCTGTGTGGGTGTGGTTTGGAGGGAATGTTTTGTGTGGGTATGTCAGGGGAGTTGTTTGTGTGCGTGTGGTTTTGGGGAGTGGTCTGTGTGGATGTGGTCAGGGGAGTGGTCTATGTGGGTTTGGTTGGGGGGAGTGGTCTATGTGGGTGTGGTTGGGGGGAGTGGTCTGTGTGGGTGTGTTTGGAGGAGTGGTCTGTGTGGGTGTGGTCGGGGAAATGGTCCGTGTGGGTGTGGTCAGGGGAGTGGTCTGCATGGGTGTGTTTGGGGGAGTGGTTTGTGTGGGTGTGGCATGTGGGAAAGTAGTCTGTGGGGTGTGGCAGGGGTAACATGGTCTGTGGAGGCCAAGTGTGGTCTGTGTGGAGAAACACAGTAGGTGTGAGGAACGTAGGCCTTCTACTCCTTACCTCTCCTTCAGTCAGCAGTCAAGTCAGAGCTTTGTCATGCAGGGCAAGTGAATGGTCAGAGTAGCCCTTTTCCCTGGACGGAAGCCTGTTGTCACGCCACCCCACCCCAACCCCACCTTTGGATACGTCTCTATTTAGTGGCTTGGGGAAGAAGCCCTGCTCTGTCCCAGAGCAGAGACTCCATAAACAGCAAAGTAAACACAGGCTGTGGACAGAGGGCAGCAGGCAAGCGAGACACTTGCCTTCCCGGTGTTCCATTTGCAGTCTCCGTGCCAAGAGCTCAGTCGGAACCCTGGGGAATAAACAATAAATAAGTGTCTTGTGAAGACTCTTTAAAAATATTCTGCCTTCAAAACATAGGCCCAGACCCGACGCTGAGCTATTCATCTAAAAGGGACACTGGCGACAAGTGTGGGGGCCCCCGGCTCCAGCCCGCACCTCTGCCAACACTCTTGCTTAGCTTGGATCGGCTGAGCCCTGGGTAGTGTCTTGGGTCACCCAAACATGCAGGCCTGGCTGTGCCTGGGCAGATGATGCAGCCGCTCCTGCCCTGGCACAGCAGGACAGGGCCCTGGCTGTTTCTCACAGCCATCAGCCAGCCCGTGCATCCGCCTGCCCAGCAACCCTCCTCTTACCCACCTCCTCCTGACCACATGCAACTAGAAATAGATGTCTGGCGAGGACACCCTGTGCCCGCTGGTGCTCTCCATCTGTGGAGTGGACAGGCGGCGTGGCAGCTTAGTCTGGGGTCTTTCGTCACCTCCCAAGTGGGACTTCAACAAGGACAGGATTCTGCCAGCCGTCTTGTCACCACCCCCATCCCTGGTCCGTCCGCTGGCTGCCAAGGGATCAGACACCAGCGGAAGCACTTAGGACCAGCCATCGGTCCTTCTACATAGACTATGCAGGGGCTGGATCACAATGGTGTCTCCATGGTGAGGAAGCCAGGCTAGCCCAATGGAAATAGGGGTCCCAGGAAGTCCTAACTACCACGCCAGCCTTGCTTTTGTGGCCTTAGCTCCCAGCAAACTAAGTGTTAAGCTTGTCCCCAAGCTCCCCCTGCCTGGAAGCCCTTGTCTCTTGCTGGTCCAGGTGCTCTAGTCCTCTCCTGCCAGGGTCTCTACCCTAGCCTCCCTCCAAAAAAGTGACCATCTGCAATACACTCCCACCTTGCACATAACATCCCCCCCCCCAATTAGACTAAGTTGCAAGTATCTATTTACTTATCCATCTTCCACAGGTGGGATAATTATACTGAAACTTCCAGAGAAATCAGCAGCAAAGTCAGAAGACACTTGCCCTGGTTATCCAGTCACCCTGTTCTAAGGTGATGTCCAGACTTGTCTGGGCATAGACATAACTTTTATATGGTTCTAAGCATTGCACTGATGTTTGTATGCTGACCCTACCAATATCAGACCCTTCCTCAACACTCATACATAATTGTGTAGCCAAGAAGAGGGAATGTAATCAACACCCAGGATGTGGGAAGCTGGTAGCCAGGGGGAAGACTGCTGTTGTCACCCTCTGGTTGGGGACAGCAATGTGCCTGGGAGAAATAGCTTGTAACATGGCAAATCCCTCTCTGCCCATGTAGGCTCCTTGACTGCCATGCCTGCCAGTCAGCTGGTTTAGGGTTAGTTAGCCAGCACCCGCATGGGGTTAATGACTCCCGATATGGCGTCTTCTGTGTAATCAGCGCGGGGGATGGGCTGTCCAATGATTTTTGACAATTACCCACCCTCCCTGGAAGGAGTATAGGGTCCTCAGGTGTGGGTGGAGAGGGGAAAAGAGAGCATATCTTAAGAGGTGAGAACAACACATAACGTAGAGGCAGGAAGCTCAGGCGCGTGGGAGAATGGAATTGGGGCAGACACCTGTGAGCCAGAGGAGCCATATGACTAAACACTGCCTGGCTGGAGACTGCAGGTGTATGCCCGGATTGGGGTGCAGAAACAGCAGATCCTCACCACTGGCCAAACGTTGGGTGTACCACAGACTCACAGCTCATCCTGTCACAACACCCAGGGCTGTGCCGTCCAGCCCCCGTGCTGCTGTAGTGCCCCTCCCTTCCTTCCGCCCCCTCCCCCCAACCCAAGACCTTCATCACATCCCACCAAAGGTGCCTTTTCCCTCACTGGCCTCGGGCCATCTCAGAGAGAGGCTCACGGGCTCTAGGTTGGCCTATCTGACCCCATCCCCTCTCAGAGCATTCCCAGCAGTCCTCTGAATCCCTTCTGTGGTATGTCAGTCAGGCTCTATGTCCTGTGACACGATGTCTGACATAAAGAATTTAAGGCAGGAGAGTTAGAGGTTAGCTCCCAGTTTCAGAGGCGTCGATTCATAGTCCTCGCCTGTCCTCACTCTGGGCCTGCGGCCGTCTTCAAGTGTGTTGACTAGCAAGGCAAAGCCAGCACTTGGTCCTGGTGGTCACCAAATGCTCTACCCAAAGCTGGCTGTGAGGGGTGCCGGGAGCAGGAAAGAATCTACCCACTCATGCAGGCCGGTCAGAGGGCTGGTGTGGGGCAGGAGGCACGGCAGTGTGACAAGGGTTGGTCCTCAGTGGCCCTCCCTCACAGAGGCCTCTGGGATGGGGCTGTGTTAAGACACTGAGTCTTAGTCCATGTTCTTAGACACCATGACCATTGCAACTCTTCTAAAGACAGACATTTTAGTGGGGCTGGCTTACAGTTCAGAGGTTTAGTTCACTATCGTCATGGTGACACACAGGCAGACATGCTGCTGAAGCAGTAGCTAAGATCAGTAAGCACTAGGAAGAGAGAAAGAACACTGGGTCTGGTTTCAGCATTTGAAGCCCCAAACCGACCTCCAGTGACACATCCTCCAACAAAGCCACACCTACTCCAACAAGGCCACACCTACTCCAACAAGGCCACACCTACTCCAACAAGGCCACACCCACTCCAACAAAGCCACACCTACTCCAACAAGGCCACACCTACTCCAACAAGGCCACACCTACTCCAACAAGGCCACACCTTCTCATCCCTCTCAAGTAGTGCCACTCCCCAATGACCAACCATTCAAATACATGAGCCCTTGGGGGCCATTCCTCTTCCAACCACCATAAAGTGGAAGGGGCTAGAAAGGAGAAGGAGGTGGAGCTTGGAGCTTAGAGCACAAGCATAAGGACTTGAGTTTGGATCTTCAGCGCCCACATCAAAGGCACATTTCTGGGCAGTCAGAGACAGGAGGATAGATACCTGGGACTTCCTGGCCAGCAAGCCTACCCAACTGGCAAACTCCAAGTTCAGTGAGAGACTGTCTCAAAGAATAAGGTTGAGAAAGACACCCGGCGTTGACCATCCACACACAGGAGCCAACGCGCATTTCCACCTGTGCATACATACGTACAGAGACACACAGAAAAAAGAAAGGAAACACAGCATGGAGCCCCACGGCTGAAGGAAATGCCCTGCTCTGCCCTGTACCCGAGAGCTTGAGGGGGTTGGACCTGCCAAGTGCTGGTGCCAATCCAGACCTGGAGATTCCTAATTCAGATAGTAGTGAGGCTGGACACTGACTGGTACACTTGGCTGACATCAGGCAGGATGGGCTGGCTGGAGAACCCGTGTCAGCTCATGTAAGTGTGTGTGTGGCGGCAGGGGTGGGTTGGGGCTGGGGGGTCAGGGTGACTCCAGGCCTGCCCTGCTCTAAGATCCTCTTGAAAGAAGAGTAAGTCTTCCCGCAGGCGCGCCACAGAGGTCATTGCTCCCATCTGGCCCTTGCAGGCCTCTCCCTCAGGCCCTGCCAGACCCTAAGCTCCCCTCTCCTCCCAGAGTTCCATTTCCATGCCTTATTTGTCTGGTCGGCCTCCCTCCCCCGCCGGCCCTCCATTCTCATCCTCATCAAAAGAAATCTTAAAGAGCTCGAGTGCCTCCCACAGATGTCCGGCCAGGGTCACATTCACAGCTGTTCTGTGTGGGGCCCATGAGGAGGAAAGGTCTGTTCCTGTCCCTGTTCTGTAACCCGTGTGTGGCCTGTGGGCAGGCCCCCGGCTGGGGAGCTTCCTGTAACAGGACTGGTGCCCCACTGAGGCAGTCCCATCTCACCCCCCACTGTACTGAGAGGTTAATGGGAGAGCTGGTCTTGCCGTGTATGAGGGTTGGTTCTAACTGACAACTTGACACAGTTCACCGTGACCTGGGAAGAGTCTCAGTGAGAGATCATCTAGAGCAGGTTGGCCTGTGGGCTATTCTATGGGGGATTTCATGATCATATTAATTGATGTGGGAAAACCCAGCCTGAACGTGGGCAGGACCATTCCCTGGTCTGGGTCCTACACAGCATAAGAGAGAAGGTGAGCTGAGAACCTGTGTCCACACGCGCAATCTCCGTGCCCTCTGTGGATGAGGACAGGACCAGCTCTGCATGCTTCCGCTGCTACAGTGTTCCCCACTCTGGTGGACTGCCACCTAGAACCCTGAGCGGAAATCAGCCCTTTCTCCCCTTGTTTGTTCGTGGGCCAGATATTTTATCACGGCCGCTGGACAGGAACTAAAACACCGTGGGTCCGTCCAGACTGTAGTCGGCAAGCACAGAACAGGATGGTGAGCACGCAGCCAGAGCAGTCACCATAGCTTCTGGCGACCAGAGAAAAGAAGGCCTGTTTGTGGGTCCTTCAAGGGATTCAGGAAGTGGGTAGCATGGTCTTTCTGAGGTTGCCGTGTGGAGGGAAATAACCCAGGTAGTGGGGACAGCAGAGACACAGAGGGAGGGGTCGGAGGTAAGGCGGGAATGCAGGTCTGGGCAAGGAGGGGCGGGCCAGCTAGCCCAGTGGGGGAGGCGAGGAGATGGACTTGTGCTTGGGAGTTTTGTACCAGTTACAGACAGCTGTCACGTGGACCAGATGTAGGGATGGGAAGATTGTATTGAGATTGACAGCCAGCTTTTTGGGCCAAGTTACTATAGGCTGTGCTACTCTTTGCTGAGACAGAGGCTAAGGGCCTAATGTGGCTGTGTTTGGTTCTGTTCTTCCCTGGCGGTTGGGGGTCAGGGGGTGTTAGGAGACAAGCTTAGTCTCTGGTAGATCAGATATGTCTGCTAGACATCCAAAGGCAAGCACCACACTGGCCAATGTGCAAGTTTAAAGGATGGAGGAGGAGATGTCTAGCAGTGAGGTAGATTAGCAGTTAGCCAGAGATGCTACGAGGCATATCTGGATTTCCTGAAAGCAGAGTTTAGATAGGGGCAAGGGTGAAGCCTATGAGGAGCCCAGGCCTCTGTGTCTGTCCACAGCTCTGGCCTGAGCTTCCATGTCTCAATGGTCCCAGCTTGGAGAAGGAGGGTGAACAGAGTGGGAATTCCCAGTGTGTATCCGACAAGGGCCTGGTACCCTGGATGTATGAAGAGCTCAGGCAATTCATACAAGCCAGGCAAGGACTGCATTAGGTTGTACAGCCCAGGTTTTTATAAAAAGAACAGAAGGATTTGAATTGACAGTCTTCTAAAGAAGATATGCAAATGGCCACTGGGCATTAGAAAAACTGTTTAAGGTCATTAGAAGTCAGGGGAGTGTGATAGAAACCAGGAGACACCAAGTCACACCCATTAGAGTGGCCCTTCAAACAGAAAATAGCAGGCACTGACTGTGCGGAGAACTGGAAGCCTCACACTGTGCTGGTGGCGATGTAAACGGATGTGGCCCACTAGGAAACAGTTGGACAGTATCTCAAAAAGTTACATATAGGGGGTACTGCAGATATGGGTCAGTGGTTAAGGTATTAACTTCAGTGATGCTCTTCCAGAGGATGAAGTTTGAGTCTTAGCACCCACCCACATCAGGTAGTTCACAACCCCTGGGACTCCAGCTCCAGGGCAATCCAGTGCCCTCTTCTGGATTACATGGGTACCTACACTCACACATGCGTATACTCATATACAGATATACAGAATTTAAAATAAAAATAAAACTGAAAAAAACATTAGATACAGGGCTGGTGGAGATAAGGGTGTTTGCTACCCAGACTGAGGACCTGAGTTCAATCCCCAGGACCTGCATGATAGGAAAGAACCGATTCCCACAAGCTGGCCTCTGACCGTCACACGCCTGGCCATGGCATGCCCCATCCACCCACACACACCACACTAAGTAATGAATAATCAAAATAAAACTACATGTAGATGTATCATATTATCCAAAAATTCTACTCGCTGGCATATATCCAACAGAATTAAACCATGTCCACCCAAAAACCTATCGGTGAATATCCACAGCATAATTCACAATTGTAGCAAAGTAGAGACAACCCTCATTAACCGGTGAATAAATAAAATCAGGGCAGATATATAGACCTGGGAATATTTCTCAGTCATATAAAAGAACGAAGCTTCTGATACATGCTCCAGGATAGAGGAAGCTCAAAGCACGATGCTACAAAAGAGAAGCCAGGCACAAAAGGATGTATTTCTAAAAGAATATAATGCTATCAATGTGAAAAGTCTAGACCAGGTAGATACGTAGAGACGGAGAGTAGCCCTGTGGTTCTGGGGGTCTGCGGGGCTGGGATTCATCGAGCAGGGCCACATCATTACTGTTTGATGGGAAGGACATGTTCTAAAATTAGTGATGGTTCCATGATGTAGCGAGTGTGCTACAATGGCCAAGGGTACACCCCGAGATCTGAATCGCATCTCCATTCTAAAAAGCATCGGGAGAAACAAAAGATCGGAGGGCACTGTCTCCCACACACTGCGAGCAGACCACACGCGTAGTTCCACCCCTGCTTCTGGTCAGCTTTGACCACAGCCATGAGCTGCCCCCACCCCACCCCGGAAGAGCAGTCCTGCGAGGTGAGTGTCCTGAATCTAAGTCAAGAGGGAGGCAGTTTTCCGGAACTTCTCCGCTCTGAGACCAGAAGGCCGGGCAGGCTGAACGCTGCCTTCTCGGCTGGCTTGTTATCACTTTTCCAATGTGGAAGGGACTTGGCTGTCCAGCATGCTGTGCCTGCAATCCCCAGAGGTTCAAGGCACTCATCGCAGCTTCGTCTGCTCACGTTTGTCGGTAGCTATGTGGGCCAGATCCAGTGCTGAGAGTTTTGGCCTTGTACTCTCTTTAACACACACACACACACACAAACACACACCTGCCCAACACTTAGGCACTGTTAGCATCCCTGTCTTAAAGGAAACCCAGGCCTTGAATGGCTCAGCAGCCTGAGGTCAGAGCAGTCACTCTCTGACCAGTGCCCCACCTGGTGTGGCCTGTGGGAAAAGATCCAGTCCCCATAGTCATGGTCACAGGGTCACACAAGGGGGAGTAGACGCAAATCTGTCCCTAGCAGCACAGAGCCCCAGGGGGGCCAGATCAGAGACTGGATTTAGAAGGCTAGTGAGGTAAGCTACCTGTAGCGGTTAGCTCCAGCAGTGCCTGGCCTAGGGGTTTGCATATCATAGTGATCTTGCTGGTCTAGGAATCACTGAGTCCCACACAGGCCTCATCTCTCAGTCCTGAGTGCAGCTTCTTGGCCCAGCCCAAGAGGCTGCACGCTGCTGACCCTCAGGGGACCCAGGAACCACGGAGAGGCTTCAGATGACACCCAGAGCGGGAAGCGGGTCCTCCTCGACCTGCTTATCCCGCCTGCTCGCAGAGCCAGAGATCTTGACAGTCGGGAGTGTTCTGGCTCTGTCGGAACTCCGGCCCCAGATCTTTAAGACCCATGTGTATTTTACCCGAAATCAAATCCATCTGGTTCTCGTTTATTTACACTTAACTCATCAAATGCAATTTTGCAAGAGTCATTCAATAGCCAAGAGGTATTTCTGCCTCAGCTGCCCTTCAGAAGGGAGCAGGGAAGGGAGGGGGGGGCCCTGTTGCTTCTACCAGGACCAGGTGGAAGAACTCAGTGGTGGAGGTTGAGCCTGGTTCCACCAATGAGCCTGAGCTTTGGTTCCCGCCCACAGGGTTCTGGAGCCTTGCAAGGCCTGACGCACAGTGGATTCTGGGCAGCCACAGAAACATGGGTGGGGTCCACTCAAAACACAGAGTCTCTGTGTCAAATTGTGAGTGTCCACGGGAAACACAAATCAACTGAAGCAGGATCAAGGAGTAATTTTCATTTATAAATAACTGCAAACTTGGGTTCCTCATCCAAAAGAGGACAAACAGCTCACTATTAATAAAAGCAAACAGCTAGCTCTACCTGGGGACAAGCAGTGGCCCTTGGGAGCAAACCACAGACCTCTTGCAGACGCCCTCCAGAAGCCTATGGCCTGGCCTCAGAGACCCTTCCTGTGGGGAGACAACCACAGTGAGTGGGGCCCAGCCCTAACATGACCCCTCAGGGCTGGTGGGAACTGGAGAGTGAGGGTAGTAGCCACAGAGCAAAGCTGGTCAGGAGCCACAGCTAAGGGACGCCTGCTTCTATGCCATGCCCAGACTTGTGTCTGTACTGAGCAATGACCCCAGAGTCGCTGGTAGGCTCCATCAATGATGCCATGTTCTGTCGAAGCTAGAGTCTCAGTGGTCACACCCTTGAGGTGTGCATCACAGGGAAGCCGGAAGATTCGAGGCACAGGATGCACATGTAGGGGACACTCAGGCAGTGTCGTGGGAGCTGGGAGATAGATGGCCTAGGTGTAGGGGACAAGTGAGTAGCCCTGGTGACTGTTGGGTGAGAGAGAGACAAAAGCTGGAAGCGGGGTGCTTCTCAGGCCTGGACAACCAGGTGAGGTTCAGGCTAGACTGAGCTAAAGTGGGATCTTCTGTCATCTTGGATACCCAGCTTTCCCAGGCTCCAGCACTCCCACCTGCCACCGACTACTGCCTTTGACTGAAGAAACAACTACCAAACAGTATTCTTACTGAGGGTTGCCTTGGGGACCACTGGAGGCCCAGCTTCCTCCCTAGCTAGCCAGAAAAAGAAGAGGAAGAGGAGGAAGAGAAAGAGGAGGAGAAGGGGGAGGAGGAGGAGGAGGAGGAAGAAGAAGGTGCTCTATACAGATGTGTACTATATGTTAAAGGAGGGAACCTGTTCACCCTGCAGAGGGTACAGGTTGGCCCGGCATCCCTCGCCAAGCTGGGGCTTCAAGATAAGCTCTTTGCTCTGTGCCCTTTGACCCTGCTACCTGGTTCAGGATCTCCTCCAGAGCCTCCTAGAATCTGCTTCCAGTGTCCAGTGTAACATAGTTCCAGTGCCCAGGGGTTCCCTGCCTCCTAGGAAGCCTCACTGTGGTTATAAAGGAAGATGGTAGAGTGTCAGCATTTACCCCATCCCCACCCCAGCTGTTCCAGGATCCTGGAGCCTGGACTGGAGAGGGCTCCTTGGAGTCTCACTGCACACTGATTCAGTCTTGCTGAGTCCTTAAGGGCTAGTAACATCCTGCTTGTCGAGCCACTCTGATAACTTCTCCAAGAGAATCGCTCTGCTGGCTGGACTGCGCGGCCCAGGAGAGCTAACATTTTTGAAAGCCTTGCAGAGTTATGGGCCACAGAGCATCTAGAGCCCAGCTCAGGACACAGCTCCATGCCCAGGGTTAGCTGTCCTGGCTGCCTTAGTCAGCATGCAGGACCTAGCCAGTCACTGCCCTTGAGGCTTGCAGAACTCTCCTTCTGCTGCGGTGCTCACAGTCCCTTCCTTCTGTGTCCTGCCCCGCCAGCCCTCTAGCCTCAGGTCACACACCTCCCTGTGCTCACAGCCCAGGGCTCACATCACCTCCTCCAGGAAGCTTCCAATACCTGTTTCCTGGTCTAGAACCCCAAGTTGCCTTCATTCTTAGTGCTTAGTGAGACAAGGACTTGGGTCTGAGGAGAAGAGGCTGTCCCTGGAGAAGGGTATAAGTGTATGTGAGCAGGGCTCATTCCGACACTAGAAGAAGCAGGATCCGGGAGAGTGGCGTGGAGAGCCTGGCCAAGTCCCTCTGGACGCCTAGTGAGGTGGGACAGCAGTCTGCCGCAGCAGCTAGCTAGCCTCCTTCTGGAAGTGAGCTGTGATACCACCCCCAGTAAGCTCACCCTAGACTGTCAGGTATGACCTCCTGCCCTGCCACCCCAGGCCTGCCTGTACGCTCCAGACAGGCTGTGAAGGAGGTTCAGCCCATCCCCACGCATGGTAGGGACATGCCTGCCGTGGCACAGCTGGGCCTGTGGTCTAAGCAAAGGGAGGAAGCAGTAAAGTACAGCCTCCAGACCTCGGAACCCTGGAGGAAGGCACCGAGGCAGAGGGGAGGGGCAGAAAGAGAGGAGGAATGGGGAACTGCCCTCTGCCCCATGGAAACCTGACTAGGTTATTCTCACTAACAGGAGAGCACCTTGCCTCCTTGAGGCTCTGAAAGTCCTTTTCCTTTCTCTTCTGAGAATCAGAGGTTATAGGAACCAGACCCACTGGAGGGCTTCTGGGTGGATCTCGTGAGTACCATGGGCGCTGGGGCTGGAACTACCATCAGACATCCTGTGGAATGCCAAGGCTCATGTCCTCTCTAACTGAGGGGTGGGGTGGGCTCTCCACAGGACCAGACACACAGTCTATCAATGAGAACAAAAGCCTGCTTGTACCCAATCCTCCAAAGGGCTTTCTGGAAGACAGTCTGCAGTCCCTGCCACACTTCCTGGAGACGGGGCCTAACACTGCCCGTGTGCTGAGAGAAAGACAGGGCAGGCCTCCAGGAGCCTGATGCCTGGTGTGGACTCCCTTCTGACCATGAAGGCGCCTCTCATAGTAGGATGCGCCCTGTGCTGGGTCACAGTGTGCTGATTAACTCCAAGGGACAGCCAAGGCGCTGTTTCCCTGTGGTGTTCTGCCAGGTGAATCCCATCTGTCTAGGTGGTAGGCAGACATCTCATGATCACATCAGCAGCAGCAGATCATTCTCCGGCCCCCACGAGTCCTGTTTGAAAGCCTCCGATGCAGAGTGTCTGTGGAAGAGGTCATGAGTGTGGCCTCGGGTTGTGTAGGGACTCAGTGTCCCCAGGATTTTCTGCCCTACTTGTGTAGGACACCGGGCCCTGTTTGGATACAGTGGAGAAGGGTGCAGAGGGACAGCTCTCGCTTCCCGCCTGCTTAATCTTGGGGTTTTATCATTTGGGAGCAAGAGAAAGACATGTTTACATGGCCTTGCATTTGTTTCAAATTATTCATCAGCGTTGGCGAGTCATTGTTCCCTGCTAGTATAAACAGCCCTGTCCCAACAGCCCAGCCACCCTGCCAGATCGCTAAGGGCCTGTGGATGCCTCATGTCAACCGCCCTGGTTCCTAGCTTTCAGTGAGGTGCAGAACTGGGCCAGGCCAGACAGCTGCGGATGGGTGGTATCTGGGCCAAGGCAGCATTTCTGCCCATGAGGCCAGTGTTGGAGGGTCCATAACCACTTTGTTTGTCTTGCAATGGAGACTTTGCTCAGACTGGAGGAGCCAAGATAAAAGTAAGAGAGCCAGGAGAAGAGGGGTGGGAAAGGATGGCAGAGGACTGGGCTGCATCCCAGGGTCAGGGCTCATAGTCAGCTGTGTGCTAAGACCTAGACACAGGTACCTCCCTCCCTCAGTGCTGTTGATCCAGAGATGGGACTCACCCCAGAGACAGCATCACTCCCCACCCACACTGCACATGGACCATGGACCTGGGTCTGAGGAGTGTGTGCTCAAGTTGATCCAAGACTCCAGCTCAGGAGAGAGCTGGTTCTTCATAACTGGTCTGAATGCATTTGGGCATAGCCAGCCTAGCAAGGTGGCTGTAGGCTCTTGCTCTGGGCCTCTGCCTTCACTCTGACCTACTGTGTGAGTCACCCAGGTCGCTCTGGCTCTCTGAGTGTCAGAGTACCATGGATGGAATGCGGTTAGTAACACATCCCATCACAGGGTCTGCCGAGGCTCTAGTGAGGTCCCTTGAGCCACAGAAAGTGTCCAGGTGACAGAACAGGGCTCAAGTACAGAGCCACAGGCTGGAGGCAGAGAGACTCTTACAGCCTAGAGAGAGGTGACCACTCCCTGCACTTCAGGGTCCCCTAAGCAAAGGTACTGGTAGCACTGGGCCAGGAGGGAGCCACCAGCAAGACTGTGGAGATGGCTATTCAGAGAACCGATCCTGCACCACCACCACTACCATCACCACCACCACCACCACCACAGCCCCCCCCCCCCCTGGCTTCCCAGGTCAGCCTCTGATCCTGCTGCTCCTCTCAGCAAGAGCCACCTTTACATGTGAGCTGGAACCTTCAGTGGCTTTTAGAGTTGAGAGCTCTGTTTCCCTCCTCCGACAGCCACACGGCTGACATTTGAGCTTGCCAGAGAATAATGATGCTCCACACTGTGGGCCTCAAAGGCAGCCGCGCTCTCCTGGGTGGTAAAGTGGTCTGCAGTTCTCAAGCCTAAATAGGACCCAGCTGACAGCGCTGCAGAGCCAAGCTGTCCCCGGTTCAGTGCAGGTCATCAGCTGCCTCTCTACCTTCCTTCACACACCCTTTTGGTTTCAATAGCAAAAGATGTCTGTGTTAAAAAACAGGAAACATTTTCAATGCCAAAGTGTGTGTATGTATACATGAAATGGAAGTGTGTGTGTGTGTGTGTGTGTGTGTGTGTGTGTGTGTGTGTTCATGTGTCTTGGAGGCCGGGATTGGTTGGACACAGCCAGTAGCTCCATGCACACATTGCTTTGTGGGTTTATGTATTTGCCTATTAAAATGACAATACAGCCATGGAACATTAAGGTTTAAGAAGCCCTTCTTTCATTAAACAAACCGACAGAGTAGGGGGTTATGACTCTGGTAATTGAAACATGCTGTTCTGCTCAGGACCAGAGCACCATAAAGGCCCTTTCAGCCAGCCACACCCTTTGTGCCTGCAGCCTCTGGTCCCGAAGTGAGTGTCAGCCCTGAGCCGGTGCCTCCCGCAGAGTGGGAAAGACCTCTTGGCAGCCTTCCCCGGCAGTCCTGGCAGCCAGAGGTCAGGATCTTTTCAAATCTTCCCCCACCCTCCAGGCTTTTGAAATCAATCTGCCAAGCTGAGACCTTCAGGGTGGCTTGGGCTGCCCTGGCCTCCAGCCTCCCCCTCAGGGCTTCAGGGTCTTGTGCTGCCTGCTGTAAACCCGAGTGAGCTGAAGAAGTGGGAAATGGTTGGCTGTGGTTAGCCGAGCTCCGTATGCTGGGGAGACACTTCAGTCTGCACTGTCATCCTGGGGAAGGCGTCCAGGCACAGCGGAGGAAAGGGCAGGCTTGGGAGTCAGTCTGCCAGGTCTGAGGTCTGCCCCCGCCACTTTCCATGTAGCCTTGCACACAGAATTCAGATTCCTCCTCTGGGCTAATACCTGAGTCTTAATGGGTTGGTGCAGGGACTAGAGTTAACAGAGGAAAGGTATTTAAACTATGCTAGGCACACAGGGAGCAACTGGCTGCTTCTGTGGCACATTGGAGAGTCCCACTGTGGAGGATTAACATGGAGTACCCTGATATACCTCTGGAGTACCCCCCTGCAGTATCTCCATAGCATAGTGCCATGGAGCACCCCCACGCACGACCACCATACCATGGCACCGTGGAGTACCCTCGTACAGCACCGTCATAGCGTGGCGCCACCATAGCCACGCCATTTCAGCACGGTTGGATACTCCCGCGCAGTGTCTCCATTATATGGCACCGTGGGGGTACCTCTGTGGAGACCCTTCATTACCTGAGGTTGATTGTGTCCGTGACTTACTGGCTCCAGGTGTGACATCTCTCCTCCCCTTTTCTCCCTTTTCTCCCAGATGTGGATGAGTGTCAAGACAACAATGGTGGCTGCCAGCAGATCTGTGTCAACGCCATGGGCAGCTACGAGTGTCAGTGCCACAGTGGCTTTTTCCTCAGTGACAACCAACACACCTGCATACACCGCTCCAATGGTAAGGACGGCCTGCGTTGACCAGGAATGCCTCCCAACCGCGTGGAAACAGGCAGCCCTCTCCACGTACGGATTCCGGGGGCCTCACGGCCAGGGTAGGGGGGTTTGGTGGTGAGATCAATGGCTATCTTGTGCTACCAGTGCTGACTCTGTGTATAAATCTTTCTGGCTCCTTCCCTCTGTCAACTGTTGGTATCGTTTGTATGTGGTGGGGCCACAGGTATAGGTACGACCAGAAAAGTTGTCTTCCTTTTTGTTGGAGACTGGCTATAGCCAGGTAGGCTGAGAACCCATATTCTTCAGACTCCTTTGAAAAAGGCTAGTGTTACCTTTGTGTCTCCGTGAGCCTCTAGGGACAGCGATTATCTACCGCATGTCCCTGGGTCACCCGCCTGTTTTAGGGACCTCGTCCTTGAGTGCCTGCTGCCCCTGAGGCCAGGTTGGGTGGGGTGACTGAGCAGGCTGAGGTTGGGTGGACTGGAACAGAGCTGGGCACTAGCCAAGCTCAGCAGGTAAAGGTTCTTGATGTCAGGGCACTGATGGCCCGATCTCAAGTTTGTTGAAGTTAGGGCCTACGAGAGCAGGCCCGTGAGGTGGGGCAGAGCTAGCCAGAAGCCAACGCAGCTATGGAACCTGGGCCAAGTGAACGGTGAGAGCAAAGGATCATGAATTGCTACACAAGCTCCAGATCCCAAGACAGGACTGGGGACTGTTGCAGACAGACCTAGCGAGACGGTGCCAAGAACCAAGACTTCTGGTTAGTCAAGGCTGGAGATCTGAGGACATTAGAAAGATGCCCACTGTCCCTCTCCCCCAAGACTTTGACAAGGAGGGGCAGCTGGAGGTTTGAGTCTGAAAGACAGGGAACAGGGAAGGCTCATGCTGGCCTCAACAGAGCCCAGGTGTGAATGAGCCCAGCCCCTCCATCCTTTTCTGGGTCAGCTCTTCAGCAAGCTCCCTGAATGCTTGGAACCTCCACTTCCTCAGGCACAAGACAGAGGCTGTGGTGTTGGGCCATCAGGCTGTCTGAAGCTAGAGGGAGACTCTGGTGTAACCTGCTGGTGTTTGGTGGGGCTACCAGAGGTTGTGGAGTGGCATTCTGGGACACTGTGTGGTTTCTGCTAGGACATGATTCCCGAGAAAATAAAAAGCAAAAATATATTTGAAAAGTTCAAAGCTTGGGGCAGTAAACCAGAAGTATTCTGGCAGACTCATTCCTCTCAGACAAGGCTGTTACACTGACCCCTGGCACTACGGTGTCCCCAGAAGGACATGAAAGGCCAAACTTGGTAGATGACTCTTAGGCGAACTTAGGAATCTTGAGGCTGGAGTGAAGGAACTGTGTACCGGCTGGTACTGGTTACAGCCTTGGACACACACAGTCCACCCCCCTCCCCAAAAGCCCCTCTTTGCAGATTTGGCCAAAATACAGATGTAGCACTTCAACAACCCCAGTCTGTGTTGACTAGCGTGTGGATGAAAGTCCCTTTTCTTATTGGAAATTTTGAATGGAATCTCTGGATTTTAAAATCCAAGCCATGAAGCCAATCCAAAATCCCCTGGGGAACTTCTTGAAGCCATCTTGCAGGGCAGGCAGTGACACCGTCGAGGCTTCCAGGCCAGAGGAAAGTACGAAGGTGACTCGGTGAGCATGAGACATGGGTTAACTGCACAGTGCCTGGGAGAAGACAGGACATGGGTCCTGGTCAGGCAGGTTGATCCCTCCTGAGGCACAGTCTGTGGTTGTCACAAGTGCCCACTGTAATAAGTGTCACAGCTCAAAATCAGAGCCTGCCTTGAAAGTGCTAGGATGGTGTTCCTTGCCTCCCCAAGTGACCTCTGATCCCACGGCTTCTGGGAAGGCAGATGGATCCAGGGGCCTTTGGCAAATTAGATTCCTCATGTTACCTGACTAATTCCTCTCCAGATCTCTGGACTCCCCTGACCCACCCGCCCAGAGCACAGACTGGTTTTGATTAGATGCACCAGAGGGGTAGGCCAAGGTCAGGCTGAGCTCCTGGCCCAGAAAGAAGGCTGTGCAGCTCAGCCCTTCTAAGTGGCCTGGCTTTGCAGGCGCCAGCATAAACCCTGGCCTGAGGCACATGGATCAGCCCCAGGCTGGATTGGGAATGTTAGGTTCTTGGCTTCAGATCCCCTGGGGCCTCTGCTGTCACTTCTGCCTCCTTGGGTCCCAGCCTTCAGGGAAAATGCTTTGAAGCAACAAAGTGTAGAATCTGCCCTGGGGGGAAGGAGGCTGACATGGAGACAGTTCCTTCTGTTCCCCAGAACCCTGGCTTGGCTTGCCATGGGGCAATGCTCAGGCAGCATAGGGGGTGGGGGTGGCTGTTGGAATCTGACTAGTTCCTCTGTTTAGCACTTCCTGGCACTGGCCTTGGTGCCCTGACAGCCCCCATGCCCCTCTGCTCAGCCTCTGGCCCAAGTGCTAACAAGGCTTCCTCTGGCCCTCAGCCCTAGGGCCACTCTAGGCTCAGCCCAGGCTCTGCACTAGGCCATCCCCACGTCTGGCCTCCCAGAGGTTAACACCTTGCATGTTCTATCTCTCCCACCCCCGCCCTTTCTATCTTTAAAATACGTCAAGTTCAAGTTCCAAGAAGATACAGCCTCCTGGGTGACTCTCCCTCTTCCTCAGGGAGGAGTTACTTCCTTCGGTCTAATCAATACTGGCAGGATCTGGAAGGTCTCTGGAGGCCATGGGCTCCCAGCTGTGTGAAGAAAGGTTACCCTCTCATCTCCATCACCCACAGACTCAATCATTTGTTCACCAGCCTGGAGCCTTGTGAATTCTGGGCTGGGGCTGTGTGAGGTTTTCAGTATAGAACAGTGGTTCTCCACCTTCCTAATGCTGCAGCCCTTTAATACAACTAGTTCCTTGTGCTGTGGTGACCCCCAGCCTTAAACTTATTTTTGTTGCTACTTTGTAACTGTAATGTTGCTACTGTTAAAAATCGTAATGTAAATATCTGATATGCAGATGGTCTTAGGTGATCCCTAGGAAAGGGTCGTTCGACCCCCAAAGGGGCCATGACCCACAGGTTGAGAACTGCTGGTCTAGGACAAGCTTGACTGTGAATTGACTATGAGCTGGGATAAATGACTTAGGGATTCTGAATATTTGTTTTCCTCACCTGAGGGGTGGCCAATGGAGCCGTCGTAACCATGGTTACTTCGTTGTGGAGATGTTGTGAGCATCATGGTCCTGAGCACCTCTAGTGGCCAATAGGCTGCAATGTTGAGGTGCACGTGCCTCTTGTGCAGGGAACTGTTCCTCAGGGCTGAGCTTAGAACCCACAGACACCTGCTGTGGGCCAGCCTTGGCAGAGGCTAAGGCAGCAGAGTAAGAGGAAACATCACCTCGTTCCCACAAGTGTAAGAAGCAACACAGCATCACAAAGTAGCCTCAGGAGCTGCATGTAGCCAAGTCCAGCCCCAGGGCCCTCCTTTTATTTAGTTTGAGATGGCTCTCTGCTATGTTGTCCAGATTTGCTTCAAACTCACAGGCTCCGGTAATCGGCTAGCCTCGGCCCCCAGAGTTGTTGACACTGCACTTATGTCCTGCGACATATACCAGGCTTCCAGGGGCCTTTGCAACTCTTGTTCTCTGTGACTGTGACAGGGGTTCAGCTCAATGCAGCAAGGGATTTATTAGGGATGGAGACACTGTTCATCATGACTCTAAGTTCCAAGGCAAAATTGAGCCTTTGGAAGGGATAGAGCAGGAGGAAAGAAAGTTGAGGAAGGCAGGTGTGAGCAGGGCTAGGTTGCACCAGCAGAGGTGAGTGGAATGGGCAGCCATAGTTGGTCCATCCTCTGGTCATGTGATGTGAATATGGGGGTGTGGGTGGACAGGTAGACTTAGAGGCTCCACTTACAGAGCCTACCCAGACGCGGGCTCTGGGTTGCTTCCTAGAGATCCACACCAGACCTGGCCACAGGACAGGCTGTACTGCAGACATGTGAGCTGCTGTTCCCCAGCAAGGGCATGGAGCCGACCTAACATCATTCCACATCTGGCTGAGGGCCTTCTGCATATGCTCAAGCACATGTGTGAATGAACGCAGAGGACCCCAGTGTCCCCTCTCCATGGCACTCCCCAGGACTCATGACCACAAGGCTCAAGGCTTAGCCTTCAAGAGCGGTACTGGCGCACTCAAGCACGCGTCTTCGATGAGCTCATGGGGATGAGCAAGAGCTGCGTGTGTGACTCGTGTGCCCACTGTGTGTTACTCTGCATCCTTGCAATGGCCTGTTTCTAGGTTAAGAAACTGGAGACTGAGAAGTCAAGGGACTTGTACAAGGTTGCTAGTGTCATTGAAGGAAAGTCTTTGTCAGTCAGCGTCTGGGCTCCTGGCTCCCAGCTAGGGCAGAGAGCAGACAACGCAGAAAGTTCCAGGAGTCCCTCTCGGTGGCAGGACCAGGTCCATAGGACTCAAAGATGAGTCCTGTTGGACTCTTACACCCTTCTTACCTGGCACCACCTGCAGGTCCAGGTGCCCCTGTGCCTGTGCCTTCACAACCATTTTGTGGGAGGATTTTTGAACTATCTCACACACTCCCTCTTCTCTCAGCCTGAGCTGACCTGGTGCGCTTTCCCCTACAGTTTGCAGGTTTTGCAATGAATTCAGTTATATAGACAGCTAGATACCCCTACTAGAAACAGAAAATGTGCATTTTATCCCTAAGATGAATGTCCCCAGTCATCTGGGCAGCGCGCGAACTCTTGTGTTCGACGCTGGCTGTCTCATGCCACTGACCTGTGGCAATTCTGGCTCTGAGGGTCAGCAGCCATGTAGCTGTCCAGGTCAGAGGCTAAGGGCTCTCAGCTCACTTAGAAGTGCCGTGAGCTCTGGAATTGCCATTCACCATGCTCATAGTTGTGAGCACAGTTTTGTCTCGGGGAGCCAGGTTGTATGAAAATGACCTTGGGTTAAATTACACATGGTTGTTGTGCTTATTAAGCCATGCAGGAAGCATTTGGAGATCTGTTTATTTTACTTGGAACTTTGGGGGAGTAAATGCCTCCAATATAACTGGAGACAAAATAATAGGGATTTTAACAACTTTTTGTTTTGAAATAATTACAGATTTGCAAAAAGCTAAGAAAAAAAAATTGAAAAAGAAAAAAGTCTTAGAGAAAGGTCTCCAGGTACCCTTCACCTAGCATCCCCGCAAGGCAGTATCTTGGGTCACTAGAGTATACAATACCAAGCCAGGAAGTCAACACTGGCACGGTGTGTAGATGTGGTTCGGTGCCTTGTTTGTTAGATGCAGATTCGCATCACCACCACAGTCAAGAATTTGCATTTGGGACCAGCGAGACAGCTCAGCAGGCAAAGGTTCCTACCACTAAGCCAGATGACCTGAGACAGACTCCTGGAACCCACATGGTGGAAGGTGAAAGAAAACAGGCTCTCACAAGTTGGCCTCTGACCTCCAATATATACTGTGGCAGATGTACACACACACACATGCACACACGCATGCACACACACACATGCACACACGCATGCACACACACACGTGCATGCATGCACACACGCACGCGTGCACATAATAAAGAATTTGTGTTTTAAGAACCGACATGCCAGAAGGATGACTTAGAAGAACTTTATCATTTAATATCCAAGCCAGTGTGCTTCTCAGAATGAAAGGAGTCAGTGTTAGTAATTATGACAGAGCAGAGGATGTTTACTAGGTCATCCAGGGAACCCAAGACTGACAGTCTACTGCAGTGCTTCATTTAACCTTAACCTTGAGAGGGTAGTGCTAGCTAGTGTTTAAGCCCTTGAGCCTTATGAGATGGACACCAGCCACTCCTGTGGCACAGACAGGGGTCCAAAACTCAGAGAGCCATGTAAATACTGGGCTCCTGGGCCTTCGGAATACTGATGAGGCTAGAACCCAGGGGATCTGAGTTCAAGTCATCGCTACCTCCTTGGCTGCCCCAGAGTGTTTAAAAGGACCACAGCCACACCCGTGGTTTCACACTTCTCTTTTAGGGAAACGGCAAGGGAGATCTAAAGAGAGGAATAATTTCTTTACCCAACATGTTAGCGGGCGATGTTGGTTCTGGGGTACCCATATGTGTGCAGGCCTGGGTGTGATATGCTGGTTAATCGGAACCTCCCCGAGGAACAGAGCCAGGAGACCAATAGGCTAGTCAAGATGAGGGCAGTGAGATTAGTCTGGGGCTGGGGTCCCGTGGAGCGAGGGTTTGGAGACACCTCTGAGAGCTGGTAGCTAACTAGAAAAGAAATGAGCTGTCAGAGGGCAGGCATGACCCTCTGGATTCTGCAGGGCTTTGGGGGTTAGGAAGGAGACTGGGAGAGAGCAGGAGTTTGTGATGGAGCTAGCGGGGGTGGGGGGGTCGTCTGGCCATAGACCAATAGCAGCCTCAGGGAGTGCTCTGAAGATGAAGCTGCAGGAACCCTGGCTTGCGTGTTACTCTGGTTTCTCTGTCACTTTTCTGGAAGAGTGTCAAGGAGGGTCCTCAGACATCCCTGTCCTCCAGTGCCATCTGATCGAGGGGACCAGCGGCTGGCAGAGGGTGCCAGTGTTTACCCTAATGTTTGCACATGCAGCTTCACCAGAGGGACTGCTCTCACCCTGTCCTGGGCCTGGTACTTTCCTTGTATGACTGCTTTTGAGTTGCTTCCAGCAGTGCCTAGACTTGAGTTCACGGCCTCCCTCGCCCCAGGCCCTCCATCCTTTCTACCCTGTTGGGTCCGGCAGCGGTAGCTCCATTGTCCAGCCTGGCTTCTCACCGTTCCTGGGTGTTCTTTAACACCTGAGATCCCTACCTCAGGTTTTGCTGCCTGTCAGAGAAGGTGGCCCGGGGAGCCTAGAGCCACTGTCCAAACTGGCAGAACCAAGAGAGTCAGAAATGTGTTTAACAGGAACTTGGATTTGCTCACTCGGTCTTGAGAAATGGCTGTAGGAGCCACATTTTGATCACAAGATCATCATCCATCTTGGGCAGGATGCAGAGATGAAGCAAATGGGGAGTTGGGCAGTCACCCTCCCAGCCATCCCATAAGTCCATGATAGTAGACCAGGATGGCTGGGAGAGACAGGAGGGTGGCCAAGGGGAAGGTGAAAAGGAAGTGACTGGGGGAGGGGTGTGACAGGAAGCTCAACAGGAGTGTGGCTAAAGGAAAGGTGACAGAAAAAAACATGGCAGGGGGCGGCTAAGGGGAGGGCGCTGCAAGATGGTATGAGGGTGAGGGAGAGGAAGGTGACAGGAAGATGGCTGAGGGGAAGCTGGCAGACAGGGTGGCTGAGGGAAAAGTGACAGGAAGATGAGTCGGACCGTGACAAGAGGCAGGTGGAGAGGACGTTCATAGGGGATGATTAATAAAGAAGTGACAGGAAGATGGCTGAGGAGACAGTGACAAGGTGACTAATGGGGAAGATGACAAGAAAATGGCTGACGGGGGAAAGTGACAGACATCGTGGCAGAAGAATAGAGAGAGGAGGTGACAATGTAAGAAGCAAAAGTGACAGGAAGATGTCTGAGGGAAATGTGACAGGATTTTTAAGAGGACGATGACAGGAGAGTGGCTGAAGGGAAGCTGGTAAGAGAGAGGCTGAGGGAGAAGTAACAAGATGTCTGAGGGAAATGTGACAGGATGTCTGAGAGGAAAATGACAGCGAATGGCTGAGGAAGAGCTGACAGGCAGTGACGGAAGGCAGCTGGGGATCGGCTGAGGAGAATGTGACGGGGCGGCCAAGGAGGGTGCCAGGCAGGGGCCGGCAGACCTTCGGGGACAGCCTGCCTACCTCAGGTTTACACTTCGGCCTGTCCTGTTACTCACATCACGTAGGCGCTGAATATTTCAGTGGCGGGCGCTTCTGAACAAGGCGAAGCTTTGTTCTCGCCAGGACACAGAAACCTGGGAGTCAGTGGAACCTGAGTGACAAGGCCCGTCTATTTCCTTTTTTCAATCGTGGCCTTTTTCATGACAGCCGATTTTCTACATTTTTAGAAGCTGAGAATGCCAAGTCCGACTCAAAATCTACCTTGGTGTGTGACTGAGGGTCTTCCAGAAGGACTTGTTCAGAGCACCTGCCCTCTCCATCCTGAGTGGCTGGCTCAGGCCCGGTCTGCTGGGATCTGAAAGGATCTGAGTGAAGGGGAAAAGCCTTGAGACTTGGAGACCTCTTGGGGGTCAGGGTCCTAGGACCCTGTGAAGTCCCAGCCCTCCCTGTGTGTGTCCTGGGGGAGGGGCGCGGAACACCAGGACTGCCTTTCGTCACCAGGCACTTTAAGTGACCCTGTGCTGCCATCTGTTAGGTGCTTTAGTGAGCCTACGCCCGAGTTCCTCATCCCACCTCTGTAAGTGACATTTATAAGGCCGCCATCTTTGTACCACGGACTAGGACTAGGCTCCAGACATGCCGTATCTGGTGAGGACTCTGCTTCACAGATCGCGCCTCTTTCTGTGTTAAATGCCCACTGAGTCAGCGGACAAAGGGCCTAGCTATTGCCTGTACCTGTTTTAAGGACATCGATCTCACCCCTGAGACCTACAGGCCTCCCCACTCATAAAGACCCCACTTCATACTTGTTTGTGTTAAGGGTTCCGTTTTAGCATGAATTTTGAGAGAACTCACGCATGCTTCCTACATGTCAGGATTAGGAATTAAGTGATTCCTTCCAACCGGTGTCCACCCTCTGGAGGCACAGCATGCCCGCCTGAGTTGGCCATGGTCAGAGTGGTGGGAAACGCCAAGCTCACCCCCACCTCTGGGATCTGGGCCCACTGCCCAAGCTCATGATGGTGTCAGGCCAGGCTGGGGGCTGCTTGGCAGAGGGCACCTAAGGCGTTTGGGTCAGGGCTTGCCACAGGAGCAGCCTCTGAGCTGATATCCCAACTCTGCCTAGGGCCCTGGTGCTGCCTTTTCCCAGGCTGGTCCTGATTCTCTCGCCTCTGTCTTCAGCTCAGCCTCTCTAGCCTTCCCTTGACCTTGTCCTGAAGGCCGACTGGACGCTGACCCTCTCCAACCCTGCCTCGGCCATAGGAGCCCTCTACAGGCCCAGCTCCGGTCCCTTCAGCTCTGCGGTGGCTTTTCACCACTGGGGATTACCCTGGTGCTCACGGCCACCCTGTGAAGTACCTCAGATAAATGCCGCTATGCCCCTTGAGGGAAAATGACTTCCCTTTCCTCGCTGAACTATGTGGAGGATACTTAAAGATGGGGAGGCTGCCACAGCCAACTCTTTCTCTTCCTACTTCCAGATCCCAAAAAACAAGCCCACAGACAGAGCCCCCTCTGCCCCTCACAAGAGTCCCCAGCCGAGTCACGGCTTAGCATCCCGTGAGTGCACAGGAACATCGGTCTCCTGTCAGTGCCCAGCTATGCTTTTCACATCTCGGGAAGCAAGCCAGGCCTGCGCTCCAGGGGCCCCACTAGCTCCTGTGGTCAGGATCATCCCTGCCCCGTTCTAAGGCCTTCCATCACTGGCTCTGGGGGCTGGGCAGGCATGTAGGGCTTCAGGCTCCTTGAGCTTCCTTGTCTGCTACAGACCAGGTGGGCGGGAGGATGGACATCCCTGGCACTTAGTGTGGAGATTTATGGTGCTACTGGAAGAGGCCTGGCCTGGCCCTGTGCGGTCTGGAATGGCCCTCAAGGCGGGGACAATAAATCCATCCCATTATTTTTTATGAGCCTCCCACCCCATAAACAACTCCTTTGGCTGGTAAGCCGGCTTCACGTACTTCTCCTGGCCTAGCCTCAAGCTGGCGCCAAGGGCACTGGGGGGCTGACTTCTCAGTGCTGGCAGGGGATCTTTCTGCAAAGCTGTAGGCCCCCGGGGTCTCCGGGAATGGATAGGGTGGAACACGAGTCACAGTTCAGAGGGTGCCGAGACAAGAGACCCGCCTGGCGCTGGGTCCCTTCTCAGCGATAAGTCCTTGAGTCTTGGTTTCTTGCTGTGAACGCGAAGTCCATGTGAGAATTGTTCACGAGGATGAGAACAAGATTCTGTGCACAATCCGTGGTCCCCCCCGGGGAAGTGCCTATCCCTGGGCTCCGTAGCACTGTCACCAGCACATGCATCATATACAGCCATAAGCTTCACAGCCAAGGATGACTGGGCCTGGCATAGTGCCCGGATTTTGATGGCTCCTGCGTGTAATCTGTGTGGTACCGTTCTCCCCATTGGTGGGATGTAGAGTATTCTGGTCGTAGAAAATTAACAGAGGCTCACTCTAAACTCAGACCTGACAGCTTCCTGAGACCATAGACCTGAACAAACAGGTAGACAGAGGGGCAAAAGCAGAGGGTGCTGTGCAGCCCGGTCCTCCTAAGACAGAGAACCCTAGACTTGCCATGAGAGCTGTTCTCTACCTAAGTCAGGGCTGCCAGCTACTGACCTCTGGCTGTCGCCACCCCGCTCTCCCTGAGCCATCAAACACCCAGTCCATGGCACTGTCATTTCAAACATGACCCTCTCCCTACTCCCCACAGGCTTCTAACTCGGATCTCCATAGGCCGTCCTGGTCACGAGCCAGCCCCCGAAAACTCCTGCCACTCCGTGTCCCTGTCTCCCCACACTGCTCCCTCTGTCTGGTGCTCCCTGTCTGCTCAGACCATTGCTCCCTCGAGAACCTTCTCAGATGTCTGGGCTGTGTGGCTTTGGTTTATAAAGTGCTTTCCTGTTCCGTGTGCTGAGCAGAACAGAGCCTAGAGAGGCCACCCAAGGACACCCAGCATTGACTTTCCATGGGTCTCTGGTTCAGCCAGGACTTACATCGACACTGTGGCCGTCAGCTCAGATGATCTTCTCCCCACTAGGTCCCTCCAGCAGGGTCTACCCTCACGGTTCATCTATCAGAAGTACAGTGGCTCCTCAGACTCATCTGCCTGGCCTTCCTCACATGAGCCAGCTCCTCCTGGAGACTCTGCTGATCCATTACTCAGGCCGTGACTCTTATCGTACCCCTCATCCCTACCCCATCCCATTCCACCCCATCCCACCCCACCTCTGCATGACACTGTGCATGAATGGCTGTGTTTACTAAGCACCGCCTTTCTATTAGACTAAATGGTGGGAGTATCCTGTGTTCCCACAGGTGGGTATTCCTGCCTGTGGGTCTGAGCTTTGGGGATACAGATGCTCTCCGTACAACTTGAGCTCCTGCTGTCCTCTCGGTGTCTGGTAGATCACAGCTGCCCTGTGAAGGAGGAGATCCACAGCTAGAAAGCTTTCTGTTTCGGGTCTGGGGCCAACTAACTTGGACATGGGACAGCCCGTCCAATAAAGGATCCTGTGGGGAGGGATAAGGTTGATGAGTTAAAATGCAGGTTTACTATTTTATGTGCAAATATGACCCTTACACATTTGGGACATACAATTAGGAAGTACTTACCGTTTATCTGAAATTCAGTCTATCTGGATGTGCCATGCGGCTGTTTGCTGGAGAGGGCGAGAGACTCGTAGCCCACTGGGCTGGAAGCCAGCCCATCTTGGTCCTTGTCCCAGCCAGACCTTCAAAACTGCCTCTGGGTCCTTGGAGAGGTTTCAACTTGGTTGTGGCGACACCTAGTGACCAGTCTGAGAAACTTCAAGAGGTGAGGAGGAAGGAAGGGTGTCCCTGCATCTCACAGAGGGAGGCTGCCCCGGAGCACCACTCTTCATGACCTTCAGCACTCTTAAAAAGAAAAAGGTTAGCCGGGCGGTGGTGGCACACACCTTTAATCCCGGCACTCGGGAGGCAGAGGCAGACGGATCTCTGTGAGTTCAAGGCCAGCCTGGTCTACAGTGTGAGTTCCAGGACAGCCACAGTTACAACAGAGAAACCCTGACTCAACAAAAACAAAAACAAAACAAACAAAAAAGGAAAAAGGAAAAAGTCTCAAAGCTTTCCAGCTTACAGACAGGAAACTGAGCAGGTTCTAAGGACACACTAGAGAAGGCTGCAGTGAAACATGGACTCACGCCACTCACCTCTGCCACTGATCCCCCTGGGATCTGCACACATCTGTCCACATGTGTCTAGAAACACCTCAGAACTGCCCTCCCAACTGCTTCTCAGAAGCAGCTTTCCCAGAGTCCCAGTGACGGGACAGGCCAAGGCCCATGGGAGTACGCTGAACAGTTCAGAAAGCAAGCCCTTCCCCAGTCATCCAGCGGAGCAGGCAGCCAACCATACTCTGAGCCGGCAGTGATCACAGAAGGGGCAGATCAACACCCCCCCCAGAGGACCCAGGGGCTCTCTTTTGAGGCTTTGGTGGTGGTGGGGTCACTGAGCCCTGTAGGAGGAGCAGGGTGCTTCGCAGGCATAAGGGACAGTGAACCGGCCTCTGTGCTGGGTCACATGCCCAGCTGGGACCCAAGACCCTAGGAGGCCCAGAGGGAGAATCTCTCTGCCCTGCATGTTCCAGATGAAATACAGGGAGGAGAGAAGGAAGGTGGTGGCCAGCAGGGGGGAGGGAGTCATAGCAGCTGCCAAACAGGGACCAGGCTGGTGAGGTGAGAGATGAACTCTAGAATGGCCACTGGAGATGTGGGCAAGCGGCCCTACCTCTCACAAGCCGCAGCATCCCTACTGCTGGAGCTGTGGTTTTCCCAGCACTCAGCCACTGAGATGTTCAGTTAAGGAAACCCAGCTCACAAAGGCCCTCTGTGGGTAGACCGTGTGGGTGAAGCCGCGCGGTTGCTGTTCTTCCCAACAATGACTTTCCAGGTACGTGGGAAGCTGGGAGTCTAGGTAGCTATTGCCAGGGCCCCTCTTTATATGGATTTGTAGAAAGACAGACTGGGGGGCTACAGATGAGGACAACCCCACCCCCCAACTCCCCCACTTCTGTAGAAGCTTGAGTTGTGTAACAATAGACTTTTGACCCACACTCCAGGGGCAGATACTGTTAGTGCCCTGTTAGGGAATGGAGACCAGAGGGCCCTGCATCCGGCAGTCAGCCCAGGCCTGCAGACAAAGTCACTGAAGCCACCTGAGTGTTTTCCCTTTGCTAATGCCCAGGGTGGCCACCTCCAGGGTCTCAGACATGGGGACAAATTATACTCAGGCCCTGGCTCCTCAAGGGCCTCCGTCTGATGCAGGGGCATTGTCCAACCATAGTATGGCAAGCACTGTGATGGAGAGAAAGGGGATGGAGTCAAGGGGCCCAGGCCCAAATCCAGCCTCAAGATGGCAGACAGGGGAGCCTCTAGAAGGGGTGGCACCAAACGACCCAACATGGCTAGTTAGAAGTTGCTGTTTGAAGAATGAGTGAGGACCTGTGGCCTGGGGGTGAGGGGTTGGGGGAGCCACATTCCCAAAGGCACCCATAGGGATAGGACAGAGGCCGCCCAGCGCTCCTTTTTGCCTTGGCCCCAGCGGATCAGACCGGAGAAGCAACTACAGGGGTCAGGGGCACCTCAAGCTCCTCTAAGACATCAGGTCCTGGGTCAAGCATGGATTACAGCCTCTCTTTCCTCACCATGCCCCTTGGGCAAAATACTGCATCTGTGTCTCAGTCTTCTCTTACAGGGTGGGGTGAGAGCCTCTGCTTTGAAGAGCCAGCCTGGGCTTCAAGGAGGTTATTTGTGCAAAGTGTCCTGTGGAGTAGGTGGTTCCAGGGACAGCCCAGAGTGGCACCATCTCTTTTGGTTTATGTATTGTCCCGTGACCCAGCTCTTCGCCCAGTTATCAGCCTGTGTGTGTCTCAGTGCTCCTGTCGCAGAAGGGCGTGTAGAGCCCCATCTTATACCCTTCTATGGTTGGCCCGGGGAGTTAACAGGGTGACATATCTGTAGGTTGGCACAAAACTGAACCCCCAGGCTGGCACCCTGGGGGGTCCTCTCTCCCCCAGCTCAGTCCCTGAAATTGCTCCCGCGCCCTCCTTCACCCGTACTCTCCGGTGCTTTTTCTAAGTCCATAAGCTATGTTTGCTTTTCCCTGATAGGCTGGGCCAGTTGGGGTGTGGAGAGCCTCGCTAAGGTCCCAGCCTCTGTCTTGACAATTTTACTTTCTGTTGAGGAAGCAAAAAGAAGGCAAATCCTTCCTTCCGAGTTGGAGGAGTTGGGGGAAATAGAGTAAGGCCATTGTTCTCTTCTGTGTTTGAGGGGCAATAACTCAGCAAGTAATATTATTTATGAACTTGCCGTAGCAATGACCCTTGGGAGGCACACATTCCAACTCTGAATGGGGCCCGGGTGCCAGAGCTGTGTTGAGGGAAGTGGCATGCTCACTGGTGTGGCCGGCAGGGGGCCATCATATCTCTGCACACGCATGGGACCATCTCCTAGGCTGACAGCTGGCATGTGGGAAGGTGCCCTGGTGGGAAAGCACCATGGGGCCTGTCAGAGGATCCAGGGAAGGCAGTGGAAGAGGCGCTGGGCCAGGTGTAGCCAGACATGTCTTCCACCATGCTGACCCACTTTGTGAGTGGGTTTGTAAAGCAGGCCTTCTGCTTCCCAGACCTGTCGAGTGCAAATGGAATACAGTGAGGGGCCCCCATCCACACAACTCTTAGGAGGAGCCTATAAAAGATGTCCAAATAAGCCTCTGCCCTGCCAGCTGCGTCCTCAACCCTCCCAGGGCATTGTGACAGATTTCCCCCTTGTTCCTGGCTTGAAACGCTGTCCCTCTAAAGCAGCAGTTCTCAACCTGTCGGTCACAACCCCTTTGGAGGGTCAGACAACCCTTTCACAGGGGTCACCTCAGGCCCTCTGCATATCAGATATTTTCGTTATGATTCATAACAGTAGCAAAATTACAGTTACAAAGTAGAAACGACAATAATTTTATGGTTGGGGGGGTCACCACAGCATGAGGAACTGTATTGAAGGGTCACAGCGTTAGGAAGGTTGAGCTACTGCTCTAAGTCATGCAGAGGCCCCCTGGTGATACACATCACCCCTCTGGTGATAGCCTTCCATGGCTCCCTCCTGCCTGGGTTGAGGTCCAAGGGCAGCTTTGTCACCATCTGTCCTGCCTTAGAAACAGGATCCATGGCATCCACGGCTGCCCAACAGGTGAAGCTGAGGCTCAGACGTGAGGTAAGCTGTCCACGGTCACGTAGCATGTGGCAGTGCCATTGCAGACCTGGCGGTCAATGTGGCAGCTAAAGGCCTGTCTCCCCACTGCGCCCAGCCCGGCCGCTCACAGAAGAGACACTCAGCCCAAGTTCGCAAAGCATAATTGGATTTGGATGGGTCAGATCAGATTAACTTCGACCTGGTGAGCCGCCTGGGCTGGCAGGCACCAGGCGTGTGAAAGCCAGGACTTCCGGGAAGGACCTGGAATTCTTTCAACTCCTCTGTAGAGGGAAACAAGCAGGCGTTCTCTGAACTTGGTACACGTGGCTCCCATACCTATGCCTAGGCAGGTGTGTGGGAAAGCCTGTGGTTTGCAATACTTGGGAGCAGACATGGTCCAGGCAGAGATCTGTAGGAGGACGGAGAGGCAAGACCTGCGGTCCTGAGTCACGGAAGTTATGTTGTGCCAGCTGGGCCCTGGGCCTGGGGCTGAGCACGAATGGGTTCAGCGTGAGTTCAGCATAAGTGCCTGGGGCCTGTGCTTGAGAAGTACACAGGTTGGTCAGGGAAACCATCTGCAGCCAAAGCTGCCAGAGCAGCCTGGCAGAGGCTACAGAGGCTGGGGAGCAGCTTCCAATCTGGAATCCAAGCCACAGTCATGAGACGGAAGTGGCTCGTGCCTACTTCCATGACTACTGCAAGGGCTTGCGTCTCAGATCCACATTCTCTTCCTTATAGAAAATATAGTTTGGGGTGGAAATCATTCTGTTTGCATGTGGTGAGTTTTAAGCTGTACTGTTAAATACTGCAAAGCTCTTGTCTGTTGGGAACATAGAGAGGACTCCAGTTCAGCTACACTGATGTCCCCAGCCTGCCCCCACCTTCAGTGGGAAGCAGGTATCTCTGGACCCTGACAGAGAGAAGCCAAGGCTACAGCCCAAGGCTACCACAGAGAGCTTGATATGGAAGCATGAGATAGGATGCCAAGCCTGGGAGCCTTGGCTCTTCCTCAAGGTTACAGTGGGGGCCAGAAACCAGGAGCAGACTAAGAGGAAACATTTGGAATCTTCTGGCTGCTCCCTTGAGACCATCTCTGTGGAGCCTTGGCTCTGCCTCAAGGATACAGTGGGAGACAGAGGCTTTTCACCTATGCGCACATACACACACACACACACACACACACACATGCATGCATGCACACATACACCACAGTTGTGGAGCAGACTAAGAGAGAAACTTTTGGAATCTCTGGCTGCACCCTTGAGACCAGCTCTGTGGCTCCCTATTCCCTTCCTGCAGCCCCCTGCTGCAGCGACAGCGGTGCTGGGCCACTCCTCCAGAGTCTCCCCAGGGTGTGACCCCTTGGCTCATGACTAAAGTCTGAACACTCAAAAGGAAAGATTTCATGATGACAGATCCTCAGTGGGGAAGGTATAGTGGTCTCTAAAGCCTGACACTCTGTGGCCCAGGGTTCCGGATGCATCAGCTCCCCAGGGGAGAATTCATGGCTGTCTGGTGATGTGTAGGGCTTCTCAGAAGTTGCAGTTCTTTGACCAGAAGTGGAAATTCAATCTCCCTTTCTTCACCTCACACAAGCTGAGCTAAACAGGGCACGTGGGCTCTTCCCTGCCTGGGAAGATAAAGCAGGTATGTTAGGGCATTGATCCAGGCCAGTGTGAAGCAGCTCTGGGAAATCAGTGTGGCCTGGAGGAGAACTTGGGGGTCAGGAGGCTTTACGGAATTAATGAAATCAGAGATGGGCTTAGAAAGTCATTTACAGAAGACAGGAGGAAGGAACCGGGTAGGAGAAACCGCGGGATACAGCAGACAGTGCACAATTGTGGACCTCAGGAGGATGTACATGAGGACAGGGGACCAAAGGTCAGGTCCCAGCAGAAACACTAGAGAGCCTCAGAAGCTTCCACAGAAGCAAGGAGTGAGGTATGGCCTAGGCTTTGAGCTGTCCGTTGACAGTTTCATTAATGAGCCCAGGAGGCTGTGTGGTAGCCAGACTTGCCAGGCAGAGTGTCCCAGAAAACTGGACAGGAAACTAAGTATATTTGGATAGCTAAGGAAGCTCCTATTATGAAGCTGCCTCTGAAGCATGCTTTACCAGCCAGGACCCAGCAGAGAATTGCCTCCCTCGAATCTGCAGGGAGCAGGGAGCAGGGACTGCCATCAGAAGCCAGGGTCCTCAGAGACACTTGGTCTGCTGAATGTCTGCCAAGCACCCGACATCTTCCTGGCTGTGGCTTCAGTGAATGTTTACACTTAATCCCCAAGGCTGAGGGTCTCGTGCATGCTTACAGTTGAGGCTCAGAGAAGTGAAGCAAAGGTCTCCGACTCACACAGCTTATGGGGAGGCCAGATTCTTGCCCCACTGTCTGCTTGACTCCACAGGGGACTTTGCTAATGAAGCCACAAGCCAGGATTGGTTCATGCTGGCTCAGTAGTCAGCTGAGGTGGGAGTGTTTGTACAGAGACAGGCTGTGGCCCTGGGTCAGCTCCCTCCCGCTCGGTCGTCAGCCTCTCTCACTGCCATGAGGCTCAGGTGCTGTTGGAAACCGAGGAGAGGAGAGGGAGTAGTTCCCTTTCTTCAGTGCATTGGGTGCTTTGCCTGTCTGTCGTGGTGAGCTGTTGATGCTCTGCATTGGTGTAGCAGCTTGAATTGAATTGATGAGCAAATCTAAGAAGAGCGTGATAGGGTGAAGGCAGGTGCTGGGCAAAACGCAGCCTTCAGCCATTCCCATCTGTGAGTTAACTTTAGGCTGCCTTTTCTTTATTCCTTTTCTTTTTGGTATTTTTTTTTTTTTTTTGGGTGGGGGGGGTAGAACCATGGCTGCCAACATGCTAGCCAAAGCATTCTACGACCGAGTCACACCTCCAGCCCAAGACTTTTTTGGTCGATATTGTAACTGCCAGAGGCTTGTCGTTTTAAATGTGTCCTGTGCTACTGAGGCACACAGGGTCACAATTACACTCTCTTCCTCTAGGAAAAGGATCCAGTGTGACCCCTGAGGAAGACAGGCCATCTCACATGGCTACCACCCTCAAGGGTTTCCTCCCCTAGCTTCACTCACCACGCTCTTTCAGGTGGAGATGACGTCAGGGCCCAGAGGTTGTGCAGCACACAGCCGCTCTCTGCCCTTTGATCTGCCCGTGGCCTCTTGATGGGCTTGTGACTTACAACCTCTCACTTGACCCTTGACCTCATAAATTCTGGAAACTCCTCACAAATCACCAAGAAGATAAACATCAACTGGGGTCATCAGAAGGAAGTTCATGCCACTCCAGGCTGACAGGGAGGAAATAGTTTACTGAGTAGGACAAAGGTATTCTGGAGCCATCAGGAGAGAGGCCAAGTGGCCCTGACTGCAGGCAGTGCTACACGCCTAGCCCTGCAATCTGACGTCAGGCAGGAGCTGTGCCTATGGGCCCGGAGATGTCATTAGACGGTACCTTACCGGACCCCAGGCCCCGTGCAAGTGGCTGAGTGCGTGTGGGCACACACACGCACATGGAGTAGTGTCTGCAGTAGCAGACTAAACACCGCCACCACTGGATTGGGACACTTTACTAGTTGTCTCTCCACAGCCTGAGGTTTTCTCTCTTCTGCTCTCAAGGGTCCCCAACCTCTGTCTTGTCTGTCTCTCTTCCCAGAGGGTATGAACTGCATGAACAAAGACCATGGCTGTGCCCACATCTGCCGGGAGACGCCCAAAGGTGGGGTAGCCTGTGACTGCAGGCCCGGCTTTGACCTTGCCCAAAACCAGAAGGACTGCACACGTAGGTAGATGGAGACAAATGGGTCAGACAACCCCAGGCGTCTCCTACCGTTGCTTTGTGATGGTCTGTCCAGGGTGCTGGACATTGGTCAGGGAGGGATCTCAGTATCCTGGGGTGGGGGCAGGGCAGGGTCTACCGAAGGGATGGATCGCGACCTCCCAGATTGGGGTTTTCTGTGCCTGGTATGGCACCACCAGCACAGCCCAGGCTCTAGCTTGGACCATATGTAGAGCTGTGAACTCAAACTCTCCTGTGGAGATGGAGGGCTCAGAGGTCTAAATGCCCCGCTTTATCAGCCTGGGAAACCCTATGTGACAGAAGAGTATAAAGAAGTAAAGGAGAGTGGGTGGGAGGGGGTGCACTCAATGCTGAGCCAGTGGCCGTCTAACTTCCAGTGCTACTCCCTATGAGTCTGTGGGGACCATTTTCATTCAAACCACCATACTACCTATCTCCCAAAGTGGAGGCACTCTCTTCATTCCTGGGGAGACATTAATAGGTGCCTAATCACCCTAGATTGTACAGACCAGAGTATGATTCCACCCAAGTCCAATTGGGAAACCAATGAGTTTATTGGGCTTATTTACAAAGCATGGGCAACCTCAAAGCAGCCACACCACCAGAAGGTCTCACGCCAGCAGGGATGATAACGTCCCCGCAGCTGCACGCAGGATCCCCCACCCCATCGGTTAACCTTCCGCAACCTGTACACTCTATCACCGCCTCCGTTCACATGCAGCTGGGGCAGAGCTGCATACATCTGTTCTGATGAAGACGATAATTGCTGTTGGGCTCAAGGATACCATTCTACAACATCTGGCGTGGAAGGATGTGTGCCAGTCTTTCTCATTACTCCTGGATCATTCGCATGGACCAACAAAGATATGCCTGTTGGCTGTCACCAAGGCAGGACAGAGACGGCCCAGGCCCTAGCATGGTCCCACAGATGGATACTTCCAACTTCAGAGAAAATACTTGCTGCCTGGCCACTTTTAGAACAGATGGGGCTGACTCCAGCTCTCCCAGTCCTCATGTTGAGCGAGGACAGGAGCAGGCACAGGCTACAGGCAAGCCTATGTTCTCTGAAGATTTGCTCCATGCAGACGCTAGATAGCATCAATGACCTCACTGGACCAGTTCACCACTAACCCATCTGGGACAAGTGCCACGTGGGAAGATTTACCCACAAGACTCTTCTAGATATCTGGCTTGGCTGAAAGGACTGGGGTTGAGCCAGAGTCTGTGGAAAGCTAAGATCCCTAGCCTAGTCACCACAGGGTCAGGCATGCACACACACAATGGCTAGCCCAAGGTTGGCCCTTCCCCCAGGACCTACGCAGGCGCTGCTCCTGAGCCCTGGGCTTCTGTCCCCAGGAGGGAATGCTGGGCTGAGAAGCAGCAGCTTGCTGCCTACCAGCACCATCCCTGAGTTTGGAAAGGATGGACTTCATGGAGGAGAGCCAGCGGCCATCTAACTTCCCTGGAAGTTGGGTCAAGAGGAGCCACCGAGAGGCTCTGTGAGCCAGATAGGTCCCGGCCCCACCAGGATCCTCATCCTGTCCTCACCTGCAATGACAGCTATATGTGTCCAAGGTCCAGGAGCCACCAGCTCTTGGGACAAGCGAGCTCAGAAGACTCATGGTGATTCCTTCACAAGGAGCAAGTGTGACCGTAGTTCATCCTTGGGTGCTTGGAAGCCATTCCCAAGAAGTCACTGCTAGTGACTGGCCTCTCCTGCCAGCTGAACGGCTCTGCCTCATACGGCATGATTGATTCAAATTCTCAGATCTGCAGTTCGGTGCTCCTCTAACCAGGCCTGCTCTCAGACTGACTTTCTTTCTTTCTTTTTATTTTATTTTGTTTTATTTTTCTTCTCTTATACAATACTTCCCAACACCCTTCTTCCTCCCCTCCACTCCTCACAATTCACCCCATCTACCGTCTCCCTCAGATCAACCCCCATGCTACCACCCCCCAACCCTGCATGCTGCTCCCCAGGGGGCGAAAAAAAAGGTCCTGCCAAGGTTACCACTCAAACAGGCATGGCATCACAAGATGCAACAAGGCTGGGCACTGCACTCTACATCAAGGGTAGACTAGTCAACTCAGCAGGAGCAAAAGGGTCCCACGGGCAGGTAAAAGGGTCAGAACACACACGCGCGCACACACACACACACACACACTCCAGCCTGTAGATTTTTGCAAGAACACCAATCCAGACAGCCATAAGATACATTTAGAGGACCCTGCAGGTTCCGTGTCTGCTGCTTCAGTCTCTGTGAGCCCCTAAGTGTGCTGGTCAATTGACAGTGTGGGGCTTCTTCACCTGATGTCCTCAACCCCCTCTGGTCCCCACAATTCCTCCTCCCCCTCTTCTGCAGGGTTCCCTAAACTCTGTACATTGTTTGGTCCTGGGCCTCTGCATGTGCTCCCATGAGCTGCTGGAGGGGACCTCTCTGATAAAGACTGGGCAGGGACTGATCTATGAGCAGAGCATGACATCATTAGAAGTCATCTTCTGCTTGTCCTGTCTCTAGTTCCTGGCCTGCCTTGCAGTTTCAGGCAGGGGTTCCCTCCGTTGTCCCAGAGGATCCTGCCAGGCAGATAGGCCATAGGTTGGAGGTTTTATGGCTGAGGTGGTGTCCCAGTTCCACCACTGGAAGCCTTGCCTGGCCACAGAAGATGGCCTGTTCAGGCTCCCTGTCCCTGATTACTAAAGGCCCTTGCTAGGGTCTCCCTTATAGAGTCCAGTGAGTTTCCCCTGCACTAGGTCTCCCGATCACCGCCTAACTGTCCCCAGTTCCAATCGTCTGTCCACATATCCTCTCCCTCCATACCTCTCCCCTTCTTCATCCTCTCTGCTCACATTCCCATCCTCCCCCAGCCCACCCGCACCACCTGTTCTATTTCCACTTTACCAGGGAGAACTCTGTGTTTCCACTGGGCCCTCCTTGTTGCCTAGTTTCTCTGGGTCTGTGGATGTTAATACCTTTCTCCTTTGCTTAACAGTTAATACCCACATAAGAGTGAGTACATACCATGTTTGTCTTTCTGGAACTGGGTTACTTCGCTCGGCTTGATTTTTTTCTAGTTCCATTTGCCTGCAAAGTTCATGAGGTCATTTTTTTAAAATAGCTGAGTAATGCTCCATTATGTAACTGTACCGCATTTCTTCATCCATTCTTCAGTTGAGGGGCATCTCGGTGGTTTCCAGTTTCTGACTAATATGAATAAAGCTGCTGTGAACATAGTTGAGCAAGTGTCCTTCTGGTAGGATGGAGTGTCCTTTGGATATATGCCTAGGAGTGGTATAGGTGGACGTCTGCATGTAGAAGAATGCAAACTGATCCATATTTATCACCCTGCACAAACCTCAAGTCCAAGTGGATCAAGGACTTCAACATAAAACTGGATACACTGAACCTGATAGAAGAGAAAGTGGGGAATAGCCTTGAGCACATTGGCACAGGAGACAACTTCCTGAACAGAAGACCTCAGGCACTAAGATCAACAGTTAACAAATGGGACCTCATGAAATCGAAACGCTTCTGTAAGACAAAAGACACTGGCAGTAAGACAGAACGGCAGCCTAGATGATAAGAAAAGATCTTCACCAACTCCACTCCTGGTAGAGGGCTTATATCCCAAATATATAAAGAACTCAAGAAACTAGACATCAACAAGACAAATAACCCAGTTAAAAAATGGGGTCTAGATCTAAACAGTGGATTCTCAAAAGAAGAATACCAAATGGCTGAGAAACACCTAAAGAAATGTTTGACATCCTTAGCCATCAGAGAAATGTAACTCAAAACCACTTTGGAATTCCATCTTACACCTGTCAGAATGGCTAAGATCAATAACACAACAGACAGCTCATGCTGGTGAGGTTGTGGAGCAAGGGGAGCACTCCCCCATTGCCGGTGGGAGTGCAGACTTGTACAGCCACTATGGAAATCAATATGGCGATTCCTCAGGAAATTGGAAATCACCCTAGCTGACTGTCCTAAGTAAATAATGCGTGTCGACAGAGTGCAGACAGACAGCCGAGGTCTCCATGAAGACTCGGGGTCTGGGCATCCAGGTGACAGCAACCTTGATCATCAGCTCCTTGCATGATACAGCAGAGCCTCCCAGGGGCCCTGGGAGAGATCTGACTCGGATCCTTGTCCTCTTCTGGCAGTGTTCCCTCCCCCTAGATGGTGGCAGTGAACCGTCTTCATTTAAATAAACTTGAACTTATCATTCTCCTACCTCAGACTGGCTCCTTCCTGCTTGGTCCCTATTCCATGGATATAGGTTGACCCTGCTTTTGCGGAGTGTGCACCGAAGGACCCTAGATCTTCCAGCCACGGGCATCAGCCACAGGAAATCAGCCACAGGATCAGCCACAGGAAATCAGCCACAGGCATCGGCCACAGGCATTAGCCACAGGCATCGGCCACAGGCATTACATTATGTGGCCGTTCTCCACATACGCCCCAGATGACATTAACTTGCTTAAGTTCTATCTGGGCATTGCGGAGCTCCACTGTGAGGGAACAGAGCTTGAGATGGCTTACAACCAGGACCCAAAGAGAATAGTATCTGCTAGGACAGCCCTCCACCTGCGCCAAGACACAAGCAGGTGTGCGAGAACTAAGAAAATGAACCTCACTCTGAACTGTGGCTGCCATCTCCCCCTGCAACTGACCCTCTCTGTCCTGGTGTCAACAGGTGTTTGCCCCGTGAGACTGATGGGGTTGAAGTGCCTTGCATGTGTCTCTAGCCTCGCCCTTCCCCCCGCCCCCAACCTCTTCAGCGTTAGCTCTGTGAGGCTGAGTCCACTCGTGGGCCCCTCCTCATTCACCCCTGGAGACTAGCATTTCTGACATACTGAAGTGGCTCAAGGCCAGAGATGCATGTCTGCTGCCCTTGATATTCAAAGGGCTGTTCCCTGGCCACCTCAGGCTCTCCCCCCCACCCCACCCCCCAAAAAAAACCAATGCCAGTAAGCTAACCTTTTCTGTTGTTATTTCTGTTTATACACATGTGTATACACTTTGGGACTAACTAGTAACCTGTAACTATGGAAACGGAGGCTGCCAGCACAGCTGCGAGGACACAGACACCGGCCCCATGTGCAGCTGCCACCAGAAGTACGCCCTGCATGCGGACGGTCGGACGTGCATCGGTAAGTAGGTACTGCAACCTGGCACCGCGTTCTGCCATACTGCCCCCGCAGGTACCCTGTGTGGTCCCCCTGTCCCGGAGGAAACAGAAGGGAGATGAGAAGAGGAAGCACCCACAAAGCCCAGGGGGATGGCGGGCATCCGAAGGGCCGCTTCTGTGAGGATCTATCCTGGGCTCTCCGGTCCCCTGGGATCAAGTTCCCTAGGGACATCTAGGTTGGGTCTCCCTAGTGGGGTTACTGCTGTCCTCAGACTCAACACGGGATTGGCTGCGGCAGAGTACTTCAGCTGGGGGGGAGGGCGGGTGGGGCATCATCTCTCCCCAGAGCGCCGGTATTTTCTAACGTGGAAAGCCCTTGGCAGCCTCACTGAATTCGTATGAGTGCTTGTAGTTCTGGGCACTGTTCCCTGCCGTGTGGAAACTGAGTTTCCTAGCACGTGGCTCGCTGTGAGGGGGGGGGGGGTGTGCACCCTGCGTGGGGCGTGCGTGCGTGCTTGGGACTGCTTCTCATTCTGAGCTGGCCAGCTCTCCCTGGGACCTCCTCACCCATCTGAAGTCCCTTCTCCTCAGCAACGCTCCTGCCCCATCTCCTGCTTGCTCCATGGAGTCCTGAGTGAGACTCAGCCACCTCCTCCTTCCAGGCCCATGTTTCCCAAGTGCAGCCTGAACATTTGTGGTTATTTCATGCAATGATTACTAATATGTTTTTTTCTCCTATTCAAAAACAACAGCAAGATTTTTTTTTTTAACTAAGTAAAAGAAATTTCAGAGTTTGGGGCCAAAGTGTTTGCTCACTAGGACCCAACATGAGTTGAGTTGGTGGGATGATCATGCTGGCTACTTCTTTGAAAAGGCCCCACGTCTTATGATCAACTCGAGGGGTGCTTCTTGAGGGGCTTTTGAGTGACAGGAAGGTGTTTGGTGAACCTATGTACGCACATGTGTCCCAAAGCTGCTGTCTTATCCTGTCCCCTGTCGCTGCTCCTTGGTGTCTTGGAAAGCTGGGTGCTAGGCTGGGCAGGGATCCCAGGCCATCCCCTCTGTAGTTGGGGCTGCCCTGCTGCCTGTGGTGGCTCTCCCCTCCTCTGTGTGGTCTCTTCTCTCAGATAGCCATTTTTATTTCATTTTACCTCATTCCTGCTGCTTCTCTAGTGATGGTCCCTGATTGCCTGTCTTGTCTGATAACTGACATTCATCAATCATATTTTCAGAGCCAAAAGCCAAAACCAAACCAACTAATCAGAAAAAAAAAAAAAAAAAAAAGAATTAAAAGCCAAACCAGGTCTCAGACCAGTGTCTCTATTGCAGCCTGATCCCATCTAGAACCTCATGCCCTCTGGCCTCTCCCTTCGCTGTCCTGCCCAGAACTCCCTGGAGCCACTCTGGCCTCCCCTCTGTCTTGTCTGTTCAAGTCTCCCATGTCCAGCCGAGCCTGCCCTGCAGCCGCTGGGCCAGCACAGACAGCTGCTGGGCAGATGCACCCCAGCCTGGGTCTAACCCTTCTTGTCTGTGTTCTCCTCACTCACCCTCTCTCATCTTTTTTATTTTTATTGTCTGCTGCATGTGACAGTTCCCTGCCTGGATCTCTTTCCCCAAGCCCACACTTCCCATTCGTCCCCTCTTGTTAGAAACGGTTCCCCTGCCCAGCTCCAGCCGCTGTGGATTCCTGGCCAGGATGAGAAACCTCCTGTCCACTCTGCTCTCTGTCACCAGTCCCAAGTGAGGCGTCTCGGCACAGCTTTGTGCCCAGTGGCTGGAGGCTCCCTGGCTGACCCAAGCCATTTTCCTCCCAAACGCTCCTAAAATGGCTGACCCTTCTCTGCAGTCCCTCGTCGAGCACTTGAATGCTTAGCTCTGGTCCTCTAGACAAGCAGGCAACCAGTGCTGCCCAGATCCCCTGGATTTTCTATCCGTCCGATGGGATCCAGCGTTCTGTGTGTATGTCTGTGCGTGTTTCTCTGTGAGTCTTGTTAATGTTGCATGAGTGGCAGCATCCAGGGCATCTGCTGTCCCAGGTATATCCATCACCAGACCTTGCAAACCTATCCCCTTGTCCTCTGCTTTGTCCTGTACCTGCTCGAGCCCTGGGGACCTGTAACCGCTTCTCTGTGTGAGCCCACGGCATGCTGCTGTTTCTGTGTCCTGAGCACAGACTCCCTGCTCTGACCTCAGCCTCCCACCCTACTTGTCTGCACACGGGCCTGCGTCCCCACTGTGTCCAGGTCATGTCGTGCTGTGGCCACCTTCCTTGTCTGCATGCCACCCCTCCCACCTCCGTTGCCTCTTTGCTTTACCCTGAGCACACCCGCCTGGAAGTTCCTGGGATTAGCCCTTGGCGAGGGCACCGCGCTGGCCCGGCATGCTGTGTTGGCTTTGTGTGCGCCACGCCAAGAGGCTGGCTGTCTTGGGCCGCGGGAAGTGGGCTCTCATTAACCACCGGCTCCATGTTTGTCCCTTACTTGTGTTCTAGAGAAGGATGAGGCTGCAATTGAGCGCTCTCAGTTCAATGCCACGTCAGTAGCTGATGTGGACAAGCGGGTGAAACGGCGGCTCCTCATGGGTAACACTTTTCTTCCACTTCCTTTGTCGTCCTTTCCCTTTCGGGTGCGTGGGCGAGTGCGAGCGTGTGCTGGCCTGGGGGGTGCTGGAGTGTGGCTGTGTGCGCACATGCCAGCCTTGGGGCGTCCGAGAGCCTGGGGGCTGACGTGGGAGTGTGTGGATGCTGGCGGGAGGCATACTGCGGTGTGAGCCTGTGCACGTGGTAGCGTGAGGGCGCGTGCGAGAGTGAGGATGGACGTCTGTGTGGTGCGGGGTCTCCGTGTGTTGTTGGGGAGGCTCCGCTGCAGATGGGAACTCATTATTTTCCTTTTTAAAAAATTTTTACCCTCCATCAAACTCGTTTATTTCTTTGTTTGTGTATCTATTGTAGCAAAGAACCCAGCACCCATGTCTAGTGACCTGAGTGCGTACGCCTCCTCTGCTCACGGAGAAACCAATGTGTATATTAGGCTCCTGGGGTCAGCATGCCACACTGAGACTCAGTGGCCACTGGAACCCTGGAGGGAGGGGGGTCCTCTGACCTTGCTCTCGGGGTGTCGGGGGAGGTCTGCTGGCAGGGCTGCAGCTAGACTGGCCCGAGGAGAAAGGGAAGGGGAGTGTGATGGCTCTTAACAGCGCAGAGTATAGACAAGACACAGGGATCTGCCTCTGCATCCCCTCCTTCTCCTGCCCATCAGTGGGTCCCCTGGTTCTAGGCTGTTGGCCTGTAGGCTGTGCCAGATGCCTGTACCCCCTCAGCACAGCCACAGCCTCCAGGATTGTCGTGACCTGCCTGGTGGCACTGTCAGCTCATACAAGCCTTGACAGCTATAGGATTGGGTAGAAGTGTCCCCACTTCTCAGAGAAGAAACTGAGACTTCCTGGCTTACCCGGGGTCACTCATTACTCTACATAGCTGGGCACCATTAGGGATCATGGCCATGTGGGTCTCAGAGGCCCTAGAGAGGTCACTTCATTTTGTAATATTAATGTGGAGGCCCCAGCTGGAAAGCAAATGAATTCTCAACACTCCTTTCTGAAAGAGACCCCTGTGAAACAGTTAGGATGCTCTAGGACTTCTGACCTAACTAGTAGCCAACTCCCAGTGAGGCAGGACAACCCCCAGGTGATGTAAGGTCTGGAGAATAGCAGAGGTGACCATCCCTGTTTCACGCTAGTCGGAGCATACTCGGACATCACATTCAGAGCCAGGCCATGCATGGAAAGCCAGATAGACAGGGCGGGGAGATAGAACAGAGTCAAGCTGACAATACTGGCCTTAGAGAGGGAACGGTCAGTGTCCTGTCCTGGACAGGAGATCTTGAGGCTGGAGTTGAGGTCTCAAAATGGGAGTGAAGTAAGACAGGCCAAAGGGAAGCACCTGGCAGCAGGAGAGGAAGAAAGGGGACAGGAAATTCCATGACCAGATCATGGGCCACCTGGCTTCTTAGGCTGTACTGACCAGCTCTTCTCCAGAGCACCAAGGCGAGGATATGAGGTGAGAGAGGGCGCCAGGGCACTGAGTACTCCAAGTTCACTAGGGTCAGTAGCACGTGTCCTGTTATCATATAACTGTCAAGACTCCACGGGTTTTTTCCAGGCTAGAAGCCATTGTGGATGGATTTTATTTGGGGAACAGGAAAGCTGGAGGCAGAGAGTGCACCCCTCAGGAGGCGGTGGTGAGGGAGTGGCTCTGCCCCTCTCCTTCCTACCTTGGCTTCCACTCTGACTTGCTGTGCTCTGCACACATCTGGAGCAGGCCAATTCTCAGGCAGAGAGCTACCTTTTCCCTGTGGATGCCCAGGGCTGTGCATCCTTCTGGCTTGTCACCATGGACTCCACAATGGAAGTACAGATTGAGACCACATCTCTCACTCTGGTTCTGAGAACCAGGAACTCTCTGGGAGAGATTCTGTGTCCTGGCCACAGAGGTCATACTCCTTAGGTGCCTACAAGTCAGTTCCCAACCTCATCGTGTGAGCCAGAGCCAGGACACACCCAAAACTCCAGAAGACACACACAGCAAGACTAAAGCCCAGACACCATGTGGGTCTCCAAGCCTCACGGCTCCTGCGCGAGACTTGCCCACTCTTTGCCCGAGCTGTATTATTTTTACTACAAGGGTCCCAGTTTAGAGACTAGAAGTGGGCCAGCTTTGACTCCAGCCCGCAGCGTCACTCCTGTGAAGGCGCTTGTAGCTCTTCAGGTTCATAACCCCACTCCTGCAGGACAGCAAAGGCCAGCTAGCTGGTAGAACCATGTCACAGAGGGAGGGCACAGCGTTCTCTTCAGGACAGAGGCAGCTGTACCTGGTGGTACAGCCGGTGATATCCCACTGGTTCAGGGAATGCCCCAGTGAGGCTATCCTATCCTTCTGGAGGGGGTGGGGAGAGAACCTTCCAGAGAACTGGGGAGAGCTAGAGTCCATCCAGACCAGACAGTCTACGCAGGTCTCCCAACACGGAGCCCTCAGCACAGTCCTGCTGGCAAAGGCCTTTTGCCATGTGAGTTCTGAGCTAAAGCAGGTGGTCCAGCCAAGGCTGAGAGGACCCTCTGCTAAGGCACAGCTCACAGTGGTTGTCTCTCACTGATCCAGACCAGGACCCCAAGTCTCCCTGCCCATAGTAGAAGCTCCAAAGCCAGCCCTGTACCTGTGAGACATGCTGGGCAGTGTGAGCTATGCCTCTCCCTCAGTCTTTGCAGGGGTACCCACCTTCCCTCACAGCCTAGTGTCTTCAGCCCCTCTGCCCAAATTTTTCCTCCTCTACAGTGCTGCTCCCTTGGGTCCCCACAGTCTCAGGGGCATCTGTCTCACGTCGAGAGTGCAGACCCTAAGTGCTGAGAAGGGAGGTGAACACAGCTAGGGCAGGCTCCTACATATACCAAATCCAAAACCAATCACGGAGCATACCTGAGGCTCAGCAACTGCAAGCTCTAGCCCAGCGGTTTTTCAACCTGTGTGTCGCAAAGTCAAAGGACTCTTTCACAGGGGTCGCCTAAGACCATCTGCATATCAGATATTTACGTTACGATTCGTAAAGGTAGCAAAATTACAGTTATGAAGCAACAAGGAAAATAATTTTGTGGTTGTGGGGAGTCACAACATGAGGACCTGTACTAAAGGGTCACAGTGTTAGGAAGACTGAGAACCAGCGCTCTAGTCTGTTCTCCCAAAGGCACCAAGCAGCAGAACCTACAGCCAGCCAGTGGAGTTCTGCAGGAGCCCTCAGGAGAGCAGAATACCTGCCCCCCACCCCCGGGGCAGTGACCCCAGCCTAGTACTCTGCCCAGGCCTCACTGGGAGCAGGTGCTGGCATGATGGATGGATAAGGACTCTGAGAGAAAAGAGCTCAGCATGCTGACTCTGCATCTCTCACCTGACTCCTTCAGCCCCATATTTCTCTACTTCCCTTTGGAGTCTGCCCAGGAATGGATGCTCGATGCTTAGAGATGTCAGAGCCAATGGGACACTGCCTACTCTGAGGGGTCTTGGGTTTACAGGGATAGGAGTTCCCCAAAGCCTTGCCTGTCCCTCTGCTCTTGAAGGGCCCTCTTCATAAATGTTTCCATTAAGGGCCAGACTGTAGGTCCAGCCCCAGCTCCCATGGGTCTCTTGATCAGCCGTCATCGCATAGGCGTGGCCCAGAGGTGCCTACATCTGGAGAAGAGGGGAAGACTTTGACCCTGGGGCTAGCCTGTGAGGCCCCTGGGACCACACCTGCTGGGAATATTTCTCAGCTCTCCCAGAGACTTGTGTGAACTGGGAATTGTACAGCACGTATCCACTAGAGTCACCATGGAGATTATATGAGCCCCCGTAGAAAAAGCACCTGCCATGACACCGACCCAGGAGCAGCACTTGCCAGTTCCAGCTGCTGGTGTAGATGGCCAGGGTAGCATCATTTGTGGGTGTGTCCCATTGGGAGGAGCTTCCTGCTGCAACCTGAGGCTGGGGTTCCCATGAGTGGATCTCACACATTCACGCATTTGCATAGCCAGCCTCAAGGGAGGTGGAGGTAAAAGAGTATGTTAGGCAGGACATCACCCCAGGATTTGCTGCCTTGTGAAAGGTCCAGAAGGGGTAGGGGCTGGAGAACCGTGAGGTAGGGACAACTAAAGCTGACAATGGCTAATATTAGGGGGTACAGACTGCCACACACTGCCTCAAGCCTCATGGAAGTCCGGCTCTGGACACTCACTCCATGTATTTCCACGGTTGCCCACTCCAGCCAGGGGGTGCATACCTGCTTTTTGGTTACCCAGCCCCACACCCCCACTCAGCTGGATGGCCCCTGTCTCTCTGAGTGTGCCCTCTTCCTGTCCCAGGCTCCCTGCCTTATTGGGCCCCACCCCCATCACCACCTGGGGTGGTTCTACCTAGTGAGGCTACCTCAGTCCTCCAGCCCCCTCCATGTCCCTGTCCACACTCCCACTGGGCCAGAGTCCAGCTCTGCACCAGCTCTGTGCCCCTTCTGTGCTAACAGGACCTAACAGAGATCCAGAGACTGGGCAGAGAGAGTTGAAGAGGATCAGGTGACCAACCTACACCCACTGGACTGACCCCACGTGTGGCTAGTCATGTGGCCCTCGGCCAAGGCCTGAGTCCCTCCCTTGATTCAGTAGTACGTACATCTGGGGCTGATGGGAGTTAAGTTAATGGCAGTTTGGCTGTCATCATGAAGAATGGATAGAGGTAGAGTCCCAGCAGGACTTATCAAAGGAAAGCGGAAACCTCTGGCTGACCCGAGATAAAGAAACTGAGGCTTGAAAGATAGGGACCACACAAAGCCACAGAAGCAACACTTCTGGGCCTGGAGACCAAGCCTGGCTAGAGGATCCTCTGCTGTCTAGCAGCCTGCTGAGGGATAGGGTAACTGGGGAGCCGGCCTCTCAGGTGGGAGGCAACCTGCTCACACCCTGTTCTCCCCTGCCCCGTGTTCCATCCATCATGGTGGGACGAGGCACCTTTGACCCTCAGATGCTTCTAGGTCTTAGCCCTCCGGGTGCACCCTCTTCCTGTCTGCTCTCACTGCCACGATTCCTCTCCCTAGAGGCCCAGCCTCCTCCCTGTCCCTCACCCCATTGGTGCTTAGCAGCAGACCCAGCCATCTTTCCTGACATAAGGCTCACTTCTTTCCTCAGCTCCTTGTCCCCTCAGGATGACTCGTGTACCCCAAACCTTCTGAAATGGGACCATTACCACCAACCACACTGCCCGTCCCCTACTCCTGATGTTTGTGCCAGACAAATCCCAGAACTGCCAGCACTCAAGCGGCTCTGTACAGCCACATGCTACAAATGGAAAAAGCCAAACACACACACACACACACACACACACACACACACACACACACACACCCTCCTTCAACCCAGTCTAGCCATCCTTGGTGTAGAAACAGACAAACCCACGAGCTCACTCCTCTCAGCCTGCCCACCTGGGAAGGACACGGCCTGTTCTGCCACCCCAGGCTCACTCTCTGTATACCTCTATCCACGTCCCCCTGAGCATGCAGGTCAGGGTGAGCAGACAGCCTCTCAAGTCTTTCTCAAGCTGTGTCCCAAAACTGACATGAGTGGAATGGCAGGAATAGGGGGTAGGGAAGGGCTCAGGTTGCACCTCCAAGATAGGGCTTACTGCTGTTCTTACGGCACGGACCCCTGTACGTAGACAGAAGTCCCACCGCACAGCAGGGACTCCTCCTTCTAATTCATTCTTGCTCAGGGTCTGCAGCCAGGTCTGACCTCCATCTTGGCTCCCCAGGCACCAGCCAGGGTCACCTTCTATCCTTGAGCTTCGATTTCCCTTTTTCTCAGAATGGGGTGTGGGCTGTGTGCCCCAGAGGAGCTCAGAGGAGCTTGAAGGAATCCTGTGTGCTGTGTCTGGTCCTGTGTGTAGTGCAAAGCTGGTGCCTGATTCCAGGCCTCTCTGTCCCTTCAGTGCTCCCACTTTCCAGGCCTGTGGAATGCCAGTGGGAAATCAAACCTGAGGCAGGTCCAGTAGTGAGAGAGGCTGCCTGACCTTGGTCAGCTCTTACTGCTGGGCTGGTGGAATTAACCCAAAGAGGCATAGGATTACCAAAGGTCAGGCAGGAATTTATAATCCGGATCCTTGCAGGAAGGCAATCTCCACCCCCAGGGGCTCACAGTCTGGGAGAGTGAGGGAAACTGCCTCTCATAGAGACTCTCATCAGACGCCACACACTGCCCACTCTGGCCCAAGGCTCATTTTCCTTGGGCAGCCACTGAAATCTAAACTGGGGCTTTCCCCTCTGTTGAGCAGCCTCTTGGCGAACCACAGGTCCCTAGGGGCACACAGTCCCTCCAGCCAGGCACCATGGCCCTGTCTGCTTGTGCATTGGGTGGGCAAAGGCATGTTCAGTGGGTGTTAGCTGCTGTTGATGGCGGCTCTGGGAAGGAAGGGTCTGCATGCTGCAGACCATGGTCACATATAGCCAGGAGACAGCCGCACATAGACAAAGGGCATAAACCCAGATATTCACCAGTTGTGTAACCGGGAAGAGTACAAAGCCAGATGTTCACTAACTGTGACCTGTCTGGGTTCTTCCCTGAGCCATGCACAGAAGAGATGCTGTCAGCCACCTCCCCTCCTGGGAGTGAACTCTAGAGAGAGGATTCCTGCGAGCACCCTTTGCCTTCTGGGTACTCTGAACCTCACAGCCAGGGAAAGAGAGCATGAAGGCAGGGACAAGTTTATGTCCTGAGGCCCCTGTTCCTACCTCCTGACCTAAGAAAAAGCCTCTGCTTTTTCTGCTTCATTATAGACAAGGAGCCTGTCCTCCTGCAGGCTGTGGTCTCTCCCCTGGGTTGTTCCATCCTCTGGCTCTTTCTAGTTCTTTCTACAGACTTATCCCCTATCTCCATGATGGATTCTGCTTTCCCAACCATCATATAAATATCCCAACCCCTTTATGTGCATAGAGCTCTTCCCTGGCCTTCCCAGAATCCCTAGAGTTGAGAGCCCTCAGTGCTCCAGAAAATAGCCCCTCTAATGGGAGTTTGTCTCCCTAAGGGCTACAGGATGGTACCAGCACAGCCAAGCCACAGTCAGCAAGGGCCCCATGGGCCTTACCACCACCAGGCTGCTCTAGGAAGTCAGAGTCCAGTGAGCACCAAGACTGCCTCTGAGGCCTGCTGGATCCTGTGAGCACCATGGGTGCTGTTGGCGTGGGTGCTGCTGGCCTCAGTCCTGAGCGGTACTAGTGCTAAGTGTGGGCAGCCTTCTCCCCTGCTTCCCCTCAGGACTGATCTCAACCTTCCCAGGTCCTACTTCCCAGCCTCTGCATCTCACTGTTGAGTGACAGGATAGGACATGAGAGACTTTGTTCATTATACCCAACACTGTGACAGATACAAACCTGCCACGTGATACTAAAGGCAGAGCTGGACTTGAGACAGAAGCATTAGAAGAGAGGAGACCAGATGTGGCAGCCATGCCAGGGAGAGTGGCTTTTATCCCAGGGTGATGGGAGCTGGGGGAGGGTCAGCTGAGGGGAGAGAGTCAGAGGTCAGTCAGTAGGAAACTGGAGAGGGCCAGTGGTTGGCTCCTTCACAGTTGCTTCAGCCAGTTCTGAAGTTTGAAATGCAGGTGGACCCACCCTGACTGAGGCCTATACTTATGCAACCATAGGGCTTGGGACAGCCCCACATCAAGGACGGGTCTTCAAGGGGCAGGGCAGATCCTGGGAGCTGGGCCCACAGGAAGAACAACCCACCTCCTGGTCAGAGCCTCTTGGGAGGGGAAGACTCTTCACTGTTGAGGTCAGGCACACACAAGTAAGAATGAACATTCCAGAGAGAAGGGTCAGTCCTTTGCATAGAATCCCCCAGCTTGCCGGAGCAAAGTGTGTCATCCTGGCCAATAGGCTTGCACCCAGCTCTTGTGTCAAGCTGTCACAGAGCTCTGCCCTGATGCCTCATGTTGGGTCCGAACCCTGGAGTCACTCTCCTTACCCTAACTTCAGCTCTGCTCTCTTTGCCAGGCCTGAGACAGGGCAGGACTTACTCCCCTTGCTCTATGTCACCCCTCAGGGACCTCCCAAGTCCCTGCTTGCTTATCCCATCATTAAGCAGGAGCCACTCCCACCATGCTGGGCCTGTGCCCATCACTGGACAAAAGAGATACTCAGGGATTATGGCTCTCCCTGAGCCATATGGTGGATGAGAGGACAACCAAATAATGTCGTCTTGATGGCTGGGCTTCAGTAAGCATGGGGCTGTGGGCTTCTGAGCCCCAGTGACTTCGTTGGCTTGGCCAAAGGGGTCAACCAGCAGAAGCCGGTAAGAAAAGCAAGGTCTCAGCCCTGTAGCATCTCCCAAGAAGCAGCTGACTCCTAGGTAGGTCAGTTCATCTCTGCGGCTCCCACCTTATTGCCAAAAAATTGTCTTCTTGGCCCGCTACAGTGCCCGCTAAACTGTGGTCTCCATGAGACCAGGGTTGGGTCCCTAGCACATCTGCCCAGCTCAGAGCCACTCTGAGAAGGGTTGGTTATTAAATGATTCCACAATGGGCAGTGGGTGCCAGACTCCATGTGCAGAGGGTCTGAAATGTGTCACCAAGAGTGAGGCGGTCACAATTATAGACCAGCCTATAAAGCACTGACACTTCTTGTGTCTGGGCCATTCAAAAACCACACAGTAAATACTGTCATCTCTGTGAGCAGATCAAGACGCAGACTCCATGTGCAAAGGGGCTTTCCTAAGTCCATGGGAACGTGGAGCCTGTCTGACTCCACAGCTCAAGTTTGATCTTCACTTCGGTAAGACCATCCATCAGGAAACTTGCTGATCAATGGTGGTGCCACCCCGAAGAGCCTACACGAGTGGCTGCTTCCAGACAGTGGGTCTTTTGCTCTTGCATCCTCCTATCAGAGTTATGCCATCATGGATACAGACTTCCATCTGCCTCGGGCCATTACCCTGCTTCCTTACTGAGCCACCCTGGGATCTATCACCGAATCCCCCGTTCTGGACCAGCCTGATGTCTCATGGCTGTGTGAGCATGCCCACTCCTTCAGTGGCTAGATGACCTATCGACACAGACTACTTCTCTATGGTTAGGCAGTCACTCAGGCTGGCCTGAGTCGGGCCCTCCTGGGACTGGTGCAAGCTCTTTTGAGGGTAGTGGATAAAAGGGTGCCTTCTCAGATGGGTAGGACTGTGCCCTGGAGGGTGGTTCTCCTCCAAGAGGGGTGAGACAGCCACTAGGAAGAACTCAGTAGCTCTCAGCTGGAGCCAGGGCACAGAGAGAGATGGAGCTCACAGGGTCACAAGTGAACTTAGCTCTGGTCCTAGGGAGAAGCCCTCTTCCCCCTCTACTCTCCAGCACCATGGTTCTGGTGGCCAGACTCAGGCCTTACCAGGCCAATCTGTATACCAAACCCAGCTCAGGGGCTCGGATGGGAACCAGAGAAAGCCGCAAGGGCGAGAAACGGGGATGCCGAACCCTGGAATACCCTGCTACAGACTCCAGCTCTCACTCTCCACCCACTGTAAAGAGAGGGATGTTTTCCAAATTTCTCTGAGATAGTAGTAGCCAAACACTAGATCTAGGTGGCCTCTAGTCTTAGGGGACCGAGAGGTAAGACTGTTTTTAAGGTCCTCTGAAATGGGAGCTATGCAATACTCCAGGGTGATGATGCCTTTGGTAGTACCCAGGAGCTTCTGCTTGGAAACTTCTACAGCAGTGGTTCTCAACCTTCCTGATGCTGTGACTCTTTATTTTTTATTCTTTGTTTGTTTGTTTGTTTGTTTTTTCAAGACAGGGTTTCTCTGTTGTAACTCTGGCTGTCCTGGAACTCACTCTGTAGACCAGGCAGGCTTCGAACTCACAGAGATCCACCTGCCTCTGCCTCCCAAGTGCTGGGATTAAAGGTCTGTGCCACCACCACCCAGCTTGCTGCCACCCTTACCATAAAATTATTTTCATTGCTTCTTCATAACTATAATTTTGCTACTCTTATGAATCTTAATGTAAATATCTGATATGCAGATGGTCTTACCCCATTTAAGGGTCATTGAACCCCCCAAAGGGGTCATGACCCACAGGTTGAGAACTGCTGTTCTAGAGACAGGATGTTCAGTCCCATCCCTACCAGCCTGTCCCCCACAGGACACCGCGGTGGGCTCCACGTGTGTTGCATCTTATGGTGCTCCTCCCCCAAAACGACATGGCTGAGGTGGAGCGAGCAAAGGTAATTCCTTGTGCAACATGGGGGAGGGTCATGGAGTCCCGGCTAGGCACCAAACTCAAGGAATGTTCTCCCAAAAGCACTAAGCTACTCAGAGCGAGGCGGCGGTCTAGAGGAGAGACTGTTTGGCTGTGACATCACAGGACAGTAGTGGCGTGGCCACAGTGAAAATAGAGTCTTCAGTTGGAAGCTATGAAGAAGCAGTCTGACCAGGTCCCAAGGGTGGTGGGGGAGAGTCTCTGGGTGGGGCATGCTCAGACTCACTGGGATGCATAGAAGAGCACCCCTGGAGAAGGAAGCACTCTTGCTAGGGAGGACATGGAGAGGTGGGAGTACTGTCCAGCCATGCGTGTAGCAGCACAGGCCCCAGGAGCATGTCTGGCAGAGGCAGGTTGAAAGATGTTAGGCAGGACCCTGTGCCCAGGAGCCGTGTGGTTAGTCAGTCAAGCAAATCCTAGCCGCTGCTGCCACCAGGTCTGCGCAGCTAGGCACAGGCTCTGTTGAGGAAGTGAGGTCCAGGAACTGGGAAGGCAGAGGAGGAATCTGGCCTCTGGTGATCATTGTAATGAGGTGCTGCGGGCTAGGGGCCTGGCACCCAAGACCAGACATAGGCCTTCCAGGTCACTGGGGACTCAGAGCCTAAAGTCAGCACATCAGCCCTTGGCTGGAGCAATGCAAGGAGGACTGAAAGCCTGGCATTGGAGGGAATGTCTTGCAGTGGGCACGCAAGAGTGGGTGACCGCTGTGCCAGAGCCCAACCCCCTGTCTCGGTCTCAGTCGGTACAAATGAGCAGATGGGGCCAGCAGGTCCCCAAGGCCTCCTTGATTAAATCCCAAGCCCCATCGAAAAGAAATTAGGAACCACAACTGTCAGGTCTGGTTCCCAAGGACACAGTCTCTAATGCCTGAACCGCCCCCTCCACCACCGGAGAGGCCCGGGGTCCACCCCAGCTAGCGTCCCCTGCCCCTCCCCCACATGCTCCCACCACCGAGCCATAATTGCTCACACCTGGAAGACAGGCAGCCTTTCTGCCCCTCTTCAGAGGGCTGTCCCACATGAAAGGCTGGCAGGCTCTCCGCTGGGGCGGGCGGCAGGATCCCCCGCCCTGGTTTAACCCCAGGAAAAGAAACATTCGGTGAGCACCCCCCCCCCAGGTTGGCACCTGGGCCTTATGGCTTTTAAGTGGAGAGTGCATTTGATCTTAACCTTGGCCCTGGGGGAGAGAAGCTTGTCTTCACATTCCCCAGGTGTGGAGCTGCCTTATACCTCACCCTACTGCCCCGGTGGGTGCCCCTGTGAGGATCTGAGAGGGTACACACATGGCACACATACCAATCAGAACTGGCGCATGCTGGCACAAGGGCCCACTTGTGTAAGTGTGAGGAGGGTCGGCCTTCACTGTGCCTTGACTTCAGGGAAGTGACTCGGAGGAGGCCTGGGTCATGAACACCACAGAGAAGCCCACTCACAGAAACTTCCTGTCCTTGGCTGGAGGTCCTGGCTTGAGATTCACTGAGAGGCCAGCCAAGGAGAGTGTCAGGGGGAAAGGTTACCTGCTTTCAGTGGCAACCATGGCTCACTGGGATGATGTGGGCTGGTGGTGATCCTGGTCTTGAGGAAGAAGGGACTGTTTGGGGGGACTGCCTGGTCCCTGCAGCAGACGACACCCACCACTGCAACCTTGTGCTTTAGTGCACACAAGGGTATCAGGCTTCTTTCTCTCTCCCTGAACCCCAACTCTCTCTGGGGCAAAGTTCAAAGGCAAGACACCATGAGTCTGGTCGAGTTAGCAGCATGGAGTGCTGGTACCCAAGAGTCTCTCCCTTGAGCCCTTCACTCAGGCTCACTCCCAGAGTCTTTGCAGAGAAGACCCATGGCATTTGCAGAATTGAGTGGGAGCCTTCGGGAGAAGCAGCGATAGCCAGGCACCGGGTGAAGCAAGGTGGAGGTGTAAGGGTAGCCAAGGTCGTGGGGATGGGTGAACGGTACGGTGGGGCTCTGCTGCCCCACGGTAAAGAGAGAAGCTCACTCACACCGGCACTGTTTCCTGAGAAGCAAGCCTGCCAGGTGCTCGTGAGGAAAACCAGGTGGCAGACAACCACAGATCACCACGTCCTGGAGAGCCAGCTCTGCCAGTCTCCCCAGTCCTGCAGAGGATCACAAACCCCGCAGCAGCTTCGGCGACCTCCGTTACGCCCCCAGCCGCTCCGGCCCCTTTGAATTTTGCAGAAGGAGAAAAAAAGCACTAGACAGGCTTCAAGCGGACAAAAACCAGATGCTTTGGCAAATGGTTCAGTGAGAGCAGATGTGAGGCCGGGAGCCTCCCCAGGGTGATGGATGGTGTGCAGCCCTTAGGAACCCAGTCCTATGGCCAAGCCAGAAAGCCATTTCACACCAGGCTGGGCTTAGGAGCCCCACCCCCCCGACCCTGTGCCTTCTGGCAGCCACCAACCCGATTGGATGTCTGAATCCAAGCAGGGCCAAGATTTAGAACACTGTTAAGTAGCTACTAGGCTAGTCTCAGCACTGATCCTAAGAGTCACCTCCCCTCTGTGAGTGATCACCTTTACCCCAGCACAGCTTAAGTCGTTTACAGACATTTCCATGGGATGGTACCGGTCACCCATTTTACAGACGGAGAGCCTGAGGCTCAGAAAAGTGTCCCGACAGCCGAGGTACCACAGATAAAACTTAAGCCCAGATTCCTGGTCTCACTGGTGAGGAAAGATGATAGCTGGTTCCCTGGGAAACTGAGCATCTCTGTCTCTCCCTTCGCCTCCCCAGAGACATGTGCAGTAAACAATGGAGGTTGTGACCGGACGTGCAAGGACACTGCCACTGGCGTGCGGTGCAGCTGCCCAGTAGGATTCACTCTGCAGCCGGATGGAAAGACATGCAAAGGTCAGCTCACAGGCTACGCTGGTACAGCCCTGCCTGGCCCTGGAAGGTGGGCCCAGCTAACCAGGCTGTAGGGCAGATGAACAGACACAGCTGGCGACCACAGGAGTAGCTCCTGGTGACATTGCTTGGGCCAGGTGACCCAAGGAGAAAGCGGAGTGGAGGTTCCTCTATGGATGCTTCAAGCTTTGAAGGGGCGGGGCTCATGTGCTAGTGCTTGACATGGTCATCATGACATCCTCAAGTCCAAGAAGCCAGGTGGCAAGCACAGACCCCAGGGGTGGTGTTGTGCAGTTCCATCGGGATTCCTACTGAACCCGAGGAACTGCCCTGGGGTTCAAGCTCACCAGTCAGGTACACACTCTGATCTTGGCGAGGGTCCAGGGGACAATATCAAAGGGATGACTTCAAAGGTTCAGTGTTTTCTGAAATCCCAGAAAGTCATCATCAGACAAGACAGGTGGCTGCAAGAGGCTGTGACTGCCAGAGCAGAAAGCCCTGGGCCAGCTAAGAGCATTTGCCCAAGCATGGGGGCCCAGGGCCTGGAGAGTTTCTCCCAGACCTAGCTGTAATCTAGGCCACCCAGCCCTAGGCTCCCTGTTTGGTACAAAGCTACTTGCTATCAGCCGGGCATCTCACTAACTAATCCTTCCCCACAGAGGAGGCTCCTGAGCAGGAGCCTGGACTGTTTCTGATACTGGAGCCCCTCCTCCTACAATCTCCCAGAACAGTCTGGGAGAGCCCCCACCCACTGCCTGCCCTCTCTGCTCCTCCCCCATGCCCCGGGCAAGCAGGCCACCTGCCAAGACTTTAATCAAAGTGAGAAAGAAAGTGTCCTCACCAGAACTGCAGACCAGACCAGCACTTGGCCTGGCTCTGCACCCACCTGAAAACCCTCACTCACAGACCCCACAGGTGGCCAGGCTATGCCCCATGGATAGCAAAAGGGAAGAGGGAGTTGACCTGTGCATTCTGGTGGCTCGCCTATTAGGGCACCCCTGTACACATGAACCTGGGCCAAAGGCCTCTGTGTCCTCAGCTCCCCCTACTGTCTGGGATCCTTGCCTTGCTATTGATGCCATCAATCATCTCTTAACTTGGTGAACATTCTCAGGAAGTACCTGGCCCTGAGGGTCCTCTTCTGCTGTCCTCAGGCTCTCTCATGTCCCCAGGAACAGGGACCGTGACAAGAAAGTGGCTGGGACAACATCTCTAGGCTTGGGGTGGACAGAGCCCTGCAGAGGGTCAACGGGGAAAAGTAGACAGCTGGGGCCATAGTGGCCAGACTCAGCTGCAGAGAGAGGAGCTGTAAGAATCTACCGGGGGAAGCCAGAGGCCTCCGCACACTTGACAGATACACCGTGGAAGGTGGTGCTGGTTGCCATGTCAGCGGGGGGTTGGGGGGACCACAGAGTAAAGGGGAGGGGTGAGAGAAGCAGCAGTTGTACTCTGGGGACTCACTGGAGGTCGAGGGCCATGTGAGGCCAACACTAAATCCTGTGTCGGAGAGAAGAGTGGCTTCCCCGCTACCTCCAAGTAGCCAGTTGCACCACCCTGAGCTCTTTCTTGTCCGGTCCCCGTGGCAGCCCCTTCGCTGATGTATGACGCATACTGGGGACCCGAGGCCAGCCCTAGGCAGTGAGCAGCAGGTGGGTCAAGGCCAAGGAGGCAGGATGGCACTACCCCTCCCCCAGGCTATCCCTACCGTGGCACCTGAGCCTACTCCCCTCCAACCTCTCCAGACGTCAACGAGTGCTTGGCGAACAACGGAGGCTGTGACCACTTCTGCCGAAACACAGTGGGCAGCTTCGAATGCAGCTGCCAAAAGGGCCATAAGCTCCTGACAGACGAGCGGACGTGCCAAGGTGAGCGCCCACCAGGCCTGGGGCACCACTCACGGTCAGTCCTCACGGTCCACAGCCCTGTCTTCCCGATCCTTGCAGACTCCCAGGAGAGGAAAGTGCTCAAACCCGGGAGCTCAGGATATAGAACTCTCTAGGACTTGGTGCCCGCTCTTGCCCACCTTTCCTTCATGAATTAGAGCCTGTCTCCTGTTCCCTGTATAGATGGGGAAAGAGTTGTGTATGGTGGCGCATGCACCAATTCCAGCTGGGGCGTGACTGCGAGACTGAGCCTAGCCTGGGCTCCACAGTGAGACCTAACCTAAAATATATATTCATGGGAAACTAAGGCCCAGAGAGGGATCCATCCATGTTTCCCTGTGCAGGCAATCCAGCTCTGAAGGCACAACACTGCCTTCTAGTGGGAGACATCACACATCACAGACACTTCCCGACAGTGACTCGGTCTCTGCTAGGATAACAGATCAGGTTGGATAGCCACCAAGAGTCACAGATCAAGCCCAGTGGCCCCTAGGATGCAGGGATCCCAGGAGAAGGGAGATCAGGGAGATGCCTGGGAAACCCACTGGTGACATGCTGGACATATCATGTCCCAAGAGAAGCAGGAAGTTGGCCCACTAGGAGAAGGTTCGAGATACATGAGACCTCAGTGGGGCTGAACAGGAGCGAAGGAGAGGGGTGCCCTGGAGGACCAACTTGGGGAGAAAACACAGGAAAAGTGGGGCCTTGGTTCTCACCCTAACCATCCTATCAGGGTCTGGCTCTTTGATTCCTATAGGCACCTGTAGTTGCAGAGTAGGCAGCCCTTTGGTTATTAGACTGGCAGCCTCTGCCTGTGAGTAAGTACAGTTCAGTGTCTGGGTAATGAGGACCTGAAGTTCAGGGTCCTGATAAGAGCAGGCTGCCAAGGGGTGCCCAGCACCAACCTGGCCTCCCATTCACCGGACAGGACACCCACACCCTCCCACAGGCCAGGCCTTGGTCCCCTTAACAAGCATCCTGGCCCATCTCTCCAGATGCAGGTTGGTCAGAATCCCAGCATCTGACCAGCCCTGAGGGCTTCTCCACTCTCTGGCTTTGCCTCACCATCAGTTTACCAAGCTCTATGGAGGGGCAAGGGCCTTTGACCAAGAATCCTCAACTGCCAGCGAGAAAGCAGGCAAGGTAGTAGGCACACCCAGGCTCTGAACTGAGGCTTTTGCTGGAATACTCTCCATCTAGCCCCATTTGTATCTCCATCCTTTTCCAGCTCATGTGTCTCAACGTTTCCTAGGTTCAGAGAGAAGAGTCCAAGCTCCTTATGGGCCCGAGCACCTTCCCAATGCCTTTTGACCCTCATATAGTTCCCTGACCCCCCCGATTGCCTTTGCCTGGGGCATTCCTCCTCCATTCCAAGCAGAGCCCATCTACAGCCCAGGAGGTCCTCTCAGACCTCAGGGAGGACTCATACCCTCATTTGAGCACCCACAGCACAGCATCTCCCTTGAATTAGGGTTGTATAAGCACATACATATTTTAGATAACACGGCGTAACGAGAGTTGGAGCCAGTCTATTCAAAGAATGAACTTTAACTACTGTGCCTATGGAGAGTCAGGTCAGTGTCTATCTTGCAAGTTTCTCGGGAGAAATGAATCGCATGTTCACCAGGAGACAGTCCGTCCTGGGCATTAACTCTGAGTGAAATAGCTATTATGCTTGTCTTAGTCACTGTTCTGTTGCTGTGAAGAGACACCATGACCAAGACAACTCTTATAAGAGCAACCATTTAATTGGGGACTTGCTTACAGTTTCAGAGGCTTAGTCCATGATCACCATGGTGGGAAGCATGGTGCTGGAGGAGTAGCTGAGAGCCAGCTACATCCTGATCCATAGGCAGAGAGTGGGACTGGGCCTACCATGGGTGTTTGAAACCTCAAAGCCCACCCCCAGTGATACTTCCTCCAATAAGGCCATGCCTTAATCCTTCTAATCCTTTCAAACAGTTCGACTCCCTGGTCACTAAGTATTCAAATATATGAGCCTATGGGGACCATTCTTATTCACACCACAATCCATAGACTCGTAGCCATATTGTAATACAAAATGCATTTATTTAGTCTATCTTCAAAAGTCCGCATAGTCTCACACTGTTTAAAAATCCAGAGTTCAAAGTCTCTTCTGAGACTTACAGTAGTAGCTTAGCTATAACCTCTGTAAAATCAAAATCAAAAAGCAGATCACATACTTCCAACACACAATGGCACAGAATATACATTATCATTCCAAAAGGGAGGGAAGGGAGCATAATAAGAAAATACTGGACCAAAGCGAGAATGAAACCAACCGGGCAAACATCCTGTACCTCCATATCTGATGCCAAAGCACTCTTCAGATCTCCAACTCCTTTCAGCTTTGTTGATTGTAACATTCCCTCCCCCACCCCTCTCGGGCTGGTTCCATACCCAGTCTACAGCTCTCCTTGGAAGGTATCCCATTGCCCTGGCATCTCCAGCATCTTGGGTCCTCCAGTGAAATCCAGGCTTCCTCTTCATAGCGTCACACAATGGCCTCTCTGGGCCTCCATGCCTGGCCTCAGTAGCTTTCCTTGGCTGCCCTCCCCTGTGTGTTTGGTGAGGGGAATTCCACAATCCCTTTCTCCTATTCTTGACTAAATCCAGAGCCATGCTGCCAAGTTCTGCTTGATGGGGCTGGAACATTTGTTAGGGTTTTATTGCTGTGAAGAGACACCGCAACAACCCTTCTAAAGGGAAGCATTTAATTGGAGCTGGCTTACAAGTTCAGAAGTTTAGTCCATTATTGTCGTGGTGGGAAGCATGGTGGCACACAGGCAGATGTGGTGCTCAAGACAGAGCCAAGAGTTCTAAATCTGGATCAGCAAGCAGCAGGAAGAGGGTGACTCTAGGCCTGGCTTGAGCATCTGAAACCTCAAAAGCTACCTCCAATGGCACACTTCTTGAACAAGGCCACACCTCCTAACAGTGCCACTCCCTGTTTGCCTATGGGGGCCATTTTCATTCAAACCACCACAGCCCATTAAGCCACACTTACAACATCCAGCCACTTTTCTAATCCAAAGCCCCAAAGTCTTCCATATTCCTCCAACAAACAGCATGGCCAGGCCTGTCCCAACAACACCCACCCGTGGTACCAACTTCAGTATTATGGGATAGCTGATGAGCAGTCAATCCATGAATCTCTCCTTTGTCTTTTCACTTTGGCTACCAAAGAATTCATAGTCAAATGTCACATGCGATCTGAGCTACTTCTTCAAGCCTTATGGGTAATATATTCCCCGTCCTCTCTTCTATTTGTACCACGTTCCTTAACCTCTCCAGAAACACCCTGGGGATGGCAAGAACACACTTCGGTCAACAGCACAAGTTTATGTTCTATTTCAGTTGCCTCTTGAGGGTCCTTGGGCAAATCCCAGTCATTTTCCTTTCTGATGTGTGTATTCATCTCCTATCTAGTCATGGCACCTCAAGCCTGTGATCCCAGCACTTGGGAGGCAGAGTCAAGAGAGGCAGGAGTTCAAAGCCAGCTTGGGCTACATCTCAGAAGTCTCAGAAGTCAAACAAAAACTGGGTCGGGAAATGGCTCAGGATGAAGTGTTTGCTGATCCAGCATGAGCATTTCATATTCTCAGCAGCCATATAAAAGCCAAGCGTGGCAAAACATGCCTGCAAACCCAGCATGGGGAGCAGGTGGAGACAAGGGGATCTGGGACTTGCTAGCCAGCAGTCTAGCTGACAGTGAGTTTCCCATTCAGAGAGAGACCCTGCCTCAAAAAAACAAAAAAGTAAGGCTGAACAGTTAAGAGCGTGAACTGCTCTTGCAGAGGACCTGGGTTTGTACCAAGCACCCACGTCAGGAGACTTACGGTAGCCTGTGACTCCAGCTCCCAGGGCTCTGATGCCCTCTTCCGTCTTTGGACCCTGTTCTCACATACACATAATTTAAAACATTTTTTAAAAGTAACTAAGGTGGAGAGTAAATGAGGAAGATACCCAACATTGACCTCTAACCTGCACTTGTATGCACAGGTAAACACTTGGGCATACATACATGCACACATACGCATACATCACACACACACACACACACACACACACACACACACAATGTAAATATCTTTCCTAACCACAGGTGAATGACATATTAACGGAGGTACATAATAATCCTCTTCTCACGATATTTTGCCCCGCCCACTCCCAGAACAGGTAGAAGGGGATTGTGTCCCAGAAACAGGGCTAATAGAGGCAACAAAAAACCTAAAAGGCTGTGGGAGTCTGTGCTGAGCCTCGAGACCCAGGGGCCATCCGAGGGAGGGGGTGTCCACTGGGTGATGGGCCTGCCCAGTCACCTCACACTGACACCCCACACTGTCTCCCTCTGGCCACAGACATCGATGAGTGTTCCTTCGAGCGGACCTGCGACCACATCTGCATCAACTCCCCCGGCAGCTTCCAGTGCCTGTGTCACCGAGGCTACACTCTCTACGGGACAACCCACTGCGGAGGTCTGCAGCCCGCCCGCCAGGGCCACCTCCCCCTCGAGGCACGCGCCTGGCCATATGGCCATCGACACTGCTCCCCACACCCCAACCCAGACCTTTACCCTGGTGGGCCCGGGAGGGACCTTGCAAGGTTGTGAACTTCTGGGACAGAGGCGTTCAGGCAAACACAGACACAGGGTAGAGGACAGTGGGATGGCAGAAGGGAGGCACCACAGGGTGTCAGGCCTTAGCCAGTTTGGGAGCACAAACACAGAACCTCATTTCTGAAACAGTCCAGAAGGGGGTAACCAGTGCACGGAAAATTCCAGAAAGTTCATTTCATTCAGAGAAAGAAAGGATGGTGAGACAATGAGAACTCTAAAGGAGGATTTAGGATGTTTGGGTCGAGATGGGAAAGCTGTCCAGAGGGAGTGGCGACATGTACAAAGTCACAGAGGCAGGAGGGGATGAGCCCAAAAGCAGCCGGAAACAGGTCATATCCCTCAGGGAGCTGCATGCTCAAGATATACAGGGCTGCTTGAGTAAGAGGAGGCTTGAAGTCTTGTTTACAGTGCCACTCATGAAAGCAGGAAGGCTTGAAGTAGTGTGTAGTATAGTCATATTTGTGTGGCAGAGGACTCCGGCTATGGGGGAGGGGAACATGGGATCCAGACAGCCCATGGGGGAGATGGCCCGTGGCCTGACACCTTGAGCCTCTGGGGCAGGGGCCAGGGCTGGAGAGAAGATTCAGCAGCCATCAAGCCTGGGGAGAGGTTCTTGCCTAGGGCCCTGGGTTCCATGCCCAGGACTACAACAATCAGAGCATGAGCTAAACCAGAAGGCCTCAGGCCAGATGTGACTGGTGAAGATGGGAGCTAGGGGTGGTCACGACCTCTCTTCTTTCTCTGTGACCTGCATGAAACTTGAGAGGGCCAGGTAATACTAGAGACAAGGGCTGACTAGCCACTAGATGCTGGCACTGTCAAGCCAGTGCCACTGGGAACAGTGGGCACTTAGGAATACCACCTCCCAGGCTGGCAGGACACTGGTGTACTGGCAGCTTGGGTGACTTGGAGCTGACAGAGCTAGCCCTTGCCTAAAAGAGGCTTTTGCTCATAGGTGGAAGGGTCTCGGGTGGCTCCTTTCATCCTGGTGCCTACTCTACAAGAGGGGAAACTAAGTCTGGGAAGGAACTAGTGCTTTTCCCAGGCAGGGGGTGGGGGGATGAGGCATTCATGATTCCTAGAACCTCTCCCAGACTGGGATGGTATCTGGTTCTGGTGCTCCCTGCCCTCCCAACCCAGTGGGAGCAGCTGGACCGGTGGTTTCCGCCCCCTCCTGCCCTCACTCTCATGCCTGTGTTTCCAGACATGGATGAGTGTAGCATCAACAACGGCAGCTGTGAGCAGGGCTGTGTCAACACCGAGGGCAGCTATGAGTGTGCCTGCCCACCAGGGAGGAGGCTGCACTGGAATCGGAAGGACTGTGTGGGTGAGTGGATACGGCCCCTTGTCACTGGAGTTGGCTAATGGGAAATTGGGCTTGTGGATGAGTGGGACATTGGAGGCCAGGCAAACTTACTCTCAGCTAGGGACACAGGAGCAAGGGCCCTGAGCTGAGGAGATAGAGCACAGAGCAGGAGATCTGGGAGTCTATGTAGCCAAGGCTATAGGCCCCGGACCCTACTGGAAGCTGGAGTGGGTAGACTGATGGCCTCACCTCCATCAGCTTCTCTAGTCCTGCTGGCAGTAGAGGCACCAGGACTGCAAATCTTGCCAGCCCCTGAAGGGGGCAGCACTACCTCCTAGACAGCCATGGTTTCCCATGTCCTCTCTGCAAGGCCCTGTGTCTCCTCTAACTGAGTTCTGATGACTTGTGTTCATCGGTCCAACAAATCCAGGATGAGCTGAGCCCCGACAGGGCCAGGGAGCAGTTAGAGAGTGCCTGGCACTCCAGGTTGCTACCTGGCCATGCTCTGATGTCCTAGGCAAGCAAAGCCACTTGCACAGGCATATGCTAGGTATGACAGAGACTCTGGAGGCTGAGGCAGGAGGATCAACAAGACAGTGCCTGCCTAGCAAAGAGTGAGTTCCAGATCAGCTGAGTAAATTCCATGCGTTCAAACAATTCAGTGAGACCAAGTCTCGAAACAGAAGTAGAAGGAGGGTTGGAGATACGCGGGTCTGCACTCACTCTTTTAGAATAAAAGTGTTGTTTTGACACAGGGTCTCATTCTGTAGACCTGACTGGCCTGGAACTCACTATATAGGTCGGGCTGGCTTCAAACTCACAGAATCCCCCTTCCTCTATCTCCCGAGTGCTGGGATCATAGGGGTGCTCCACCATGCGCAGCCAGGATCCAGTCTTAGACTGGCCATCGGATCTTCCATCCTTCCTGTATTTACTCCACGCCAACACACCCTGACCCCACCCTCCCAGAGCCAAGGGTGCCTGAAGCATCAGGACTTGTCCAGTCTTCACTGTGGTGCTACCCCTGAATGATACGCTATTGGTAGAGGTCTGTCTCAGTCACTGTTGTGTTGCTGTGAAGACACCGTGACCAAGGCAGCTCTTACGAGAGAAAACATTTGATTGGGGGCTTGCTTACCGTTTCAGAGGCTTAGTCCCTGACCATCACGGTGAGGAGGCATGCAGGCAGGTGCTGGAGCAGTAGCTGAGAACTACACTCTGATCCACAGGCAGAGAACTCAGGCTGGACAAGGGCATTTGAAACCCCAAAGCCCACCCGCAGTGATGCACTTCCTCCAAAAACACCGAACCTTCTCCAACAAGGCCACGCCTCCTAATCCTAATAATCTTTTCAAATTGTGCCACTCCCTGGTGACTAAGCATTCAATTATATGAACCTATGGGGTGGGGGAGCGTTCTTATCCAAACCACCACAAGGTGTGACTGCCATTGGTGGCCCTGACTGTCACTGGTGAGGGCTAACTGCCATTGGTCTGACTGTTGTTATGCTGTGTGTCATGTTATACCACTCTCTCCTTTAAGGCATTGAATGTTCTGGACACTGGACATAGGCTGGCTGAGACAGACAGGTATAACTGAGGACATTAGTAGAAGGTGCTGGAAGGCTTTCTGTGTCCGTGAGCTAGCAGGTCCAAGGTCTCAGTAAGTCTACCACAGGTATCCAAATTGTCTTCCCTCAGCCTCGGGATAGCTTGTTCCCTCACTCTACTGTGAATCCAAGTCCAACATGAATCAGGTGCTAGACACAGCCAGACCCATGATGGCCAAGGGAGGTTTCCAGTTCTGCAGTCAAGGACTAAGATGGCAGCAAGTCAGCTGGCTGAGCTCCCTGTCACACCACTCGGTGGTTGCACAGTCTGCAGTTCTGTCACCCAGAAAGAGGACCTCTTCCTGTGCATTTGTTTCACAGTGCTGAGAGTGGAACCCAGAGCCTCCTGCATGCCAGTTCTACTAAGCCACACCCCAGTAGCTGAGGCTGGCCTTGAACTCATGACCCTCCTGTTTCCACCTCCCAAATGCTAGGATTACATAACCTATCCCAGAGCAAACTTTTGGTGAGTACTCTGGGTTGCCAAGTCCCCATGGATGGCTGTCTATCCCTGTGATCTGTTTCACCCACTGTTAATCACACTCTTCAAAAGGACACTGTCCCTCCAGCTCCTGGAAGGTCACTGAGAATGTTGGAGTGGAGTCCTAAAGTTGGAAAAAGCTCACAAAAAAAATGGTCCTCATAGTATCAACTAGCCAGCTTTTCCTGAGGGATGCGACCCTTCTCAGTGGTTCCAGGCTAGAGAGGAGAGACTGATAGGTGCCTGGCACAGAGATCCCCAAAGCTGCCTCTACCAATGCTAGGGCCTTTCTCTCTCTCTTTGATCACAAAGAGCATGTCTTGTGGTTTTCAAACTAGCAATAGATAGAGATCTGACTATAGAATTCGGACAGCCACTCTCCCAGTAAAGGTGAGTTTGGGTGGGTTGCCGTGCACGGTAAGGTTAGGTCAGAAAGGTTGAACCAAATGGTGGGAACCATCACAAGAAGACGGAAGGACAGCTGGGTTTGGTGCTGTGTGCTTGTCATCTCAGAGCTTGGGGGGTAGAGGCAGGGGGATTGGAAGTTCAAGATTCCCCTTGGCTACATGGCAGATGGAGTGAGGCCAGACTGGGCTACATGAGACCCTGTCTTTCAAAACAGACTGAAGTATGAACACCCTCCACGGAGCACCTGGAGCACGGCAGTACTGACATCTAGATGGGTTTCTTCCCGTGGTCTTTGACTAAGCTGTATGTGATGTCAGCCGTCCGCTCTGAATCCTGGGTAGTTTCTGTGCACTGGGATGGTCTCTGATGAGCCTCAGCTAAGGTTTCTCCATGGTGACTTTATGTTCTGGGAAATTCATTTCTAGCTTCCAGGGCAGCAGAGTAATGAAGACAGTGGCATTTCTAAACACTCCGTGACAAACTCCTCCAATAAAATGAGTCCTTATTACTTGATGGGTGCTTCGGACTGCTCCAAATGTGAAGGCAGAATGTCCTACTTCAGCTCCTAAGCAACTCTTACTGTATGTGTCTCTACCCAAGTGCCCCAGGGGGAGCCGGAAGCTCAGGTCCAGTCTGTCGTCATATCTGCCTGGACCGAGCTGGTTCCAGCACAATGATGGATGGCTGGGACCCAGGGAAACCTTCCCTGGCTGTGAGATGGTCCCATAGGGTGGGCTCCCAAGAAGGTGTTAACAGACATCTATGGGGGACAGGGAGCCTGGTCTTGCCAGATAACACCCTCCTGGCTCTTAGGATCAGATTACTGCCAGGCACAGCATCTGTGGTGGTACATGGGATTCAGCTGCCTGTGCTAGGGAAGGCCCTGACTTTAGTACTCAGGTCAGAGAGCCTATTGAGCTGGTTTGGGCTCCTATACCATGGGCCTCAGGGTTCAGCTGTGACCATAAAGTGCCTAGTATTCTTAGCACTCCATAATTGCTCATGGCTCTGAAAGCTCTCTGTAAACATTTACCCTGCTGTTGGAACCATAGTACAGGTCTGAGACAGGCTTGACCCAGCTCAGCACTTCCTGTGTTCAGGCTGATGGCATCTCTCTCGAGTTTGTTCTTCTCCGCCAACAGCTGTATTGAGACATAGCTCACATGCCTTGCACGGAATTCACCCATGCAATTCAGTATGTAGTACAGTGGAGTTGTAATACATTCGATGAGTTATGTGAACCACCACATGACTGTGGGTACTCGCCCACGAGGAAGCCCAAGCAGGGCCAGATCTCTTCCTTTACCGCTCACTAAGTAAGCTTGCCGACTAGCCTGCCCTCTCCCCACCCCCCACCCCCCACCCCCGCACTGGGATACAAGCTTGTGCCACACACCCAGCTTCTTTTATATGTGTTCTAGGAATCAAACTCAGGTCCTCATGATTGTGGGGCAAGGACTTTACTGGCTGAGCTACCCCCAGCCCTGGGCAAACAATTTTACGGAATTCTGTGCAATGAAGTTTTTCCTTGACTGAGCTCAGCATTAAGGAAATAAGGGCTTATTAATAAAGAAGTCAAAGCCAGGAGGTAGTGGCACACCTTAATCCCAGCACTCGGGAGGCAGAGGCAGGCAGATCCTGTGAGTTCGAGGCCAGCCTGGTGTACAGAGTAAGTTCCAGGACAGCCCGAGTTACAGCCCGAGGAAGAGGAGGAGGAGGAGGAGAACAAGAACAAGAGCAACAAGAACAAGAAGAAGACCAAGAAGAGGAGGAGGAAGAAGAAGAAGTAGTCAGAAGTAGCTGGAGACATAGCTCAGCAGTTAAGAAGAGCATCAGCTGCTCTTCCAGAGGACCCAAGATCAATTCCCAGCACCTACATGGTGGCTCACAACCATATGGAACTCCAGTTCGAGGAGATCCAACACCCTCTTTTGACCTTTATGAGCACCAGGCACATACCTGAGTACACAGGTATATATGCAGCTAAAGCACCCATACGCATAAAATAAAATTCTAAAAGGAAAGAAAGAAGCAAGGTGGCTGAGGCCTGTAGCTCAGCTCAGCGGCAGAGACTCGGCTAACGCACATGAGGTCCTAGGTTCTGGGTCGGGAGGAACGGGATGACTGCAGGGCTGGTGGGTGCACTGGGGAGAGCAAGCTGAAAGAAGGTGCGCTCAGAATTGCCAAAGGAAGCACTGGCCACTCCGCACGGGAAGTTGCGCAGTAGCCTCTGCAATGGAGAGTTGTGTTTCCAGGTTGCTCACTGAGCAAAGCCGTGAATGGATCCTCGGAGGGAGTGTGAGATGGATTTGTTCCGGGCTGTGTTAGGTTTGGACTGGAGAGAGTCTAAGTGTGGCTTGTGCTGTCTGTGGAGGGTTGTAACTTGATGGAGCCTTGTGACCTGGTCACTGGAGTGGCTTCACCTGGGGACTGGCTCAGCGTGCGTGGCACTCTGCTGCTCTGGCTCAGCCGTCTTTACTAGTCAGATGCCTGTAAGTGCGTGCTGACCTTCCTATCTTTCCATTTTTTCAGTCACATTCATTCTCTCTCTGTCTCTGTCTCTCTCTCTGTCTCTGTCTCTCTCTGTCTCTCCCTGTCTCTGTCTCTGTTTGTCTCTGTCTCTCTGTCTCTGTCTCTCTGTTTCTGTCTCTCTCTCGTGTATGTACCTATCTGCATGGATGTGTACATGTGTATGCAGGTGCACATACAGATGAGCTCGTGTGGGCGTGGAAGCCGGAAGCCCACACAAGGTTCTCCACTGGAGTCTTTCTCCCTTACCCTGTACCTTACTCTTTTGAGGCAGGGTCTCTCACTGAGCCTGGAACCCACTGATTCAGCTAGGCTGGCTGGTCGATGAGCCCCAGGGAATCCACTGTCTCTGACACCCACCCCACACCACCCCCACCGCCACTCACACCTGTGCTGGCCCCCCCCCCCAGCCCTGTGCTTCCACCCCTGGCTTCTACATTCTGGGGAATCTGAACTCAGACCCCAGGCTTGCACTAAAAGCACTTACCAACTAAGCCATCTCCCAGCCCCTTTCCCTAGGATATTTTCAATCTTTTTTTTTTCATGTATTCATTTTATTTTATGTGCATTGGTGTTTTACCTGCATGTATGTCTGTCTAAGGGAGTCAGATCCACCGGAACTTGAGTTACAGACAGTTGTCAGCTGCCATGTGGGTGCTAGGAATCGAACCCAGTTCCTCTGGAAGAGCAGCCAATGATCTTAACCGCTGAGCCATTTCTCCAGCCCAATCTGCCTTGGACATTGTCGGGTGCCTCCTGGATGGGGGTGCTGCCCCTCTCTGTACCCTGATGTTGGTCCTTGCTAAGATACCCATGTTCTTTGTGCAGCTGCCTCAGACCTCAGATGGACCCCAGCACCTGCTGTGAGGATCAGCAGGCCTTCAGGAGCTCCTGTGTAGGAATTCAAATGATCTATCCTCAAACAGCCAAGACCAGGATTGATTGTAGGGGAACAAAATAAGCTGTCAGCAGCCAGCACCCCACACTGCCAAATGGACCTGCATTTTCCTGTCCCAAGTGCCTCCCTGATACAGTCTGCCCCTGTGACGGGGTTGGAAGAGTGGACTGACCCACATTCGGGGTCCTTGCTAGCACCAGAAGTCCGCACCCTGGCCTTGCTCAGGCTCTCCCTGTGTCTCCCTTCTCCGCAGAGATGAACGGGTGCCTGTCTCGGTCCAAGGCCTCTGCCCAGGCCCAGCTGTCCTGCGGCAAGGTGGGTGGAGTGGAGAACTGCTTCCTGTCCTGCCTGGGCCACAGTCTCTTCGTGCCAGGTAACCCCTGGCCCTCCGGGATGGGGATGGGATGGGTTAGCTTGCTGCTTCCTGGGGTACACACCTGCTTCCTATTGCTCAGCAGGACAGAGCCCAGTGCAGGAATGAAGGCCCAGTCATGGAGCACTCCCAGACAGCTAGCTGTCTGGCTCTCTGTGGACCTGGGCTGCTTCCACAGGGGTCAGTCTTGATCTTCAGTTCATTCAGCAACCCCTTGGATACCTCAGAAATCTGGGGCCCTTGGAGGGAGGTACACCCTAGCCAACCTTACCCGCAGGCCTCTCCACAGACTCAGAAAACAGCTACATCCTGAGCTGCGGTGTTCCAGGTCTCCAGGGCAAGTCGCTACCAAAACGCAATGGCACCGACTTCAGTGCAGGGCCCAGCTGCTCAGGTAACCTTGGGCCTGTCCACACCGCACACGTCTAAATGACTCTTTAATTTTCCATCCAGTGCATGATTTAGGAGAGAGGGGGATCATCCAGGGAAGTATTTCCCATTCTGGGCCTTGCCAAGCGTGACTTGAGATTCTGGAGCTATGACAGGGCCAGGACCTAGAAGCCCAGAGACTGAGGCCCAGCCCACAGTCAGGGAGCCAGAAGAGAGCCTTTCTCATTGAGGTCACAGAGTAATTCAGTTAATGCAGAACGTTGTGATCCCACAGACCTCTGTTCCTGCCACTGTTTGAGACAGGGTCTCATGTAGCCCAGGCTGGCCTCAAACAAGCTATGTAGCAAAAGACAGCCTTGAACTTAGCCCACAGATTCTGCCCTTGTGCTCAGGGCCCCTGCCTCTCCGAACCAGCCCTGCTCCCAGTACAGCACAGAATGCTGGGATGTTTTACCTAACACATCTAGGATGGGTTCTAAGCATCCGGGGTCATAGGGCTCTAGTCCATGGAGCTGGGGCCTGCTCTGGAGAGGTCTTAGGTTCTAGGTGTGTCCTAGGGTTTGAATCCCCTCCCCTTCCTTGCCTCCCTCTGTCCTCTGTCCCAAAAGCACAAGCCCTGTCTATGTCTTTGGCCATGAAGGAGGAGGTGAGCATCATTTGTTCACCCCTTTAGGAGACCTCTGCCTGGCGCCTGGCCTTGAGCTTGACCCCACCAGCCATTGGTGCACTTGTTTCAGGCCCTACAGAGAGAAAAAGAAGTGGAGCAGGGGGGTTCCTCCTCCCAGGAGGGCTGCCAGGGAAGAATGGTCCACACCAAGCCCCACCCCGGTCCAGAAGGACCTGTCCTCTGGCAGCCCCCGTCCCCCACTACCTCCTTGCCCACAGGAGAGGCCACCACCTGGGGGAATTTTGGCTTTCCCCAGATGCCCCCACCACCCCCATCAAGCAGAGGGCCCGCTTCAAGATCAGAGATGCCAAGTGCCACCTCCGGCCCCGCAGCCAAGAGCGAGCACAAGACACCCTGAGGCAGCCCCTTCTGGGTAAGTGGGATACCCTCACCTGCTTACCCAGGGAACAGAGGAGAAGCTCCCAGCCCTGCTGGGTTGGGTTGCCGAGCATAGTCACCTGCCTGTCCCCCACCAGGGCCGCTAAAGCCCTCTGAGCCATTCTGACCTGCACTGCAAACAATGATCATGATGGGAAACACGGGTACTGCAGAACATAGAAGATCACTGTCACAGCCTCATGATGGGGTTAAACCACACACACACACACACACACACACACACACACACACACACACACTTGTTCTCAGTGGTCTGGTGGAGCCCTTATGGAACCGATTTCAGGTCTATGGCTAGGAGAAGAGCAGGTAACATCATAAGAGGCACAGGAGGGAAGCCTCCATCTCTGATCCCTTGATATCCTCACACAGACCTGCAAAACTCAGCCCTCAACAATCTTTGCCTGGAGCGTAGAGTCTCCTAGCCAAACCCTCGGCTCATGCTGAGTGGCCGCGTGGCCTCCTTAGTAAGTATTCCGAAGTACCTCCATATCCGGTGTACGTCACTCAAGGCTGGACTTGAGACTTACTTCGACCCCTAGTCCCTCTGTGGGACCCTGAGTAGCTCTGGCCTTCTGCAGCCTCAGTATCCCTGGCTGCTCCATGGCCTTCAGGGCATGGAGGGACCTTGTCCATGGGAGTTTGCATATAGGGCCAGGAAAGACCCTGCTTCTGACACAGGTCACCTTTGCCACAGTGTAATCTTCTCTGTTCAGACAACTGTCACGTGACTTTCGTGACCCTCAAATGTGACTCCTCCAAGAAGAGGCGACGAGGCCGCAAGTCCCCATCCAAGGAGGTGTCCCACATCACGGCAGAGTTCGAGGTGGAGATGAAGATGGATGAAACCTCAGGTGGGGGAAATGTTCTTGGGAGCTGGGAGTCTGGTAGACATGAGGCCCAATGAGCCATAGAGAAGTGGAGGCTGTGAGGAACACTGCACTTGGAGCACAGCTGAGGGGCAGAGATGGCACAAGCACCCCAACTTTATGCCCCTGCTGGATCAGGAAGGACATGGGCAGAGCCACCTCATAGTGGCTGAGCTAGGCCCTCTTCCCAACCAGTGGGAAGAACTTGGAATACGAGATTGTGCTTCATACAAGCAATCCTTCTTAGCTATAGGTGAACGGTGGGTGATGGGTAGGTTGCTTGCTTTTTTATTATTGTTATTTTATTTTTGGTCCTTTTGAGACAGATTCTATCTATTACTCAGTCCTGGCTGTCTTGGAACTCTCTATATAGATCAGGCTAGCCTCAAACTCACAGGGACCCTCCTGCCTCAGCCTCCTGAGTGCTGGGTGTGTATCCCAACACCCGGCTTGGGTTGTTTGCTTTTAAGACAGGGTCTTATGTAGCTCAGTCTACCCTCAAAGCTGATCTGCAGCTGATAATAATCTTCAATTCCTGATCCTCTTTCTTGAGTGCTGGAATTACAGGCATGCACCCACCCTGGCTGGCTCCAGTGGTAGACAGTGACAGAGTTGAGTGTTGTTGGCAGTTGGGTTTAGTGGTATATGCCTGTCTGGGCCATAGGCACTGTGGCCATGGCCTCTGCCCTAGAAGCAGTATCACCTATGGGGAGGCAGGTGTATGTAAGTCATGGGTGCTGGGTGAGAGCAGGCGGAAAGGCCGTGAGATTACACAGGGCACAGAGCCATGGTCTGTGAGGAAGGGGCTGGAAGCCTTCTAAACTAGAGACCGAAATCAAAGCTAATCCTGTTGAAGTGGTGAGGAATGGGGTTTGGGAAGAGGAACAGAGTAGGTAAAGGTACAGAGGCCAAAGAGAAGAGGATGTAACTAGGGAGCAGTGAGGAGGAGGAGGAGGAGGAACTGAGGCAAACAGGAAGCAGAGAGAAATGAAGGGACCTAAGCTCCCGAGGGGCTGGTTTCCCTGGCCTACCTCCTCTAGCTAAGCCCCACCCCCTAAGGCAGTAGTCCTCAACCTTCCTACCGCTGAGACCTCTTAGTACAGTTCCTCATGCTGTGTGACCGCCCCCAACCACAAAATTATTTTCGTTGCTACATCATAGTTTGCGATTGTTATGAACCGTAATGTAAATATCTGGTATGCAGGTGGTCTTAGACGGCCCCTGTGAAGGATCCTTCAACTCCTAAAAAGGCCACGACCCACAGGTTGAAAACCACTGACCTACAGTTTCCAGACCCTCTCCAGATCGCACTTCCAGCTAGGAGCCACGCCTTCAACACAGGAACCTTTGGAGAAGACAGGGTTGGGGTGACATGGGGGAACAAGCGTGTGAAGGTCAAAGGTCAATATCAAGTTTTTCCTTAGTCACTCACCACTTTTGTTTTTTTTCCTTTTTGAGACCAGGTCCTACTATTTAGCCGTGGCTGGCCTGGAACTTGCTATGTAGACCAGGTTAGCCTCAGAACTCATAGAGATCCTCTGTTTCCTGAGTGCTGGGATTAAAGACCAAGTGACCACATCTTACTTTTGGAGACAGGGCTCTCGCTGAACATTGAGCTCCTTGACTTGATAGGTTAGCTGGCCAATGAGCCCTGAAGATTCTCCTGGCTGCCTACCCCAGTGCTGGGGTTATACATCCAGCTGATATGGGGGGGAGGGGTTCCTAGGGATCAGGGATCAGAACTCAGATCCTCATGATTGCCCGGCAAGCACTTTACCGACTAAGCCATCTCTCCGGTCCTGGTGGACACTTTATATCCAGTTTATCAGAGCTGGACACCACCCTGGGGACAGTGGAGCCCTCCCCAGTAAGTTGTACTACGGGTGATGTACAGGCCTTGCTCAGACTCGGGTCTGCCTGTGGCCTTGGGTAGGCCACGCCTCTTAGACCCTCAATTTTTTTTTTTTCTGTCAGATACCTCTAGTGCCCCCCACCCCCCCACCCAACCCTGATCCAGGTCTGCTGTGAGAATGTACTGAGGCGGTTTAAACAAGCCCAGCACAGGCTCAGGGGAGCCCTCAGCAAAGGAGACAGCCATTAGCACATAGAGTTACTCTCGTTGGGTTCCTTTCACCCCTGCAGACCCCTGCGAAGCAGACTGCTTGCGGAAGCGTGCCGAGCAGAGCCTGCAGGCTGCCATCAAGACTCTGCGGAAGTCCATTGGTCGGCACCAGTTCTTCATCCTGGTCTCAGGCACTGAGTATGAGGTGGCCCAGCGGCCAGCCAAGGCCCTGGAGGGGACAGGGACATGTGGCATAGGCCAAATACTACAAGAGGGCAGTTGTGGTGAGTCCCTGCTCATGGCCCCAGACATTGACTGCATCCCTGCTAGCACTGGTAGCCTAGGAAACAGCAGTGAGCATACGGGTAAAGCAGACATGTGTCAGAGACAGAGGGGCTGGCCCGCCCGAGCACACTCCCTCTCTTCTGGTGCTGGACCAGGCACGTGATCCTCATCAGGGCCCTGAGAAAAGGGAACGGGGACAGCACAGCACAGCAAAGTCACAGAAGTGAGGCATAAGAGTCCCCAGGGACCAGACTGGCCCACTCCAGTCTGCAGTGTGGCTCGGGAGAAGGTGTGTGAGCTGAGCCCTGAGGCTGAGTCAGGGCTGAGATGCCCAGTGCTTCCTTACCCCACAGGGTACCACCTAAGGTCCTGGTAGAGACATCTGGGGGATGTGGATGTTGGGAAAAAGATCAAAGTCAGGCTGAGGGCAAGATGTAGGTCAGAGAGACACAGAAGGAGCCAAGAGCCCAGCTGTGGTGAAGGGCTCTGGAAACTACCCTAAGAAGGAGCAGAAGGGTCCAGCCTATAGAGTCCTCACTGATGGCTGCCACCTCGCTGGCGCTCACCACTCTTCTGGGTAGACTTTTAGAGCCCCTCCCCAGGATAAGGGCTGTGCTGTGTCCTATCTGCACAAAAGGGACGGGTCCTGACGGCTGTCTCTCCACTCTGCCTCTGCAGTGCCCTGTGCTCCCGGCACCTACTTCAGCGGTGAGCCAGGCCAGTGCGTACCATGTGTGTCAGGAACCTACCAGGACGTGGAGGGCCAGCTCAGCTGCACACCATGCCCCAGCAGAGAAGGGCTGGGTCTGGCTGGTGCCCGCAATGTGTCCGAGTGTGGAGGCGAGTGGTCCCACCTGGAGGGGGCTGGCTGGGTGGGGGCAGGGCCCATCAGCCCCTCATGAGGCTCCCAGAGCAAAAGCAAATGCCATATATAGCCACAGACTGTGACCTTGTCTGAAGCTCTGCCCTTTCCAAAGCCACACAGTTTGCACACAGATACCACTTACAAGAAAGGCCTTACAGTATACAGTCGTTGACAGACCCAAATGTGGCTTCTAACAGAAATCATGACTGCTTAAATGACACCCCAAGATCTGCGAGATACTTCACCCAAGTCAGGAGATCGGCTTCAGCCAGAACTTTCTCTCCATAAAGAACTTAACGTGTCGTCTGCCCTGTTGGTGGTTGAGAAGCCAATTTCCAATTAATCGGGGGCAATTGTGTTAGCACATAGCCCTGCCATCTGCTGCCCGCTTAGCCCCTTCTGCAGCGTGGATCAGAGTTCCCCACTGGCCACTGCCCCGGGCCATACCGGGCTCACTCTAGAGCACATGCACCAAGGGCCCAGCCCCAGAGAGGTATAGCGTGCCTCTCATAAGGAGGTGAGTGGGTAGGCCCTGGAGTGGAGCTGAGACCTCCACGCCTTCTCAGGGCACAAGAGAGCCCGGAGCCCAGTCAGAGTCCCTGGGCTGCGAGCTACCCCCTGATCCTTGTGATCCCCAGGAAACAGTAGCTATTAAAACACAAAGCAGCCATGGGAGGGGAGAATCTCCACTTGGATAGAAGCGGAGACTCTCAGAGGATGTTAAACCCTCTCAATATTAGCACACCTGCGCCCACATTTCTGCGGGAGTGCTGAGCTCAGGGTGGCTTTCCTGTGGTCCCTCTCTGTCCCAGCCATGCCCTTGGTTCTCAAAGGCCTCTCCCCCTGTTCTGGCCTGGCCTGCTGACAGATAAGAGAGCATCAACCTAGAGTCCTAGCCTATTCTTTCTGAGAGCAGCTGACAAGGGCCTGGCAAGCTGGGACGTGAACCTCCAAACATATGCCCTCCACCTTCTCCCCTGCACCCCAACTTGACACTGAGGCCCCTTGCTCCTTACTTAGCCCCAGCCAATGCTGCTGGTGTGAGATGAGAAGTCAGACTGGCAAGACCACACAGTAAACGACTGTCAGCCTCAAGACCCAGGGCCTGGTGTCCAAAACCCAAATTGTTCCATTCTTTGTTCCCGCCCACCCGAGGGTACCTTTTCCGGGGGATGGGGGGATAGGCAGGAACGGGGCTAGCTTCTTATGTCTGAGGGGCTACAGTACCCCTCCCCTACCTGAGCCCTGACTTCTGACTTCCAGGCCAGTGCTCTCCAGGCTACTTCTCAGCGGATGGTTTCAAGCCTTGCCAGGCCTGCCCTGTGGGCACATACCAGCCAGAGCCTGGGCGTACCGGCTGCTTCCCCTGTGGAGGTGGGCTGGTCACCAAGCACATGGGCGCCACCTCTTTCCAGGACTGTGAGGCCAAAGGTGAGGGGCCAGCTACTCAGGGACACGGGCTCTGACACCACTTTCTCCTTCGCAAGGCCAACCCTAAAGTCAGAGGAGGGGTCTAGCAGTGGACACGGGGGACCTTTACCATGTCATACTCCAGAAGGGACAGCAGCTAGACTCAAGCCTGCTGAGCACTGGGAGTACCAGAAGCGGGGAGATACCGGCACCTTAAGGGAATAGGTGGACTGCTGAAAGGGGGTAGGGGAAGATGACAGGAAAAGAGGGTGATAGGAAGAGAGCCTGATGGGGGAAAGAGAGGAAGCCCAGAGCAGTGGCAGAGGGGCCCCACCAGAGCAGAAACATCAGCCTCAACCGCCCTCCAGGGTTCCCTCTCCTCTGTACCCAGACCATCCCCTCCTCACTCACTGACCCTCCCCTGCCGGCCCTCTGTGACCCTGCACTGCCACCCAAGGCCAGGTGACTGGACCTTCAATGCCACAGAGCCTGCTATGGGAGAGGGTCCCCTGACACACAGGCTCAGGTCCAGGAGCAGAGCCCTGCAGGCCCAGCCTTGGCTCCATCACCCTTTGTTCCCTTTGTACCAGCGTCTGGTGAAGCTCTCCACTTCCCCTCCCCTCCTGCCCTGACCCTCTCCGGTCATACTGTCACCCCCACTGTACCCACAGTTTGGACTTTACATGGTCACCGCACGGCTGGAGCCCCACACATCCTCAGTCTACACTTGGTGCAGACACAAACACACTCCAAGCTCTTCCTTACCGTGAGACATCCAGCTTGGGCTCACTCACCCCATAATGGTGGGACGAATCAGAGAGCTCTTTCAATGAGGAGGCCCTTGAGAGCACAAGGGGCCCCCTGCCCTGGCCCACCAGCACCCCACCACATGTCCCCTGCAGTGCACTGCTCCCCCGGCCACCACTACAATACCACCACCCACCGGTGCATCCGCTGTCCTGTGGGCACCTATCAGCCAGAGTTTGGGCAGAACCACTGCATCAGCTGTCCAGGCAACACCAGCACCGACTTTGATGGTTCCACCAATGTCACACACTGCAAAAGTAAGTGTTACTCTTACCAGGAGGGAAACTGGGGATGCTGGGCAATGGGGAAGGGTCAAATGAGATGTGACCTCACTTTCTGAGAGATCCCTGGGCCCTGGCAAGGTGAGGCAGCCCATGTTCCACCTACTCTACAATAAACGTGATTGCACTACAGTTCGTAATTCCCCATGCATGCTTGACACAGCCTGAGCCTTGAGCCCAGGCCAGACCCTGCTGTAGTTTCTGGGTACCCAGAGAAAGAAAACAGGCTCTGTGCCTGCAGGTGGCAGGCCACGAGGCAGCTACCAAGTGCCTCAAGTGCCAGGCCTCCAGCTGTACAAGGCACGCACCACCTAAGCCACCACCTAGTGGCTTACAAATGCCCCAAAGCAAGGGAAAACTGGAAGCCAAGCTTGGAACAGTGTAGAAGGTCTGGAGCAGGACCTGATAGGCCCTGTGGATATCTGAGAGACTTGGTTCCAAAGAAAAACATTGTGCAGACAGCTTGACCTTTACCCACCAGCCCCTTGCTCCTGACAGAGCAGTCTTTGGGTATAACAGGATGCTAAATTCGGGCTTTTACTCCATTTCTGGGACCTTTTGTTGATGTGATTATTGTTTAATTTTTATTTTGAGGGTCTCTCTATGCAGGGTCTCTCTATATGGCCCTGGCTGGCTTCAAACTCACAGAGATCCACCCACCTCTGCTTCCTGGGTTCTGGGATTAAAGGTGTGCCCCATCATGCCTGGCCATTTCTCAGAGTTTCTCTTTTTCAAACTCCCCCAGTGAGTTCTTAGTTCCTCCCTAACTGTTGGTCACATCTGGAGCCTGAAAAGGTTGATGGTTTGGTCTCTTCCTTGTCCAGGGCTGTCCCCAGCTTTGCATGCTATTGCAGCATCTGTCAGACACATAAGAACCACCCTTGGATGCATTGTTTAAAAGATTAATTAAATATTATATTTAATTTTTAAAAAAACTTTAAAAAAGGTTTTAATGAGTAAAACTGAGAAGCCAGATGTGAGGGAAGATTCTAGAATACTGGAGGCAGAACTATTTCTCAGAAACATTTATTTTAGATAGGGTCTCACTGTAATGGTATGCACCACCATGCCCAGCTCTCAGAAACTTGGAAGTGAAGATGCACAGGGAATTTACCAATATTTACTATTTTCATTCAATTCCCTTTGAAGAGTCAAAGTGATAAGTTTGAAACTAGGAACCATCTGGCACATAAAATGTTACATCTAAACAGCTTAATTGGAAAGAAAATAAAGAAGCTAGGCCAGCACTCAGAAGACTGAAGCAGGAGGACCTCAAGTTCAAGGCTAGCCTGGGCTACATAGCGAGATCCTGTCTCCAAAGGGCAGGAGAGGGATGGCTCAACAGGTAAAAGCACTTGCTGTCAAGTCTGAAGACCTGAGTTCAATCCCTGGGAGCCACACAGTAGGAGTTATCTCTGACTCAGTATGCAAACCATGGTACACACTCACACACACATTGAGTATACAAATGTACTGATTTTAAAAGTGGAAGCTGGGAATGTCGCTCGGTTGGTAGAAGCCCTGGGTTCCATCCTCAGCACCACATGAGCCTGGCTTGGTGGCACATGCCTGTAATCCCAGCACTTGGGAGATGGAAGAGGAAGATCCAAAGTTCAAGGCCAGCCGTGGCCACATATCAAGTTGGGGCCGGTCTGTATTACATAGGACTCTGTCTTCAGAAAAAAGAAAGTGGGCGGACGGCGAGCGATGGGGAGGTTGTGTCCTGTGCTGCCGTCTGGCGGCCCACTTGCTGTCTCTGCACGACCCCGCCTCTGGTAGGCAAGCGTGCCCAGAGCCCGGAGGGATTCAGTGGGGCTGAGGAGTAGATGTCAAGAAATTCAAGTGAGGCTACATTTGACCTTTCATACCCGAGACACTGCTGGGACGTGAGGCTAGCCAGAAGCAGACACCCTACAGAACACTGAGGGTGATGAGGCCAAGGCACAGAGACACAGGGTGGCCTGTGCCAGGTGAGGGAGGCTCATAAGAAGGAAAAGCCTGGGCCGGGTGTCGGGGAACCCAGCGGTATCTGCTGAGGACCTATACTCTAGCTGCACAACAGACCCCCAGGCAGGGCCCCCTGTGAATCAGTACAAGGCCTGACTAGCCGACAGAGGGCTACCAGGCCCTGCCCTGTACCTCTAATGCCTTTGAGGGCTACAGCACCCATTCAACCAGCCTGACAAGTCCCTTGACCATGGTACCCACAGACCAGCACTGTGGTGGCGAGCTTGGTGACTACACAGGCTATATCGAGTCCCCCAACTACCCCGGAGACTACCCGGCCAATGCCGAGTGCGTGTGGCACATCGCGCCTCCTCCCAAGCGCAGGATCCTCATCGTGGTCCCTGAGATCTTCCTACCTATCGAGGATGACTGTGGTGATGTCCTGGTCATGAGAAAGAGCGGTATGTTCTGGGTTTGGGTCTGGGACAGTAAGAGCAGAGATAGCCATGTGCCGGTACTCTTCCCTAGACTGGTTCAGCTCCACCTGGCAGCAGGGGGGACTCAGAAAGCAGATGGCTCCAAGGTCCCCATGAGGTAGGACAGAAGCCCACCTGACCCAGGCCTAAGAATTAGGCCCTACAGAACTCTGGGGAAAGATCATGAAGGCTCAGGGCCACCCTGAGACGGGGTCAGGTCCTACTCACTTCTGGTCTCAACCTTGCTACCAGCTAGTCTCTTCCAGTTGTTGAGCAAGCTGCAGTGCTCGCTCCCCTCTTCAGGCTACCATCCCTCAAATGAGATCCTAGGAACTCCCTCCCGTTCCATAGGCCTCTGACCTCCATCAGAGGCTTGGAGGAGCCAAGGGCAATCCAGACACACATAGAGACACATAGTCCTTCCTGAAGCCCTAGCTTTGCACCCCTAGAGGGAAGGATAGAGAGGGATACACAGAGCTAGCCTTTAGCAGGGGTGGAGAAAAGTGAATGCCCTACATGCCACCACAGTAAGAAAGCCCAGGAAGTAACTGAGCGCTTTGCAGGGACCTGGCTCTATCCTCAGCATCCTGACTAGAGACTTTACTGTCATTACTGGGGGGATGCATACCCATAAGGGTGAACTGCAAGTCAGAACCTTAAGGGAGAAGGCTACCCAGTTAGGCACAAAGCTACACCATTGATCTGGAGCTAAACCACCTGTGGATAGAAAGACAGGCGGGGTGGGGTGTGGGTGGGGGCTCTACCATAGGTCCTGAGTGGCTTTGTTGCCTTGTGTATTTACTTGCTGGTTGGCTGGTAGGCCTGAAAGCCCCAGTGTACAAACGGAGGGTTGCAGCCAGGAGCAAGGGGCCTGCCCAGCTGGTCAGAGCCCAGACTGGCATCCCCTCCTCCACCCATTCCCATCGCTAGCCCGCTGACCACACACAGGCAAGTCACCCGTGAGCATTAGGGAGGCAGCCCAGAGTCAGTGGGTTTACCCTAAGTCACTCAGACCCAGGTGAGAGGACTCTCTAAACCTTAAGCTTGGGCCTTGGTCCATGCTGACTCATCTCCTACACCTGCTTAAGCTAGGCCTGTCCCCGTCATGGAGGAGCCAGGAGCCTGAGGGAGACCTAGAGAGTAAGGAGGGGTTCAGAAGAATAACAGGAACAGGGCAGGGCAGGATGTGGAAACAGGCCTCGGAAGGTTGAGGCAAGCAGGACAGGTGGGGTCAGGGCAGGACAGGGGAACAAAAGAGCCAGGTGCTGTGGTGCTGGAGTTTGATGAGGTGGGGGAGCTGAGTGGTCTGAGGCAGCACGCAAAGGTCTGCATCCCCGCAGCCTCACCCACGTCAGTCACCACCTATGAGACATGCCAGACCTATGAGCGACCCATCGCGTTTACCTCCCGCTCCCGCAAGCTCTGGATCCAGTTCAAATCCAATGAAGCCAACAGCGGCAAAGGGTTTCAAGTGCCCTACGTCACCTATGATGGTAAGGCACCTCCGTCTGGTCACAGCCCACTCTGCACCAGCCAAGGCCTGCCCTGGGCATTCAGAAATGAGTCGCACATCCCTGCCTCTGACAGGGCACAAACCCAGAGACAGAACTGAGGGCTAGGCAATATGGAAACCCAAGGGGTGCGGGGTACAGGAGAGAGAGGGGACCATCGGTGCTGTCTGTGAGCATCACAGAAGGTCCTGCCCCGCCAGGGTTTGCAAGGTAAAATAGGGGCAGCTAAGCCGCGAGGACAAAGCAGGTGGAGGGGACCCCAGAAGCAAAGGCCAAGAGACAGAGCTACGTCCAGCCACCACCAGCTGTCCGAGGCGGGTCCAGGGAGCTGGGGAGGGCAGAGGAGGGAGGTGTAAGGTCTCAAGCCCCCCCACCTTCCCTCTCCCTGCTGGCCGGCTCCCAGAGGACTACCAGCAGCTAATAGAAGACATCGTGCGTGACGGGCGCTTGTACGCCTCGGAGAACCATCAGGAGATTTTGAAAGTGAGTTTTTTGGAAGGGAATCCCTGTGACTCTGGGAGAACAGTTGGGGCCATCCCTGCCCTTGCACTGACTCCTGACCCCTGGAGAAGGGACGGGAGGAGGGTGTCGGGTCAAGGGCCCTGACATAGCACTGGATCTGGACTGTCCAACCCCCTCTAGTCCACAAGGTTTGAGACAAGCTGGTCCCCAGGGTCATGGGTACCAGGACCTAGTGAAGTACTTTGGCTGAAGTCCTCGGTCTCACTTTTCCAGTCTGTGAAATGTGAGTGATTCAGCAAGCAGTGTCTTAAAATTGGTGGCGTCTACCCACTGCCATCGAGCCTGGACTCCTTCCTCTTCATCCTGCCAGTAGAAGCAGGACACCATGTCATAGAGGGCAAACTGGGACTGTCACACAGACGCACGAGCCCAAAGCCCTGAGGATCCAACTCTCACTGAATGGAACCAGTCCTGGGGATCAGCATGGGCTTGGTGGATCCTGACTCAACTGCTGGATGGTAGTTCCCTCAGCCTAGAGATGAGAACAGGAATGGGATCTCATTCCCCTGGCTGACCCCTACTCAGCCCCCGTCTGAGCAAAGGCATAGGTCTTCCATTCCACCAGGTGGCGCTGGGGTGCAGTGATGGTTTGCTGGGCACCAGGTTGGCCGGCTGCTCTCAAGTTCCTGGTTCCTCCTGGAGCTACCATTTGGTCTATGTAGAAACCAGATCCCCTGCCTGCCCTCTGTCCCACGTTGTCCCCGTGTCTTGCAGGACAAGAAGCTGATCAAAGCCCTCTTCGACGTGTTGGCACACCCACAAAACTACTTCAAATACACAGCCCAGGAATCCAAGGAGATGTTCCCTCGCTCCTTTATCAAACTGCTGCGATCCAAAGTGTCTCGGTTCCTGCGGCCCTACAAATAACCAGCCAGCTGTCCTGCTCGGGGATAGTGGGAACCAAGGCGGAGGGGAGCGTGTCTTCCCTCCACAGCAGGAGCTGAAAGGAGGCTCCATGGGCCTCCAGGCTGCCTTGGGAAATCTATAACACCCGCCTCTGGGAAAGCCATCCAGCCTGTACCAGCCCCTGGAAGGCCTAGACCCAGCCTAGAGCCCTTGGGTGGGTCTGCAACTCCTGTGTGGACACATCACTTCACCCACCCTTTGCCTCTATTTCCCAGGACACCTAGAGTATGCCCTCCTGAACCACCCTAGTGAGCTTACCCAGGCCAGGACACGTTGTACCCACCATGTGGGGGACAGGACTACTGTGCCCTTGGCCTGGGGTGTTGGGAGAGAGGAATGTGGCCAACTCCCTGCGGGCTCTGAAAAAGCCTAGACCATTGTCACCTTCACAGGGCCAGGCCAGGGCAGGAGGGGTGTGTGGAGGTGCCATCTGGGTGGTTGATAAGCCTGTGCCAGTGCCCGCGGAACCACCACGCCCTGCCACCTCCTCCAGCCACAAGCACAGGACGCCAAGCCAGGTCACGGGACTCAAGGGACTCTGAGAGAGACAGAATAGGTCCTCCAGGAGAGGAATCTATGGGCTTGTGCTTCGCCTTAATAGAACATCTAGTGAAGGTTCTATATATATATAAATATTAAATATATATACTTCTCTGTGTGGGTGGGTACTTTAGAAGGGTTCTCTTCAGCAGCTGTAATACTAACCACTGTTGCCAGCCTCCCCCAGTGATTAAACAGCACCTCCCAGTGCTTGCCACCTCTGGGGGTGGGAGGCAGGAGCCCCCTCTCCCTGGCTTGGGAAGAACACAGACATGCTTGAAAGTGCAGTTGAGTGTGTGGGGACTGGATTAGGTGTTGTTGTGAAGCACTGACTGGGGGGAGGGGGGAACCTTCACAAGCAACATCACTGCCCTAGAACACAGTAGGAAGCAGCCCTTCCCCCACCCCCTGTGGGTACTGGGACTCACTGACTCTGCACTGCGCCTGCCTGCAGGTCTCCAGAAACAAGGTCTTCCCCAGGGATGTGCAGGCTCAGAGAACAGCCCACACTCCTTACTGCAACAGGAGGAGAGAACAAGGCCCAGGGAGGAGGTCTCCCAGGCAGAGGCTGTCAGGAGCCTCTCTGATGCCTCTCAGTCTCTTAAAGAGAGGAGCCTCTGTGTGGCCAAGCCTCAGGGCATCCCACAGGCTGCTGAGTCACCCTCACACGGAGACCTTGCTTGAGCCTCAGACTGCTTGCTGCCAGCTGTAAGATGCACATAGGAACTGCTCTGTTTTTTCAAGTTAACGGATACTAGAACTTGGAGGAACATGGGGAATCCCACAACGAGCTCCAAGGTTTTCTGGTCCCCATCCCAGCCCGATGACATAAGCAAGCTGTTGCAGAAAACACATGTGACTGTGAAGAAGTGTGGGCAGGTGATGTTGGGTGGGTGAGCCAGGCCCGGAGAGCCACAGCTTGACAAGAGAGCACAACACATCTGAACACAGGCTTGGGACCCAGAGACAAGCTATTGCCACCACACGGAAGGCCAGCAAGTGGACTTTCTGAAGCTCACAACCCCTGTAGCCCGACTGTATCAAAAGGAAGCTCCCTTGTCCTCTACTGGGCCACTGGTCATCCTCAGAGAGACCAAAGTCCACCAAAATGAACCCAGCGACACTCACCCGCTCCAGGAAAAAAAGCCAACAAGAACACATATGGAAACATAATAGGAGGGAATTATGGGAATCAGCTCAAAAAGTATGGTGGCCAAGAAGTTCTACAAGGTATCATCTGCAAGCTGGAGAACCAGGAAAGCTGGCAGTATTCAAACCAGAGATGCTGGACATGGTTGCAGCCACTGGGAAGGCCTGAGCCAGGAGTGCAGTGTTGGCTGTCCCAGATCCAATAGCTGTGTATTAGCCTTCCCTCCAATTTTGCTCCCCACCCCCACCACTCTACTAAAGGAAGCCACCAATTTAGGAGAGGGAGGGGCTTCTAGCTCCTGATTCATATGCTAATTAACTTTTTCCAGGACATTGCCTTCACTGCCCTGCCACACCACAAGAAGCATTGGGGGCTCAGCCCTGCCTGGTTAACTTGACATATCAAGCTACTTAAGGGTTTCAGGTTTAGCTTTTATTGATCTTCTCAAAAACCAGAAAACATCAGATAGAGTTCTCAGGTTCTCTTAAGCTATGCCTACAACTCCTGAGTGGCTTTTGGCAGTTGCCACCAGAGTGGCCATTACTACACCCAACTATCTCCTTTCTCCAGAATGCCCACCCTGTCAGTGGCCACATCATGCCCAGTGTCCCCTGACCAGGAACAGGTGTGATGCAGGCAGGGCCCCTCATTCTCATAGTCAAGCCCTTTTATAGATCTCATCCCTCCCAAAAAATAGCCCTCAGAGTCCTGGCACCTGGCAAAGGCTGAGGGAGCCTGGGTCCCTCCGGCCTCGTTTGAGCTTGGTCCTGTTTCTGGTAGAACTTCCCACCCCAGGCGTCCTGAAGACCTCTACAGAGGTGAGAGAGGAAAACCAAGTGGTCCCCTGGCTTCCAGGAGAACCATCATGCGGAACCTGGAATTGGAGGTGGCCCATCAGGGTACCCAGAAAGCATTCCTGACTTGTGTTCCTGGCACTTAGCTTGGCGGTATTCACCTGAGGAAGGAGAGCAATCTGTCCTGAAGGTCAGTGGTCAGCCCAGCCCTCCACTTGTGGGCCTGGGTGGCAACAGTGGGGTACCTCCTCTGTCATTCAGAATGGGCCTTTTTATTGTCCTGGTTACTTGCTAGGCAGAGTCTTGGGGCTATGGCTACACCATCCTTCTCGTCCTGGCCTTCCCCAACTCTCAAGCAGTACAATCAGCTGGTAGCTGTGGCCCCCAATACTTGTCACACTGGCTACTTGGTGACTACTTTCCCAAACTCTGGCTCCCCCAGGACAGTCTTTCCTGGGTCCTTCCCACTCTGGTAGTCACAGATACTCAGGTGCACATCCCAAGGGAGAGGCCTTCACGACCTTCCCACTCCTGCCATCTTTCAGTTTGGAACACACAGATGAAATAGAACCAAAATACAAGTTCGAACCAAAAGTCCAGGTTCGAAAGCTTTACTGGGGAGCCCACTCACCCACCTTTGGCTTCTGCAGAAAGAGGCCCAGTCGGGCCTGGGTGGACTCTAAACTTACACATGGAAGCTGAATATCTTATGGTACCTACTCTCATCCCTCCCCTCAGCAGAAAAAAATAAGGGCCTAAAATGAGTTGGGTCATTCAGCAAACATTTACTGAGTACCTACTGTGTGCCAGACTCTAGAAAGACTGCCTGGGGAACATGGACACAAACAATCACACACATGCACACACACACACACACACACACACACACACCAGCGCAGCAGCCTTGCCCCACACCTACTTATCTGCCAAAAGACCCGGAAGACAGGGTCTGTGGCCTTCCACCTGCCCCGGGGCTATGGCTACTTTCCCTCCCTGCCCCAAGCCTGGAGAGTGTGACTGACCTGGCAAGCATTGTACAGCTTTGTTTCACCAAAGATGCACAGAGTGGCTGCTCAGCCCTCCTGCTCAGCAGGCAGTCCCCTGCTGACGCCATTCAGACAGGGGCTGAAGGACTTGTGAGCAAAAGTGGCTATCAAGCACATGCAAACAGCACAAATAGCTCCTCTCCGGGGCAGGACAGAGCTGGGCTTCACACTACTCAACCTGTCAAAATGTTTGTCAAGGTACCTGGTGGGTGACTCTTCAGGGGCATAGCTTGTGCTCTCTCCCAGCACCCTGTTTAGACAGCTCGAAACAGTGGCCCTTTTCTGGCTGAGGTCTCCCCAGCCTGCCCCAAGCCATGCCAGTACAAAGGCTCTGGATGGAAGCTCAGAGAATATGTACTCGCCATGACTCAACAGGGAGCAACAAAGGCAGGGGGAATTCACAGTCCTTCCGTCTCATGCCAGTCTCTCTGCTTAGAGCCTCAAGCCCTGTGGCATTTGTGAAACCGAACCCATTGTTCAGGCCTGGACATTTGACTCCCAAGTAACACATCCAAATGAAGAGGAAGAAGCCAGAAGGAGTGTTGACCTTGGTGACATCCCTCCCCTCTTACACTCAGAAAAAAGATGAACTTGGCTTCTCATGCGAGGAGTCAGGGTCCTCACCATCTAGACATGGACTGTCACCACCACCTACGATGCCTGTGCAGACCCAGAAGCTCAGCCCTGCACATGAGAGAGGCCCAGTGCCTGTCACCACAGACAGAAGCAGCTGGGCTTTCGAATAGACCTGTCTAAAACTACAAGCTTTGCCAAGGTCAAAGCTGTGCGCACCCAGAGAAGCCATCCACACTGCTCTAGAGATGAATGGACTCCTGCACCCCAGCTTTCCCCCTGGCCTCCACATATAAGCAGTGTGTCCAGGCGCTGGGTGGCAGACCTAATGCACAGCGACCAATATCCACATAACCGCATTTGCCTTCCAGCCGCCTCCGATAGAGCTTCTCTCTACCATGTCTTCCCCCATGCATGTAATTAAACACTTGTGGGAATCACTTTAATAATAAACAGGAAATGAGCCTAAGTATTGTTCATTTCTCTCTTTCTCCTCCCCCTGCCACTTTCGAGTTTCTTTGTTGTAACTTTCTCTCTTTGGCGTTTCTTTGTTGTAACTTTCTCTCTTTGGAGTTTCTTTGTTGTAACTCTCTCTCTTTGGAGTTTCTTTGTTGTAACTCTGGCTGTCCTGGAACTCGCTCTGTAGACCAGGCTGGCCTCAAACTCACAGGATCGCCCTACCTCTGCCTCCCGAGTGCTGGGATTAAAGGCATGCACCACAACTGCCCGGCTCATTTCTCATTTTCTTTAGAGGTTGTGACTGAGGGTATGGGAAAAGCCACTGGAATACAGAAAAGAGACAGACATACAGAGACAGACAGACAGGTGAGACAGGTGTAAGATTTTATTTTTAAGTGTGTGTGTGTGTGTGTGTCTGAATAAACATCCATAGTTGATTTTTTTCAAAGCTATTTATTAGATCATTGTTGGTATATTAAACATGAGCCATGACAGCTCTCAGGGATCCAATCCCCAGCGGCTTAGGCAGAGCAGTCACTCATCCCTCCCCTGGTGGGTCCTCTTGTCTTTATTCTTTCCCCCAAACTCCCTCTCCCCACACAGGCCTTATTATACAAATGAATGGAACCTGACACTTCTCAAAGTCTGCCAGCAGACATGTCATCTATCCCTGCAGACGGTCCAGGCTAGGGGTGAGTCTGAGTCTTCTCTGATCACCAGGCTGCAGACCATTGATAGTGTTCTGAAACCTTCATCTGCATTAAGGTAAACAAACGGCCTCTTCATGTGGAGATCTGAGTGGCTACTCCATTGTTATAGGACAGAGGTGTAAATAGGTAGGAAGCAAGGCCTTTTCATGCTACAAGCCATCAGGAAGCACCCTTCTCCCAACAGCAAAACACAGGAATATGATAAAATATCCCACAACATGTGTGTGTGTAACCAGTGTCTGCAGAGGCCAGAAAAGGGTGTCTGAGATCCTGGAGCTGGAGTTACAGGTGAGGTGGGTGCTGAGAACTGAACTCAGGTCCCACATACTCATAACCACTGAACTATCATTCCAACTTGAAAGGTTTCTTTTATATGCTTTCTAATTTTTTTTACCTGTATATAGTATCTTGATCATACCCATGCCCCTCCCCAGCTCCAAGTACCCCTTTGCACCATCTAGCATATCTCCCTCTCAACTCCATGTCCATATGTATGTATGTGTTTATGTATGTATGTATGTGTATGCATGTGTATATGTGTGTATGTGTATATTTTGTATGTGTGTATATGTATGTATGTATGTATGTGTGTGTGTGTGTATGTATGTATGTATGTATCCCATTGAGTTCAATTAGTGCTACCCAGATGTGCATGGGTGTGGGACCATCTAGTGGGAGATGGGTAACCCACAAGTGATCATTCCTAGAGAAAAGTGGCCCCCTCTTTCCCTGCAGCCAGCAACTACCAATAGCTCCTGAGCTAAGGGAAGGTGGGACCTCTGGTTCCCTTCTCCCATCCATGCTGGAATTTGAACTGCCTTGATCTTGTGCAGGTAACCACAGGTGCTGTGAGCCTGTGTGTGCAACAGCCAGAAGACATTTCAGATCACACCCCCACCCTCGGGCTCTTACATTCTCCCCACCCCCACTTCCTCAGCGTTCCCTGAACCTCGGTGTGGGGGGGTGGGGGAACTGTTCCTAGAGACATCCCACCTGTGGCTGAGCACTGACAGTCACTTACCCTCAAACGTGGATAGTTCTGAGTCTCTGCATTAGCTGCTGCCGGCTGCAAAAAGCAATTGACTGAGAGCATCACAGAGCTGTAAAGATAAACATGAATATCCAGTAGGCAGATTGATTGACAATGGGCAACGCAGCAAGGCCCGGTCTTGGGGATAAAAAGGGGACTGGGAGATGTCTCAGATGGCACAGTGTTTGCCTGACAAGAACTGGATCGCCGTCACCCACATAAATGCCCACCTTGAGGGAAGGCCTTCCTGTTATCCCAGTGCACAGGAGCTGGGGACGCAGGGATCCCTGGAGCAAGCTGCCTGGCTGAATCAGCAGGCACTGGGTCTAAGTGCACGTGTACCCACACACATGGACATACACGCACCACACACATAATACATACACAATAAAAGGAAATAGGAAAACAAAAATCCCATCTCATTTTTTCAAATCTCAAAAGCAAACAATATGTAATTCTATGAAACATACAATCCTGTCTGATAAAAGGATTTTAAAATTTTATTTATTTATTTATTTATTTATTTTGGTTTTACCGGACAGGGTTTCTCTGTGTAGCCCCGGCTGCCCTCAGTTTGTGGACCAGGCTGGCCTTGAACTCAGAGATCCACCTGCCTCTTAAGTGTAGGATTAACGTGTGCTACCACGCCCGGCCGGATTTTTTTTTTTTTTAAAGTGCGTGGAAATGTTAACCATCCTACCCAGTATAATTCTTTTCTTCATCTGGGGATGGAAAGTAAATACCAGCAGGATTGCTGCTGAGACCAACCCTGGGTTCTCCTGCCTGCAGACTGCCGTCTCTCTGGATGCGGTGTGGGTGGAATCCTCATGCCCTGGGCACTGAGGTGCGTGAGAAGCCCATTTCCTATGTGCATCCCCGCACCCCCCGCACCACTCCCAGCACACAGCCTTCTTCAGGGACTGAAGATGTTCAAGCAAGAGCCTTGATTAGCTTCTCTCCCTCCCCTCCCCCACCAGAGGTAGTTTTATGTTGGTTAAATGTGCATTCGGTGGCTAAATGAGAAGGTGGTGACACTTGAGCTGAGCCGAAGAGTGATGCGAGCTAGCCAGGTGTGGCGGGACAAGGGCCCTCTGGTGAGAGCAGCAGGATGACCGTCTGTAGCCAAAGGCCAGCGGGGAGGATGCAGGAGGGAGGGGAGGAGAGTGGCGGGGAGACTCGAGAAGGCGCAGGGCAAGGGCTCGCAGAGCGGCGGAGGTCTCCTGCAACCACGAGGGCCCTCTGTAAGGGTAGCGGACAGATTCAATCTCCACCCGCTGAGGCCGATTTGTTGGCGCAGTGAGGAGGCCCCAACCTTTCTGAGGGATGAAAATTGAGCATGTAAGTGAGGTCGAAGTGAAGTCACTGAAATGGAGAAGGTTTTTATTGCAGATATGAGAGAAAGGCTAGCCAGAACCATCTGGAAGAGTCCAGAGTAGCCATGGCTACCTCTGAGGGAGGGGGGCAGAGAGGAGGGTAGAATGGCCACAGTTCCTGCTATCTCTTGGGAGCAGAGAGAAAAAACGGAGTGTGTATGTGTTGGGGATCTGCCATTATAAAGAGGGGAGCAGCTGCGGAGAGGGTGAGGTATAAGCCGGAACAGCCTGGGGAAATGAGAAGGGCCAGGAGGCTGGGTTTGGGGGGGTGTTGGTATTCACAAGAGGGACCAGAGGAGCTGTTAATCCCAAAGATTCCAGGAGAAAGACCACTGATCCAAATCATCATGGCCAAATTAATTAAGGCAAGCTGTTTTAAAATTCATGAACTGCCTCCCCCTAAGGCAGGGTTTGAGAGGTCAGTATTGGACATAAAGAAGACAGGGTTTTTATAGCTTAAATGTAGGGAGTTTCCAAATGGAGGGGGAAATAGACAGAGTTTTTGGGAGCACAGCATAAGCATAAAAAGTTAGTCAAAACGACCTCTTGAAACAAAGACATGGTTTCAAGGTGTTCGTAAGGTTCATAACAACCTTTTGAAACAAGGTAAAGTTACAAGCTGGTCATTACAACTTCTCGAAACAAAGACACTGTTCCCGTTTCCTAGAACAGGCAGTAGAGAACCATTTGTAATTTAGGTTGGGGGATACATAGCCCAGTCCTTGAGAAACAGAGGTTTAATCATAAACAGGAATGAATCTAGTTTGTCTTGACTATATGATGGATTGCAAGCCTAAGATGCAGGCAGGCTGGTTCGTCAGAGCCTTGAAAGTTACCGTGGAATTTGATATGTAACCACAGACATGTATCAATAGAAAGCCAGGGGCAAAGGAAGAGAATGGAAGTAGCTCCTTCTATAGTCACTGCCTTTTGGGGTCTGGGGACACACACACATACATACAGATAGATAGCTACCAGGAAGCTACAATTTGTTTTGTATTTTTGTGTGGTTTGACTGGGAGCAGGGTGAGTTGTTTTTGCAGGTGGAACAGAATGGTCCAACATCCTCCCCACGCGTTCCTACCGTGGTGTTCTGCCACAACTCAGGCCTAACTCAGCAGGCCCAGGAGACCATGGTCTGAAATAGCTATAACTACGAACCAAACTAAATGAGGTTCTGCTTGGACCTTATGTGACATGGTGTAGGTCCTAATTTTGTTCTCACCTTTTCTTTTCCATTTTGGCCAACCATAGATAATATTTTATATAATATATATGTAATGTCCTGCACACCTACTGGGCAAGTCACAAAGGAAGACAAGGAAGCATTTTTTTTTTTTCCATTGGTGCAAACTCTGCCAGACCTCAGCAGAGGGAACCACTGTCATGGCCAGTGCCATTCTGGACAGTGTAACCCCAAGCGTCTGAGCTCAGGTGTTTTTATTGATTGAGAACTCCTCAGGTGCAGATCATAAGCAATCAAACATCCGCCACAGACATCTAACACCTGCAAACAATACAGAGCACCAAGACCTAGGCTAGCCCCTCACCCAACAGTGCAGAAAATAATTTATACATAACTAAAAATAAACTTCCACAACAGTATAATGTATGTATTATATATAATAATACATAAGCATCGCATAATAAATTCAGCAATTGATTATGAGACAGTTGAACACAAATCATATTCGTAACATAACAAATTAAGATCATGGGTCCACATATTGTTAAACAAGCTTCCTGTCTGTTGCAGATCTTGGGCAGACTTTATTGTTGCTTAGAGTTTTAAAAGGAATCTTTCATACATTCTATTCTTTGTCTCACAAATATCTGGGAGTTTCAGTGTTACACTGCAGCAAGAGCCAGCCAAGGTAACGGAATCCTGATGACCTTGGACAGCAAACCGTCTTGTACAGCCAAAGAAAGGAGACAGGAGAAAAATATAGAGACAAAAATCTGTGTATGTTACAAAAGGCATTGCCTCCCTGAAGAGGAGAGGAGAGCAAGGGGCTACCTTATTTTGCTCAGAGACACAAGGATAGTTAGACAGATTTGTCAGAACATGGCCCAAGGGACTGTTACCAGGAATGGAAGCTGTGACAGATGGACAGAACAAATCAGAAAGGAACTTTTTAAAATTTACTTTTTATTTTATGTGCATTGGTGTGAGGGTGTCAGATCCCCTGGAACTGGAGATACAGACAGTTGTGAGCTGCCATGTGAGTGCTGGGAATTGAATCTGGTCCTCTGGAAGAACAACCAGTGCTCTTAACTGCTGAGGCATCTCTCCAGCTCTCCAGAAAGGAACTTTTAAATTCAAGACCAACCAAGCCATCGTAGCAGGCTCCCACACCTTAGCACAATTGACTCCGTGATGGAAGTACCATTCGGGCCATAAAACTCACTGTGTAGACAGCAACACCCACCAAAATAAAAACACAGACTTGATTCATCAGAGTCCATAGTTATGGGAAAGTCTCCAAATGTACTAAGCTTGCTTTTTTGGCTTCTGTAGTTTCTGCTTCTGGTTAACTGTTCTTGCTAACTGAAGTGTCTCAACTCAAGATACAGTCTTTGTGTTTACAAGTTCACCTTGAGAAAGGCCCAGAGCTACAGCTTAAACCTGTGTCCTAATAGTTGTCTCTGGTAGATACCCCACAACACCATAACCTGGGAATGAGAACTAATTAGAACAAGAAGAAGCCTGGTGTAGTGGCTCAAGACTTTAATCCCAGGAAGCAGAGGCAAGTGAATTGCTGTGAGTTTCAGAGCAACCTGATCTATATAGTGAAGTTCCAAGACAGCCAGAGCTATAGCTATATAGTGAGACAGTGTGTGTGTGTGTGGGGGGGGGGGGGGGTTCCAAATAAACCTTAAGCCAGAATCAAGCCAGACTGCAAAACAATTCAATTTGCTAGGTAAAATTGAAGGAGGGTTCCCCGAGAGCCTGGAAGAGGTGGCAGACAACCAACACTAGGCCATGTAACTGGAGTATGAGAGTTAGTGACACCTGTCACTCAGAAGTCAATCACCAGGGACAGGGAATCTTCTAAATTGTGCTTCATTCAGATAGCCAGAAATCAGAGGAGGCAGTGGATTAACACCTTAAAGAGGGATGGGGGCTGGAGAGGTGGCTCAGTGGTTAAGGGCAACGGCTGCTCTTGCAGAGGACCGGGGTTCAGTTCCCAGCGCCCACATCATGATTCACAAACATCCCTAACGCCAGTGCCAGGGGATCTGACGCTTTATTCTGGCCTCCACTGTTGCGAGATAATTCCACCAGAGCACACACACGACACTTTTAAAGCTGAATAGAAAGCCTGTGTTGCCGGCTGGCTGCTGCAAGGGGAACTTGCCCAAATCCTGCAGCCCCAATCCTCTTTGTCTCTTAAGCACAAAAACTACCGGAAGTCAGAAAGCCCCAGTGATCTCTTGCCTCCACTTCCCTCAGAACTGGGGAGCTGGGTATGGTGGCTTGTTCCTCTAGTCCCAACACCTGGGAGCCAGAGGCAGGCAGATCTCTGAGTTTGAGGCCAAGCTTGTGCATTCATGCTGCCTTAATTGCACTGGTGGAACAGCTCTTTTGATGACATTCCCATTTAGTCACGCCAACATATCACAGCCTTTCAATTCAGTGAAGCCTTCCAAAGAGTGCGAAGACTCCTCCTACCCCTGGAAGGGTCTGTAAGCTTTCAAGATAGGGCTAGGATCCCCACACGGTGGTCCATCCAAACACTCAGGAGATGGAGGCAAGAGGATCAAGGGTTCAAGGCAAGTTCACCACAGTGAGTTTGTCAGCCCGAGCTCCATGAGACCCTGTGGCAAAATGATGATGATGGTGATGGGCCACGCAGTCTTGATAGTTTGAACTTGATCACTGGGACCCACAGGGAAGTGCAAAGAGAATAGACGCCACAATGTTTTGTTCTCTGAGCTCCACAAGAGCACTGTGATACACACAGACACACAGTAAAACAAAGCAAGGCTGGGAAAACGACTTAGTAGTTAACCACTCTTGCAGAAGACCGGGGTTCGGATCCCAGTACCCCATGTGTAATAACAGTTCCAAGGAACCTAACGCCCTCTTCTGGCCTCCACAAGCTGTGCACGTACATACATGCAGGTAGGCACTCATACACATAAAACTTAAAAAATAGAAATTTTAAAAACTAAAAAGAAACACTGAAGCAAAGCAACACTGTAGCCAGCGCGAGGAGGATCCGTCCGCGCCCTTTAGCCTCTTTTACATCTCAGCCTCACCTGGCCATTGACGACGCGCTCTTGCGTTTCTGACCACGCGGGGCGCTCTAAGCAACACTCCCAGCATCCCACGCGGCAGTCCCGGGATGAATGGGGGTACGACACGCCCCCAGCGCGCGTGCGCATACTCGGGACCTCCCAGTCCGAGACTCAGGCGCGTGCGCAGCTACGCTTAAATCCGGCGGTGGGCGGTGCCCTGCATATCCGAGCACCATGGAGGGCCAACCGGGACTAGAGCGAGGCAGCCCGGGCCGCACCGAGAGGCTGAGCGCGCGGATGCTGGACGAGTTCGCGGCGCTGCACGGCCCCGCGCTGCGCGCCTCGGGCGTGCCGGAGAGGCTGTGGGGCCGCCTCCTGCACAAGCTGGAGCACGAGGTGCGTGGCGGCGCGGGCTGCAGGCGGGCTGTGCGGACGAGTGGGGAGCGCAGCCCGACGGCTCCGAAGGGGAGCCGCTTACAGGCTCGGGAGCGGGGTCTGCCTAGGAGTCCGGAGGGGGATCGGCCGAGAGCTTCACTGTGCCGCCATCCTGCGGGGTCTGGGCCCGCCGAGGATGCGCTTGGCTCTCGGCATCCCAGCACGGCTACCGTGTAAGGACTAGGACTCGCGACTCCATTTACGGATGGGGAAACTGAGGCTCCAGCGGAGGCGGGAGTTCCAGGTAGACTCCGGCCCGGCCAGCATCAGTTCAGCCAGCTCTGTGCAACTCGGCTTGGTCCGTAGAACTCTGTGGAGTTGCTTTCCACGGCGTGAGTCGCAGGTCACTTCCATTGTAGACTGAGGAGAATGGAAGCCCTGGGAGATGGAGAAGGCGCTAAGAGCGGGTGAAAGGTGTTCTCCATCTTTGAGGGAATGGCTCCATCTTTAACCTGAGCTAGGCCTCCGCGGGGTGTCCTGCTTCTGGGCCCTGGGTTTGAGTGCTGAAGACAGAGCAGCTGCTGGGATGGGAAGAGAGTCTTTTCCGAAGCTAGAGCTTAGCTTTCCTTCAGGACACTCCCTCCAACTAAAACCCGCTAAGACTGCAGGAGACCGGGAGATGCCAAGAACTAGGAGCCCCCTGAGCACAGCTGTGGGGCCAGCTCACCCTTTTTTATCCAGTTCTACGCTATATATTGGCCAAATATTTTATGCTTAAAGCCTATAGATTGGTAGATAGGGTTGTGATGCCCCAGAGTCCCACTCAGCCAGCCTTCGGGGGCATCCTCACGTGGGCAGGTGACCCCACACCTAAGTTGTGTCTCATTTGGAAAGCAGGGGTGGAAAAACACAGCACCTGACTCCTGGGATGGGGATGATGACAGGAGAAATGAACTCCAGCACGTGCCCTGTCCTTTCTCACTTGGGCTGCTATGTCCTAGTCAGGGACAGACATTGTTCCCAGGCTCTCCTGAGCCATTCCAGACAAAGCTGAGTCACCACAGTGAGACCTGCCACCAAGCCCAGAGGGAGCGCCCAGGAGGACTGGGTACCTGCCTACAGAGAGCCACCCACCCCTGCCAGGCACTCCGCCCTGGTTCCTTACCTTCATCAGACCCACAGAAAAGACGGGAGGTGTTTTTAAAAATTCCCTCCCTCCCACTTTTCAGGAGCATCTGCTGGTGCTGTGTCCCCGGGGGTTGGTCCCTCCCTGCCATAGCAGAGGAAGAGCCAAGCTGGTCTTGAGGTTAGAACGGCCTGCTTGTGGCCTAGAAGGTTTTGGAGTGAAAGGCTGGGGGTTGGAGGACTGGTTGAGTTGTGGGTTCCAGGCCCCCACGTCCTCCACCCCCACCCGGTTTTAAATGAGGACAAGCCTCCCCCAGCCCTGCCTCAGGGACAGAAAGAGGACTTGGCTCGAGACTCTGCGCTTGTTCTGCACCTAAGAGCGTTCCCCAAAGCACCCTTATCTTGCGAGTGGCCTGCCAGTCTCCACCCTGGAGCATGGTAGCCTCCCTCCCTGCCCTCCCAACACACTTTTTCGTACATTTATTTATTGTGTGTGTACGTGTGCGAGCGAGCACACATGCGTGCAAATGCGTATGTGGAGGTCAGAGAACAGCTTTTGGGAGTTGGTTTTCTCGTTCCACGATGAGAAATCTGTTACCAAACTTGGGTCGTCAAGCTTGGCCACAAGTGCCTTTCGCCATCACGCAGGCATGCACATACGCACGCACGCACGCACGCACGCACGCAAGCGCCTTTCTTTCCCTTCCCAGCCTGTGGTTGCTTCCCTAGACACCCCAGAACTGCAGGCCTGAATCTTTCCCTGAGTGTTCCCTCCCATAGCTTCCCAGCTCCCAGGTCCAGTCCTCGCTGAGCTGTGAGTTCCCAGCAGAGTGCCCCTTCTGGCCTCACAAAGCCTGTCTGTGCCTGAGTAGGGAGTGAGTTGTGGCTGCCCCGGAGTGGTAGAGGTTTGAGGGAAGAACTTGCCTGGAAAGTCCCATTTTATCTGAGTCTCAAAGCAGTCCTACGAAGTGGACGATAGCCCCTTTCACAAGTGAGGAAACTGAGCCTCAAGGAGGTGCAGTAGTGGAATCTGGCTCATAACGGCGCCTTTGCCACAGTCCAGGCCCCATTCTTTGCCTTACTTTGTGTTACTAATTTAAAAATCCCAACAACCCAGACCTTCCCATTGTACAGACGGGGAAACCGAGGCACAGAGGGGTTAAGTAACTCTTCTGAGGTCACATATATGAGATGTGGCAAAGACAAAATTCAAACCCCACAAGTGGACTGTGGGTTTTTGTGGGTGCAGAGTTCCTGAGGGAGCGGCGCAGAGTCACAAACCCAAGAAACAGACGCTGGGGAAAGCCTCCATGGAGCGAATCCATCTATTGTGTAGGGATTGTATAGGGAAAGGTTTTTACAGAGAAGGTAGGGCAGTGCCAAGGGAGAAGCCCAATAGCGTTGGTCTGTGCTTACTAGACACTCCAATCAGCCTATCTAAAGCTGGTTAATCAGAGAGGGATGGGTAAAGGCCAGTAGAGGCCCAATAGCCAATATGGGTGAGCGAGGCTTCCGTAAAGACAGAGGAAGTGGATACTGTTCTGGCGGGCTTTTCAACTAGTGTACCGAGAACCCGCCATTTAAAAGGCCATGCATTTCATGTGCTACAGGTCAAGGTACTAGCCCAGCGCGGGTGCTGAAGCTCGCCTCTCTCTCTCCTACCATCTTGATCCAGTAGCTACCAACATTGGACCTCAGATTCCAGCCGCGCCGCCATCTCCCCCACCCCCACCCCTGACAGGCCTGAGACGCTGCCTGGTGGGAACTGGGAGAGAGTGTGGGAGAAGAGGGAGGCTGACTTGTTGCTTCTCAGACTGTCCTTGACTCCCAGTCTCTCTTGGAAGTTGTGGGCCCAAGAATCCCAAACCCACATCTTAACAGTTCCCACTCGGCCCTGAGAGTTGTGCCAGCGCCCTGAGGCCACACCTTCTGCTGCTTGAGTGTAGAGAGGTACCTATGGGCTGCCTCAGCTGTCCTGGTGTCTGATGAAAGGGAATTCAGGGTGTCCCTTGCTAACCACTATCCTGAACCCCCATCTACCTCCAATGCCTCAGAGCCACCCTCTGCCTTTGGGGCTTCCTTTCCCTTGTAAAGCAAGGAGTGTAGACTAGAGATGATTCTGCAGTGGATACCTCTTGCCAAAGTTTGGTGACCTGTGGGTGGTGGCACAGGAGAGCGTGACATAGATTAGGTCCCTGTGATGGGGGAGTGGCCTGTAAGAGACTATATAGTAAATAGGGCTTGCTCCTTGGAGGTAAAGGGGTGAGGGGTGGGGTCTCCTACCCACCCCCCTCATTCGTTGTGCTCTCTGGCCCTAGGTTTTCGATGCTGGGGAGATGTTTGGGATAATGCAAGTGGAGGAAGTAGAGGAGGCTGAAGATGAGGCCACCAGGGAGGCTCGGAGGAAGCAGCCCAACCCTGGGAACGAGCTCTGCTACAAGGTCATTGTCACCAGTGAGCATGGTGTCCGTGCCGATGACCCCAACAGGTAGGACCCTAACTTGGGCATTGGTTTTCTTTCTTTAAGTCTGACTTCATTTTAGAGAGAACTCTTTTGTTCCCCGTGACGTATGTGGTCAGCGGTGTTTCCATAGACTTTGGGATAGTGTGTGAACCTGTGATGTCGACAGTCTGCCAGGAGTCCTGCTTGATGCCCCCTAGAAGCACTGCCCGTGACCTCGCTGTCATGATGGCGGCCACAGGGTGCTCCAGCTCCTGGATTTGCTGAGGGTAAGCAAACCCAAGGGAAGGACTTGCATGGGGCTGTCCAGTTGACTAAGGATGTGGCTGCTGAACCCAGCTTAACCTAGGTAAGCCGGCTTCACTGAGGATCCTTGGCCCTTCTCCCTGAAGCCTGCTGACTCAGGACTTCCCATCTTCCGGGGCTCCCGGTGGCCTTTGGATCTCTCTGCCAGGGGTTTTGTTGGGGCCTCAAGGAAAGAACACTCTTGAGTTTCACTGGCATCAGGTGTCTGGTACCTAGTTTGTCTTCTCCTTCACCAGCCACTGAGTAAGATGTAGGGGCCACCCCACTAGTGACAGAGCAGCACCCCCACCTGGCACTCAGATCTACCTACAAGTAGCTTAGGTCCGGCACTGCCCTGAGAGCTCAAACCTCACTCAGCCTAATGCTGTCCCATGCCTTAGCGCTCTGGGGAAAAGCTGTTGATGCCCCCCCACCCCAAACAACAACTGGTTGGAACCTGTCTTAGTAACTTTTCCTGTTGGCTATGATAAAATATACCAACCAGATCAGCCAGGAAAGAAAAGGTTTATTCTGGCTCATGGTTCAAGATAAAGTCCATCACGGAGGGTGGGGTCGGATGCAGGGGGTCCAGTAGCAAGAGCTTGAATCAGTCTTTCATATTATATCTGCAGTCTGGAAACAGAACAACGAATGCATTGCTGGTACTCAGCTGGTTTTCTGTATTCTCTGCACTCCAGGATCCCCTGCCCAGGGGATGTATCTAGATGTAACTAAATGTATCTCCCACGTCAATTAACATAATCAAACCAATCCCTCACAGGCGTTCCCAGATGCCCATCTCCAGGTGACTCTCGATTCTGTCAAGTTGACAGCTCTGACCTCACAGAGCACAAGTGTCCGGTTTCAGTCTCCTCTGCTCTGAGGACTTTGTCCCTCTGAGTATTCCACATTTGTCAGGCCCTGAAAGCTCTCTGTCCTCTTTATTTTGTAGAGGCTATGTGCTCAGGGGAGGGGGCCAGCAAGGGGCTGCCTCACTCATTAGGCACCTGTATATGTGGATCCCCTAACCCAGCGGGGCCGTGGTTGGAAGGACAGGCCCGGCCTCTCCCATAGAAATTATTGGTACATGGGCTGTGCTGCAGAGCCTTTACTTGTATTGAATGTCTGTCACTGCTAGATCTTTGGCGAGCCAGGTGGCAGCGTGAGACTTCTCCCTCTACCTGCAGCCATCTCTGACATACCTGAGTGGTTGCGGTCAGTGTGACCACATTTGTACCATGTGATGCTCGTGTCCATCGGGGGGTGGGAAATGGGGACGTCCCATTGTCCCGTTTTAGAGCTTAGAGGGGGCAGTCTTGCTTCTCAGAGCCACACTGAGTGGGTGGCAGAGCACTAGCCCTGGACCGGGGTCCTGGACTCTAAAACTACATGACCACTGGGTCACTGTCTGCATATCAGATGTTTATGTTAGCACTCATAGCAGTAGCAAAACTACAGTTATGAAGTAGCAACCAAATTTTATGGTTGGGGATCGCCACAACATGAGGACCTGTATTAAAGGGCCACACAGCATTAGGAAGGTTGACTGGCTTCCTGGCTCACGTGTGGCTTGTACCTGCAGCATCTTCCTCATCGACCATGCCTGGACATGTCGTGTGGAGCATGCACGTAAACAGCTGCAGCAGGTACCTGGACTCCTGCACCGTATGGCCAACCTGATGGGCATCGAGTTCCATGGTGAGGTGCCCAGCCCAGAGGCTGTGGCCCTGGTGCTGGAGGAGATGTGGAAGTTCAACCAGACCTATCAGCTGGCCCACGGGGTGAGTGGACTCGCTTTCTCCCAGGACTAGTAGACGCCCCACTTGGTCCTTGTGTCTTTAACAGAAGTGTGTTACCAAATAAAACAATCAAGTTACAGCTAGGCATGGTGGCTCACCCCTTGAACCCCAGGACTTGGGAGGACGCAGGTGGATCTCTGTGGGCTCAAAGCCAGCCTGATCTACCTAATTTTAGGCCAGCCAGGGCTATACAATAAGACTTTATCTTGATACCTGGGACCAACAAATGTTAGGGACCAAGGTACCTACTTAGGGGGACACAGCTCGGTCCTCCAAACCCAGGCTCTGGTGACTCAGCTGCCCCTTCCAAACTTGTCGCCCTCCATGGTTCTTGCCACCCTTGAGAGAGGAGAGCAGAACCCTTTGACATACCTTCAAGCCTTCATCCACCACCCTGCCCCTTCCAGGCTCAACCCCCAGGCCTCTCCCCTCCTCAGCATGCCGCACATGGGACTCATCCCTGCCATTACTGGGCCTAGTGCCTTCTTTCTACAGGCCTGGGCCGGTTAATGGGACTAGGGGAACCTCCAGGCCCAGAAGTGGGCATGGATGACAGTGGTTGATGTTGGGTGCCCAGGTCGGGGAGGCAGCAGGCGGGTGGACGCGTGGCCAAGGATTGTTGTGTCCTGCCCACAGACAGCAGAAGAGAAAGTGCCAGTGTGGTATGTCATGGATGAGTTTGGCTCAAGGATCCAGCATGCGGACGTGCCCAGCTTTGCCACCGCCCCCTTCTTCTACATGTCCCAGCAGGTGGCCTACACACTGCTGTGGCCCCTAAGGGACCTAGATACAGGGGGTAAGTCAGGTGCCTGCACACCCCAGAGGATGGGCCTTGGGCGGGCCTCCTCCCAACCCCACTGATGCGCATGCGTGTCTTGGCGCAGAGGAGGTGACCCGGGACTTTGCCTACGGAGAGGCAGACCCTCTGATCCGGAAATGCATGCTGCTGCCCTGGGCCCCCGCCGACATGCTGGACCTCAGCTCCTCTACGCCTGAGCCTCCTGACGAGTACTATCAGGTGTGGCCCTGCGCCTATACAACCCTGGGCCTAGTGTTTAGTGGTTTCTGGAATATTCTCTCCATTCACCAAATGTCAAGTGTCGGCTGGATTCCAGACTAGCTACCGTGTGTACCATGTGTGTGGGGGGTTGGGGGAGTTTCATTTTGGGAGCACCCGAGAGATGAGAGGCTTCATGCGTCCCAGCCTCCTCTGTCCATACAGTTTGGCCATCTGTCCTGATTCAGATCCCAGGTGGCCTGGTTTGGGAAGGATGGCCTGTGCAGCTAGATCTGGTTGTACACACTACTCTGTCCCTTCCCTTCTCATGGTGCTCCCTCATAGGAACTGGAAAGACAGTAGTTGTCCCTCGGTATCCATGGGGATGGGTTGCAGGATGCTCAGGTTTCTCACGTAAGACTGGCAGAACTGCCTCCGGCATCGCTTGTCTTCTCTGGATTGTCTGTAGCTCTGTAGACAGTCACGTGGTTTGGGAACAATGACAAGGAAAGACGTCTGCACACGTTCCCTTCCCTACTGTTGGTTGGATCTGGAGCAGTGGAGCCCCTAGGCACGGAGGCCCGGCTGTGTTGCAGTGCAGCTGACAGCACAGCAGACCCTCGAGGAGTCCTTGTCACTGGGCAGCCTGTAGGTCAGGACCCCGCAGGTTCACTCACAAGTACCTGGCTATGTGAGCTCATGCAGAGGCCCAATGCCAATCAGGAACACAGCCCCTAGTGACCGGAGAGATGGCTTAGTGGTAAAAGCACCGGCTGCTACTGCAGAGGTCCTGTATCTGGGTCCCAGCACCCAGGTCCGGTAGTTCACAGATCTCTAACTCAAGTTTCATGGTATCCAACACCCTCTTCTGGGCTCCTTGGGCACTACATACATGTGGTGCACAAACACACATGCTCAACACATAAAAGTAAATCTTTAAAGTGTGTGTGTGTGGAGGGGGAGATGAAACTTGGCCCCTGCCGGAACCTGCTCCCTTGTCCTCAAATATGTGCACACAGGAGCCTGTACCTAGCGCTTTATGGATGGGCCGTCCTGTGTTCACAGTTCTGTTGATGGTAAGCAAACTGGGGTGTTCAGAGGTAGAGTCCAAAATCAAGGACCACAGGGACTCGGCAGAGGCTGCAATCCTCACCCTACTGTATTTGAGTCCGCCCTGGCATGCAGACATCTGACACCCACTGAGTGCCTCCAAAGGTTGTAGAAAGATTAAGCAAGTTAACTCGGGTTGTAAGGGAAGCTCTGAGAGCTGCTGATTGTCAAAACAGACCACAGTCATGGTCTTCCGGCACCTTGGTAGATCAGGCAAGACAAAGGAGATGCCATACCATGCCAACCACAGGCTGCTGGTGGTTCAGTGTGTGTTCACGCATGAGATCATGCAGAGGCCCGGTACCAATGAGGAACACAGACAGACCCTAGCGGCTGGAGACATAGCTTAGTGGTAAAAGCACTGGCTGAGGTCCTGTGTTCCGTTTCCAGAGTTCCCAGAGTTGGGCGCACAGCCTCCTGAGTGCTTATATCTAGTTTTGGTTTGGTAAACTTGGAATTGGATGCTCAGGGTGAGGTTCAGTTTTGGCTAAGGAAGGTTCTGCTGGCCCCCAGCTGTCTGTTACTGGATCATGAAGAATTGGCACTCTCTCTGGAAAGCCGCTGCAAGCAGGAGGCAAGCGGGAGGTGGTTGAGCCTGTTGTGATCTAGGCTCAGAAGCAATACTGTCACTCCCTCTCTGCTGCTCATTAGAAGTAGTTCCTTGGTCCAGGATGACCTGGGCTCCGCCTTTCAAGGGAGTGTCAGAGTCTGGACCTGTTTTAAACTGTTAACCTGCGTAGGCCAGGAACAGCCCTGGGGCTCCTCCCAGCACAGGTTTGCCTCATCTCGCCACCACTGTGTCTGGAATGCAGAATGGAGAATGAGAACAATGTGAAGCCTGTTCTTTGTTCTTTGCCCAGCCTGGACCCTTGTGGACTTGAGTCCAGAGCCTCAGGTCAGGTGGCTCTGGGCTGCCACTGGGTCAGGGATGTGAAGGGTGGAGCCTGGCCTGTGGGGTTGGGGAAGCTCATGGTCGTTTGCTCCCCTCACTGAGCTCTGCTTCTGCCTCTGGTTCTAGGCCATTTTGGAGGAAAACAAGGAGAAACTGCCGCTCGCCATTAGCCTGGTGCCACGTCCCCAGGGCCACGTCTTCAGGTACATAGTCCTGTTCTCTGCGCTCACTGAGACTTCGATCACTGCCATTCCCAGGCCCTAGAGTAAGGCCTGTCTGGGCTGCAAGTCAGTGGCTATGTCCTGGAGGCTTGGAATCTAGGCATGGCGCAGTGATACAGGGTGTGGAGAGCGGAGTGGGCGGAGCTACCTGGAGGAGGCACATTCCAATAATCTAAGATGAGAGACGGAGGCAGGAGGACTGCCACAACTTCTGGGTCGTACTAGACTATGGAGTGAGACCCCCTTGTCAGAAAAGGGAAAAGGCACCTGTATTTCCAGGAGAGCCACACACTGAGGGTGTGGGGAGTGACTAGGAGTAGACCCAGCTGTCCCTCCGTGCCTTGGGCCTGGATAACAGAGCCACACCCTGCTGAGCAGGGCCTCTCCTAGGAGCCCTCTCTACAGGCCCCCATATGCCATATCTGGGGCTGCGCAAACAGTCCAGCTAGAATTGGGCCCTGTAGTCCACTCTTTCCAGTTCCAGCTGTGACTTCTCTCTACTGAGTCATCCTCTTGCCTAAAGCCAGAGCCCTAGCCCAAGCAAAGGGTGTGTCATGAGATACAGATGTGGCTGTGAGCACCCCCCACACACACCTCTATCCTTATGGAATGCACTAGATGGAGCACCGGTCAGTCCAGCTTGCAGGCATGGGTCACTCTCCTGACTCAGGCCCATCCTAGCAGGCCAGTGCCTTGTTTGAGCCTTAGCGTCCTCCCCCAGCAGCCGTGTCCCTTCTTGCCTTCACAATCCGTTCCTTCAGAAATACAGCCTCCTCCAAACCCCGTCCTCACTTCTGCCCTGGGTTTGAAGTACGACATAAGATCTGTTCCAGGACACTGGTTTGACGGCATACTCCCCCTCAGGAGGCCTGCAGATTCAGGAGAGCCCTGGGGTGGGGGTGAGGGGGAAGCTGGGCGGGGGGAGCGCTAGCTGTCTCTCATAGGCTGAGATCAGAGGGTACTGGGGGGTTGGTGGTAGCTGCCTTACGACAGCAACCAAGGCCTGAGCCAGTATTCCAGGCTTTTGACCATTTACTCAAGAGTGAAATAAAAGGGCCAGTGACGATGGCTTGGCCAGCGAAGGCAGCTGCTGCCGTGCTCGACAACCTAAATTTAACCCCTGGGACCCACATGGTGGAAGGAGAGAGTCAGTTCCTGCCGGGTGTTATCTTCTGACCTCTGTGCACACACATGCACAAACACACACAAATAAACACGTGTGAGAAAGGATGGAAAGTTCACACCGGATCTAGAGTAGCAGGGAAACTTACTTAAAACGGAGCGATGGTAGAGGTCAGAAAGGAACACAGCCGGGACTGATGGAGAGTGGAGGCGTGAGCCAGAGGCTAAGATTCTTGCGGGTCACAGTTGCTGTATAGGGTTTCCTTGCGTGGGGTCCACAGAGACAGATATACTCACGGGTCACGGTTACTGTTAAGGGTTTCCTTATACAGGGTCCTCAGAGACTAAGATACTCCAGGGTCGCAGTTACTGTTTAGGGTCTCCTTGCGTGGGGTCCAAGAGGAAGTTTTTCCCACCGGTATAACTTGGATGGTTTCTCTCTCACTCTCTCTGGTTTTTTGAGACAGGATTTGTCTGTGTAGCCCTGGCTGTCCTGGACCTTGTGCTATAGACCAGGCTAGCTATGAACTTAGAGATCCTCCTGCCTCTGCCTCCCGAGTGCTGGGATTAAAGGTGTGCACCTCCATGCCTGGCTTCTCCATATTGTCTAAGGCTTAGATTACCTAGCCCTTCACTCACTGTGCATGTCCGTTCCCATAAAGCATCCAACCTCCACCATACGTGTTGCCGATTCTGCCTGGACATAAGATGATAAATAAAGGATTCTCCCTAAAAGTTCATTCGAAGACAGGTTTGCATATTGTCTGATCCCTCTAAACCAGTTCAGGCCAGATTGACCCTCCTCCTGGGATACTTTTGAATAGAAACTGACCGAGTTTGATGTCAGTTCGGGGAGACATTTACTCCATGGTCCATTGTTCAGAGTGGCGGGAGGGGGTGGGGGAGGAAGGTTCTGAACCATGTGGAGTCCCAGGGTGCTAAGCTCTTCCTGTGCTTGCCTGCCTCATACCCATCCTGTATCCCCTTGAGAAACCAGCATCTCAGGGCATCTAAGCCATCCTGTTGTCCTCATGGCAGACTCGAGGCAAATGTGGTCTCGTCTTCTGGGCATAGGTGTCTTTCTACAGCTGGGCAGAGGAAATGGGGATGGGGGGGCTGCCAACCCCGGGAATCCCCGGGACTCGATGACACAGAGCAGGGGTGGCCAGCAGCTCCTGCCTGCAGCTGGGACGCTGCTCACTCAGGTCTCCCCACAGAGTCCACTCGGACATGCAGCAGGTGCTCTGCCACCTCACCCACCCACGCTTCACCTTCACCGAAAGCGAGGCGGATGCCGACATCCTCTACCACTTCTCACACTTCAAGGACTACAGGTGGGTGCCTTGCAGCCTGTAGGCCTCAAATCCGGTGCCTCTGACTGCCTGCTGCTCTCCCCAGGACCTCAAGCCTACCTCTGACCTCCCCACTGCCTTGCCCGGGACGTGAAACTGACCTCTGAGTTGATCATGCCACCTCTACCCACAGGACGCTCAGCCAAGAGAGGCCACAGGTGCTACTCAACCAATTCCCCTGCGAGAACCTGCTGACCGTAAAGGACTGCCTGGCCTCTGTCGCTCGCCGGGCCGGGGGTCCTGAGGGTCCCCCCTGGCTGCCAAGAACCTTCAACCTGCGCACTGAGCTGCCCCAGTTTGTCAGCTATTTCCAGCATCGGGAGAGGCAGTAAGTGCCCTGGACTCAGGCAGGGTGAACAGACACTCCGAGACACTTGGCATTGTAATGCTGCAGGTCTGCCCCCTTCCTTAGTCCGTTTCCAGCCTGCTCCTTAGCTGAGCACCTGTAGCTTCTCTTGTTGTTTCTGTGGGGACGGGGAGCGTGGAATTTCCACCCTGTACCATTCCTCGGGTCCCAGCAAACTCCTGATAACCCCGTGCCTTTGTGACACTGGGTTTTCTAAAAGACACCGGCTAGCCAGTCTTCCCTTAGATCCTCAGGACATACGGTCTGAAAGGCAGGTATGGCTCAGCTAACGTCTTCCACCAGGGGTGAAGACAACCACTGGATCTGCAAGCCCTGGAACCTGGCCCGCAGCCTGGACACTCACGTCACCAACAACCTCCACAGCATCATTCGACACCGAGAGAGCACCCCCAAGGTGGGCTCTTAGCTCCCCTGACCCAGGCACTCCAAGCATAGGCACGGAGAGTAGGCCTCAGGACCTCTGGCTAGGTCCGAGTTTAGGAGAGTCAGCTGTGTCTCAGGGTCACTCAGCTTGTGGGGGTCAGATCAGATCATACTGCAGCACGAGGGCCAATCACCCATGGAGCTCCTGGGTCTGTGCTAATGATCCCGTGGGAACGCTGGACTGAGGAGTGTGCTCAGGACATGGGGGTCTCCTGGGCGTGGCCACAGTGGTGGGACACGTTCCTGGCACAAGCTGGAAGGGAATGAACTTTGAGGGCTGTCGGTCGTAGTGAGGACTTGAGACAGCAGGGTGGGAGTGGGTGGAACTGTTGGTGAGTTTCTCTTTTCAAAACCTGAAAATCAGGGCTAAGAAGATGGTTCAGTGGGTAAAAGAAAGTCCTTGTTCTGCAAGCGTGAGAACCTGAGTTCAGTCCCCAGAACCCCTTGGGGATTGGCGGTGGGGGCGCAAGCATGGTCAGACTAGCCTGCTGGTCACACTCCAGGCCAGTGAGAGACCCTGCCTCAAACAAAACAAACCAACAAAAAACCAGTATGGATAAGGCCCAAGAAATGGCGAGCAAGTTTGGCCTCTGGCCTGTAACCTACACGCATGCATACACATACAAATACTGAAACTTACTGGGATGTTTTTTCCTTTAAATAAAAAGGGGAGGAGTTAGAGAGATGGCTTAATGGATAAGAACACTCTCTACTCTGGCAGGGGACCCAGGTTCTGTTCCCAGAACCCACATAACGGCTCACAGCTGTCTATAAGAACAGTTCGGGACATTTAACAGCCTCTCTGGCCTCTGGACACTGCATGTATGTGGTACACATGCATACGTGCAGACAAACACTCATGCATATAAAAATAAGTCTTTTGAAGTAATAAATGAAATAGGGGTGAACATAAAGAATTTGGCGCACCTTAGCAGAGTTTGAAAACACAGGAGGAGCGGGGACAGCGGCAGCGGCCCTGCTGACGCCGCACGCGGTCCTGTGGACCTGGGTGAAGGAGACTGCGCTGTCGCGGAGCTCAGGGTTCAGGAGCTCCCGGGCGCTCCGTCCTGCCCGGGTGAGGTGGGAGCTACTGGCAAGTCCTCGTCTGCCCTCCAGGTTGTGTCCAAGTACATTGAAAGTCCCGTCTTGTTCCTTCGAGAAGATGTGGGGAACGTCAAGTTCGACATCCGCTACGTCGTGCTGCTACGCTCCGTGAGGCCGCTGAGGTTGTTCGTGTACGACGTCTTCTGGCTACGCTTCTCCAATCGGTACGTGGGCCAGGCCAGGGCCGACGTGCTGGGGGCTGGACAGGGGAACCCCTCCTCCACCGTGGGGCCAGAAAACCTGCACTGGACCCCCCAGCACATCACGCGGCCCACAGCTTCTCAAGTGTTCAGTTATTGCTGTCGTGAGTGTGACGCTCCTGGGACCGGGACATCAACACAGATTCACGATGACGTGTGTAGCTTACGAAAAATCTCCACAGCACATTACTGGTCTGGTCCCCAGTTCAGGCTGAGGAGCTGCCCCAGCCCACAGACAGGGGAGCAGCGTACCCTAGTCCCGGCAGTGTGTGGCTGCTCTGCAGAACTTGGGAGCCCACGCTTGTCCGTCTGCTTGTTCCTCAGGCCCTTCGCACTCAACGACCTAGATGACTATGAGAAGCATTTCACCGTCATGAACTATGACCCGGATGTGGTGCTGAAGCAGGTAGGGCCTGGTGGGACCTAGAGCGAGTGTAGGTTCTGGCTATCACAGTCAGGTCCTGTGTCCTCTCAGAAAGTCCTTCCCACAGAACTAAAGAGCACCCAGTGTTGAAGATGGAAGAGCAGGGTTCCCTGGTCCTGAGAGGATTCAGTGGAGTGGAGTCTCCACAGGGTTCACTGCCACACAGCGGGCACAGTGGGCATGGGGGGGGTGACGGTGCCGTCTGGGTGCCAGGGCTAAAGGCATCAGCGCAGGCAGAGCCAGCAGCAGTGCTCCTGGGATAGCAGGGTGCAGGTACCAGGTCCTGACTGGGCATGCGGAGGAAGGGGGAGATAGGCTGCTGGGTTCATTACATCCAAGTCCTCTGTCCTGGTGACTGGCTAGGGAATGTAAGCGGGGAACACCTGACGCTGACCCACAGGACACCAGGAAGGCCCTGTGCCATGCCTCTCTCCCCTCCTATCCTGGAGTGTGTGGTTTCCCTTACAGACACATCCGAGTTCTTGTTCTTTTGTTTATTTTCCGTTAGTTGGTTTTGTTGGTTGGTGTTTTTGAGGCACGGTCTCATGTAGCCCAGGCTGGCCTTGAACTCTTAGTTCCCCTGCCTCAGTTTCACATGTGAATACCTCATCGTAACCTGGTCCCCACTGCAGATGGCTCTCTGAGGCGCCTCTGTGCCCTGCCCAAGCATCTTCTGGGTGGGTTCGTGAAAAAGGAGCTGCCACAGCAGAATGGCTCTGCTGACTCAGCCTCCCAGTGGGGCTCAGGGGTCCTGCTGATGCTTGTCTCTCTTACCTCTGATTGGATTGAAAACCAGTGATGCCCCCCCAAGCCCCCTGGCATTGTTGGAAGCCAGCCCTAAGGACACTGAGCTCTTTACCTCTGCCTAGTGATTGTGTTACCTGAGAAGCCTTGTGCATGGGGACTCATGTCCCTTGGGCATGCACATAGGGACTCTGCAGGGGCCCGTGCTGGCTCCTCCTTCCCTGGGAGAAATCTGAGCCACCTCACTCTGATCTTTTGGATAAAATCTTGGTCTAGAGATCTTGTCCTAGGGTGCTTCTGGGGGCCCTGCAGAGTGGGTCTGGGCTCTGCTGCTGGTGGCTGTGCTTAGCTGGGTACGATGGCCCCTGACCCCCAGTGCCTCGCTTGAGCCTCACAGCAGCCCTGCAAAGTCAGTGGACTGAGCAGCCAGTGCTCCCCATTTCATAGAAGAGGAAACTGAGGCTCGAGTGGTTATTCTGCCACCTAGAACCTAACTTGGTCTCCTGTCCTCGTGTGGATCCTGCGGGCCAGAGCTGGACTGAACCCTGTCCTGTGGTGCTTATGTCCTGCTTCAGCCTGGAGGCAGCTGCTGCTGCTGTAACCAGCTCTCATCTCTTGCAGGTGCACTATGATGAGTTCATCTCCCAGTTTGAGAAGCAGTACCCAGAATTTCCCTGGAGTGGTGTCCAGGTGAGTCTTGGGTTCCGGGCTGGGGCTGTGGAAGCCACTCTCTTCCCTTACAGGCAGAGGGGCCATCTCATTGAGACAGGTAGAAATGGCTGGGCTAAGGCCATCCCTCCCCTGCGCTCTGGGCCTGTGTGTGGCAGTTCTGGAGGCTCTTTGGGATGTTCCTCAGCAGGAGGGAGGGAATTGGGACATCCTAAAGTAGCCCAAGAGCAATAGGCTCCACCAGCCCCAGGAGCCACAGGGAGTGGTGGGGAGCTGGTCACAGGACAGGAAACTTCTGGAGGCAGAACCCTGTACTGCGGTATCAGCGATGAGTGCTTGCCTAGAATACATGAGCCCCTGACTTCCTTCCTTAACACAAAACGGAAACGGACTCCAGGAGCGTGGGGACACAGGCAGATGTGGTCATCTTGCCAAGCCTAGAGACATGAAGGACGTAGGAAAGATGCCCTGGGCCACCTTCAGGACAGGGCTCCAGCAAGGACAGTGGGTCTGGTTAGTCCCAGAGTCGAGGATGAAGTAGACCTATGACTGAGCGTTCTCGTCCCCAGGCTGAGATCTTCAAGGCCTTCACAGAGTTGTTCCAAGTGGCGTGCTCTAAGCCACCACCCCAGGGCCTCTGCGACTATCCCTCATCCCGGGCCGTGTATGCTGTTGACCTCATGCTCAAGTGGGACAGCCATCCAGACGGTAAGGGGACTCCACCCCACAGCCCTCCACCTGGGCCTCCCATGCCCAGCCTCGCCAGACGCACCACCCAGGACAGCCATTGCGGGGGTGGGGGCTGGAGGGGGTGAGTTTGGGGCTTTGGTTTTGGTTTTGGTATTCGAGAGTTCTGCGTGTGTCTGTGTGCATGCCTGGTATCCCCAGAGGTCAGAAGAGGACCAGGACCCTCTGCAACCAGAGTTAAGAATGGTTATACCAGGCACACCTTTAATCTCAGGAGGCAGAGGCAGGTAGATCTCTGAATTCCAGGGCAGCCAGAGTTACAGCAGAGAAACCTTGTCTCAGAAAAAAAAAGAGTGGTTGTAAAGGAACTGAATCCAGGTCTTCTGCAAAAACAGCAAATGCTCTTAACTTTTGAGCCATCTCTCCAGCCCCATGGCTGTTGTTTCACCTGATAAATTAGCCCATTGGTCCAGCATGGGTATCCTGGCCTGATCCACTGAAAAAGGGGGAACACCCCTGTATCAGAGCGGTTGGGAAAGGGTGACAGGCCAGAGGTCATAAGAACTCACAGAGCAGGAGAACTGGAGCCACCCTTCCAGCCCTGCCGCTGCTCCCTCTGACCAACCAGTCCTCGAAGCTCGAAGCATGTGCCTTCATTGCCCTAGGGTTAGAGGTAGCTCCAGCCTTTCTTTGGGGAACAGGTGTCAAACCAGAAAATCCAGATTCTAGATCACACCCTATATCCACGCAGTGAGAACTGGGGCCTAAGTCTGTGTCCCCCCTCACGGTACTGGCCTGTCCTCATAAGAGAGGTATGTACCCAGACTTGCTGCCTTCACAGTCTTCCTGCCTCTCTGTTTCACCACCAGGAAAGCGGGTGATGCAGCCCCAGATCCTGGAGGTGAATTTCAACCCTGACTGTGAGCGAGCCTGCAGATACCACCCCACATTCTTCAATGATGTCTTCAGCACCCTGTTTCTGGATGAGACCGACGACTGCCACGTCACCCGCATCATCTAGGTGCCCAGAGCTCTCTGCCTGTGCTCGCAGCTGGTTCCAGCCTCTGCTCATGGAGCTGCTTCTGCAGTCCCAGCCCTCTGCCTCCTCTTCCTCCCTCTCTTCCCTCCTTCTCTCGTGAGCCATGTCCCTGCTTCATATGTGGGGCATCAGGTCCACACCGTGTGTCAGAGCTGGGCAGTGAGTGGTGTCCGAGGGGCTGGGTACCACCCCAGACACTCCCTACATCTCCCGACACCCTCTGTTCTCTGATGCGCCTCCAGCTCAGCCAAGGGCTTTACTCCTGGCATCCAGAGAGTGCGCACAGGGCAGGAGGTGTTCTGCAGAAATAGGGTTCTGCAGGGAAGTGTTTGGGAACCCTATATCCAGCAGGGCCAGGGAGTTCTCTCCCAGAATCTCTGCCCTCCTTTCGCATGGCTGCCATAAGCAGGGTATCATCAGCACCTCGAGTTGCACCCACAGGCCCTAGAACAGCCAGGGGAAACACTTGCCAACCCAGCCTTATGTCTCGGCATCGTCTACCAGAGCCTTTACCAGCAGACTTGCCAGCCATGCCTGCCCTTGGTGTTCCCTTCCTCTGGGAAGTTGGACTGTTAAGAGTCCCATGGGCTCTCTGCATGCTGGCATCCCGCCAGGTCCCACTGTCCTCTTGAAGTGGTCAGGGTGCTCTAGGGTTGTGAGGCTCCATGACAGAGTCCAGGCAGGGTGGCATGGAAATGCCAAGCTGCTAAGATGGCTCTGGGGAGGACTTTACATGAAAGACGGACTGCCTCTTCTAAGGCCCAGAGTCAGAATGTTGGGGGTTGTTTGTTTTTCTTTTAACCTACAGAAAGAAACTGTAAAATCTAAAGTCAGCCACCATTGTTTCTGTGACTGCCAGGTCTAGCCTGCTAGTATGTGGGTCTGGTTATAGTGGGTGAGAGCTGCTTCTAGAGTGTTCTGCTGCTCAGGAGGGTGGGGCACTGTGGTGGCTGTTGCACTTTTAAAGGTAAAAGTGACCCTCCTCTTAACATAACTGGACATGGTTCTTCCTGCCCACCTCTGGGCATGTGGGCCACCTGCTAGTGAGCCTGAGCGCCCATGCTGGGTCCAGCTGCTGCCAGGGGCAGGGCAGATGCTACTGGTTCTGTCCCTGGAGAGCTGCTGGCTTCCTTGCCCTTTTATACTGCAATAAAATCTGCCTTCTTTTCACCTGGTCTTTTCTCTTTGGAGTCGAGGAGGCATAGGCCTGGGCTGGCAGGGCAGCTGTGTTCCCCTTCTGTTTGGGACAGAACCCAACAGATCATCATGTGTGCTTTGAGAAATAAGAGAAGAAAAAGCCAGTAGACCTCCGAGCTCCCTAACTCAGTGGACTTCCTAGAGTCCCAGTTCTAAGCTGGAGAAGAGCTGCAGCCTGTGCTGTCTGTACCAACCCCAGGGGCTTTTGGGTTCACAGGGCCTGAGGTTTGGCCCCACCTGGTGGCTTTGAGAAATGGCCTTCTCTCTGTGTTGTCAACTTGGTCAGGGGTGGGAATGAGAGACCACAACTCATGGGGCAGTCAAGTCGGCATGGGGGCTGAGGACACCGGCCCTACTGAGTGGCACCACATTAAAACGCAGAGCTGTCCCAGGAGCGAGGCTGAGCCCAGGGCAAGGGCCACGCATTGCTTCCAAGCAGCTGCCCAAAGGAGTCATCTGTACCATTCAGGACGAATTCTTGAGATGGCACTTGTTCAGAAGCCCTACAGGGATGGTGCTCAGCAGAGGACCAGCAAGGTGGCTCATCAGGAAAAAGCACCTGCTGCCAATCCTGGAGACCTGCATGGTGGAGAGAACCAACTCCCACAGGTCGTCTTCTGACCTCCGTACCATGGTACTTGTGTGTGCATGTACACACAAAAACACAATTTAACAATGCTCTAAAGCACTCAGGGCTCTTCTGCGCATGCTCCGGTTGGCACAGCAGCTCTCAGGCTTGGCCACTAGCCAAGAAATAGGGATTATATCACTGACCAATCCTCCTGGTATTCATCCACACCCTGATTGCTTTCTTTGTTTAAGGGGTCATCAAAGGCCAGTGCGTGCCCACCTTGGGCATGTGGAGTTAGCTGGAGAGCCCAGGAAGCCACAGCAATGCTGCTGAAGGAGGTAGGAGGCAGAGTTCTGGAGGCCTTCGCAGGACCGGGAAGTGCCCTTGCTTAGGCTCAGAGCCACCAAGTGGCTGACCACAGACTGAAGTGTTTGATTGCCCCCTCTTACCCTGCGTCAACATGTCACATGCTGACAGGCGGCCACCCAGCCCCTCTGTAGCCAGTTAGTTGGCCGGGGACATAAATGTGAAGGTTAGAAGCCTGTAACTTTAAGTCCGGTGATATATTGATAAAGACACATGAGGCAGTTTTAAGGGTACAAGCCAGACAGACCTAAGTGGAGAGCATAGCACGCCATCTTCCAGATCCAACTGCTTCTTGTCTCGCCAGTTTGTTCTTATCTTAATAGCCCCTCCTTGCTCTTTCTTAGAAGTCCATTTGTGTGATCAGAGAAATACAGTGATACTCCTTGGCTGTCAGGTCATGGAGTGTCCACATTAGTAGTAGGGTGCCACCAGCACCAAAGGGAGCAGGCCACACTCTGTCCAAGCCTTGTCCGCCATGTCCACATTTATAGTGGGGTAACACAGGACAATTAGGAGAGGCTAGACCACACCTTTGCTGCCTCTTGTCTAATGGAGTATTCAAATCGCCTCTATCCAAAAGTCTTTTTACATTAAGCTAAGAAGGAGTACCTTTTATTTACATTAGAAAGCAGGCTTTCAGCCATAGAAATCACATCCTGCTAGGCTTCAGGCAGCCAGTACAATGGTTATCTTCAGTGAGTATAATGTCTGGAGATACATTCAAATACACCGCAACAGGGACCTCTACCGCGGGGAGGAGTACAGACCAGACAGTGGTCTAAACCACTTCTCATTTCAAGGGCAACCGTCCTAACAGCTGGTGGCACCATAGAAGAGAGGGTGCCCCTAGTGGTGGACAGGGGAAGCACATCTGTAATTGGCAATGATCTCCATTTCAGCAGAATGTTTTGTGGCCAGCAGGTAGCATGCTGGGGGGCACTGCTGCGCATGTATGGCCTGCATGCAGAGCAGTGCAGCAGCACTGCCAAGAAGCCCCTCTAAGTCTCATGTGCACCACCCCTAAGTCTCCAGCATACACATGGGTGCCCATGACCCTTGAAGGGGCACCTGTGTCCTGTGGGGACCACATATACCCATGAGGCATATGGAAGCAGGACAGTGGCTGAGGCTGTGCCCGTGTAACAGACACCTTGTCCTATCTCCCAATTGCTGCCTAAAGAGGTTATAGGTCACCCAAATGGAGCCCTGGGTAGGGTAGGTGACAGCTCCACATCTAGGTGGGTTTAGGCCAGCAAGATAGCCCTGTCCACTGGTCCTGGGCCACCCCCTTCCTGCCAGTTGGGTGTGGATGGACCACCCTAGATGGAGAAGTTGGGCGATACAGCCCAGACAGGCCCAGCCTCACCAGCAGAGCCATCCCACAAGGCCACAGCCTCTGACGCCCCACTAAATACAGTCTACCACACAAGAAGTTACAGACTTTATTAGCTTTAAAAGCCTCATGCTCCAAGCGCATGTCTGGAGCAGGGCAGAAAAGCAGGCACAACTGTCCCCTGGGTGGGATCTGGTACCACCTGGACCTACCTGGTGGCTCCCTGGGCCAAGACCCGGGCAGACCAGCAGGCTCAATGGTCATGAAAGCATGATGGCCACCACCCATGGTGCTTGACCAGCAGTGCTGTGGTCCTGACGGGTGGGTGCTCTCACTCTGGGAGCTGCGGGCCTCCTCGCCGGCCAGAGTTATCACGCCATACATAGTAGTTGAGCATGGTGGCAAAGGCCAGCCAGGCCAGGTAGGGGTAGAGCAGGCGAGCAGCTGGCGGGCTCACTCGGTGCCAGGCCAGGGTTGTGGCGGTTGCCATGCCACCAACGAGCAGGAGGTCCACCAAGGCCTGCAGAGACAAGATGGGGAAGCTGAGGCCCTGCTGGGTCTAGAAGTTGGAAGCTTCACTTAGCCCCACTGCACCCTTGAGGTGTGATGCCTGCCTCTGTTCTATGTTCTCAGCCTCGGTTTCCTTGTCTGCAAGTCCCCTGCCTGACTGCCGTGTATGGAATATGCATGACAGCCCCAAGGGGACACAGCATGTCCGGGGGTGAAGCAGCAGCTGGAAGGTCTCTGACCTGAAGATACAGCATTGCCAAGGGCTGACCCAAGAGGCCAGTGTAAGAGCCAAACCACTGTGGCATGTGCTCTGTAGGCTCAGGAAAAAAATTTATATATGTGTGTGTGTGTGTGTGTGTATGTATATGTATATATGTGTATACATCCATTTATGTATATGTATATAGATACACACACGTGTATGTATATATGTATGTGTGTGTGTATATACATATATATATTTGTTTTTTGTCATTTTTTGTTTTGGTTTTGGTTTGTTTTGGTTTTTTTGAGAAAGGGTTTCTCTGTGTAGCCCTGACTGTCCTGGAACTCACTCTGTAGATGAACTCACAGATCCTCCTGAGTCCTGGGATTAAAAGCCTGTGCCGCCACCGCCACCACGCAACTTTTTTTGCCGCAGCTCTTAGCTGACTTAGCAGAGTCAGCCTTAGCTGACACTGAACTGGCTTTGTAGACCAGGCTGTCAGACTTAAGGCAATTCTGCTGCCTTTGCTGGGATTACAGGCCAGGCATACATCACCAAACCGGAACAAGAACATTTTTAAGGAAAGGTTTTGTCCCCGTGTGTCAGCAAATCTGGCACCAGATGCAATGCCAGTGTCTGCTGCGGCTCCTAAACCCACTTCAACCTGATCTCCCAGACTTTCATGGAGGGAAGGTGGCCCAAGGGAGCATTAGTACACAGATCACTGTTACCTAGGCTGGCCTGGCCTTCTCCTGGGCTCAGTCAATCCTCCCCCTGATTCAACGGAACTTCTAAAGGGGCTGTAAGCCACAGGCCTCCCCCAGCCCCCACCTCCCACCTCATGTGCAGATAACCTTTCTGGAGTATGATGTCACCTCCATCTCCAGTGACCCAAGTCAAGCTACGGCCACACTTACCCAGCCCATCTGCCGGGCACCAAAGAAGATAGGGGGCCATGCCCAGTTCAGAGCCAGCTGACCGGTGTAGAGACCCAAGGGCACTACAGCCTCCTCGGTGAAACCTCCCAGCTCTTTCCAGACTATGTAGGAGCCGTACCTGAAACAGACAGCTGGTCAGGACATCACAGGGCGAGGCTAAGAGCATTACCACTCTGAGACCACACAGCGAGGGCTCAGGTATGCCCTGCCACTGGCTTCTGCGTGATCTCAGAGAAGCTACTTGCTTTCTCTGAGCCTTCGTTTCTTTTAAGATTGCTACAGAGATTTGAGTTGAGACCCGGAGTGAGTATGTGGCTTCAGGATGAAAGCTTGGGGAGAGGGGGGCGCAGGGAGCATGTGGCTGCTTGGTCATGCAGGCTATGATGCAACTGCTGCAGAAGGCTTTTGGGAATGAACCACACCAAGGCCTGGTGCTGCACATTACAACCAAAGGATCGTGGGCACCGTGTGTGTGTTTGTCTTGGCACGTGTTGCTGCTGTCCACACTGACCTTTCTATACCTGGCAGCCTCAGTAGGGTGAACCAAGGCAGCATTCCCAGAGGTGGACAGGGAAAGTTCAGTCATGCAATGCATAGGGAGCCTTGCCACCCTCCCTTCTCCAGTGGGGAGTGATGCCACTCTCTCCCAAGGCCTCCTTCTGCAAAGGGTTTAGTGCCCAGGCTGGCTCCATGGGGAACAGGACACTGAAAGATACGACCTACCCCATGGCCGAATACAGCGTGCCCCAGACAGGAGCCAGCGTCCAGCGAGGTGGATGCCACGAGGGCTTCTGCAGGCTAGCATACCAGCGGAGGCCCTCGCCACGCACAAAGTAGGCTCCCACGAAGCCCCCCAGGCTGGGCGCCAGAGTGAGGCCCACGGCAGGCACCCAGGACGGGGGCATAGCTCCTGCAACTGTTATTCTGGAAAGATCTGAAAGAGAACACAGGGTGGGGTGAGAGCCGTTCCAAAGAACCATGGGAGCTCAGCCCTTCATCACCTTCAGGACCTCTGAGTCCTGTCCCCAGGATCAGCCAGCCCACCTATTCCTGCTGGGTGAGGCAGGAGAGCAGAGTCCACACTCCGCCCACACTCGTGCCCCTGCCCATAGGCGCCCACTGGGCTCCTCCCACCTCCGATCCTTCCCCTACTTCAGGCATCTGTTCTCTCATGTCACTCAACCTGGGCTCTCCTGGTATGATCTCTGCTCTCTGCCCTCCATTAGGAAGGCTCTCAACTCTGCCTCACCTAGGGCCAAATGTTACTTGGGGGAGCTGGGAGGGCTGTGCATTGTGTCCCAGTGCTTTAGTCCACCATTCATTCATTCATTCATTCATTCCCTTCATGATTAGCAGCTGGCAGAGTTTGGCTTCCTCAAATCGTTTTTCCATACTCACCTACCATGACCTCAGAGAAGTCACTTCAATCCTCTGGGCCTCGGTTTCCAGCTATGCAGAATGTTGATGCTGCCTACTTCAAGCCCAGCCCCGCCCGGGGGCGGGGAGCATAAAAGTATCCTTATATTCGGGTGTCTGCCTCAGAGGCCCACCCCTCTGAAGGAGGGGAAGCCTGCTCAGTGTCACCCAGAGCTCTAGGCCAGACTCTGCCCCAGTCACAAAGCTATGCTCACATGGACCCTCAGGAAAGCGCTCAAGGCCGGGGTCCAACCCTCTTTCCATGTCTTACAGCTTGTCGTGGGCCCTCTACCGCCAATCTCTGGGCTGGCGTCAAGGCCTTGGGAGCTAGAGAATGGGGAACCCTGTTGTGGGATATTTTAGTTATGCTGTAGCGTGTAAAAGATCGGCTTTCTACTTGTTTACACCTCTGTGCTACCCCCCAGCTCCTTCCCCCCCCAGGCCCCCCCCTCCCCCCGCCGGGAGGTTCCTGTTCATTTGTTTATTGAGGGTTTGTGTAGAAACAGGAAGAAAAATACCTGGCGAAGTGAGGGTGGGGGGGTAGAGTAAGGAGGGAGCAGGGAGGAGGAGGCGCGGGCAGGAGGGAGCATGTGGTTTAGGGAGAAGAGCTAAGTGGGCGGTGGGGGGGGGAGGCCTTGGAGTAAGCTCTCTGCTTAAGCTGCCCAAGTATCAGACCCCTGAGATTTGTAAAATAATGCTTTAATAAATAGTTTTATTACGATCAACAACGGACTTTTATTAACAAGACACTAGTGTGGAAGTCCAGAGCCAACACTGCCTCTGATTGCCATGGGAGTGCTAAGCCAATCAGTATCCTGACTAGGGCTCAGTTTCCCTGTCAAAAAATGGTTTCCACTAACACACCCTCTGACAGTAGCTGGAAAATCAGAGAATCTGCTTGCATTAGATAAGAAGCCATGTTGGGGAGGTGGCTCAGCAGGTAAAGCATTTGCTGTGTAAATGTGAAAAGTGGAGTTCCAGGGACTGGAAAGATGGCTCACTGGTTTAGAACACTGACTGCTCTTGCAGAGGACCCAGGTTCGATTCCCAGCACCCGCATAGTGGCTCACAGCTTCCTGAAACTCCAGTTCTTCTGAGGGACCAGGCAAACAGAAATACATGCAGACAAAACATCCATACAATAAAAATAAAGATATGTATTTTCTAAAAAGAAAAAAAGTGGAGTTTGGATCCCCAAATGAATACTGGGTGGGTATGGCGATCCTCCTGTAATCCCAGCTCTGTGGAGGCAGAGACCAGATCCCCAGAACAAGCCAGCTAATCTTGCTGGAATTGTTAAACTCTGGGTTCAGCAAGAGATTCTACTTCACTCAGTAAATAAAGTGGAGAGCTATTGAGGAAGACACCTGATGTCAACATCTGGCCTCTGTGCGAACGTGTGCATCATACACACACACACACACACACACACACACACACACACATCAACCTACATACAGATTCTATGGGCTGGAGGTGTAGCTCATAGGTAGGTGGACAGAGGGTTTAATTAGCAAGGCCCTAAGGTTCAATCTACAATATGACAAAACAGCCCCACTGCCTGAAGCGGTTTGAGTGAGGATGTCCCTCATAGGCTCAGATATTTGTGAATATTTGGTTCCTGGTGGGTGGGACTGTTTGGGGAGGCTTAGGAGGTGTGACCTTGCTAGAGGAAGGCCCCTTGGGTCAAACTTTAACCCTGGGCCTGAGACTAGAAACACCAGGAGACGTATGTACAAAGGCTGACAGTGCTCAGTGCCCCCTTGAAAGCATCAGGTCAGGAAGGGTGAAGAGAGATGGAGGAAGATGAGTGACAGGAAGCAGGGTGGGCCCACTGGGCCCCGGATGGGAAGGCAGGAAGCTCTGGAGGTCAGACCTGGTTGAGAAGCTGTATGGGGGTAGTCCATGACGGAGGAGGTCTGAGAAGCTGCTTGGGGAGAGGCAAAGGTGGGTGGGTAGGGCCTGGCCTGCAGGGCCTTTTGTTTTGCTCTTGTGCATTTGCCAAAGTTTAGACAAGAAACTGGAGTGTCCTACCAAGCATGGTAGCACATCCTGTAATCCCTCAGAAGGAGGACTGAGTTCTAGGCCAGCATGGGATACAGAGAGACTCTGCCTTAATAAAGGGAGGTGAGGGAGGAGGAAGGGAAGGAATCACACTGTCCCTACTTAAGGTTATCAAATCCCTTCATGGTGTCTCTGCTCTAAGACTGGGTTTTCCATTGCTTTTGTTGTTTGTTTGTTTGTTTGTTTGTTTTGTTTAAGACAAGAGCTCAAGCTGGCCTGGAACTCACACTAGAGCCCAGGCTAAGCCTTGAGTCCATGATCCTCCTGCCTCAGTGCTAGCGTTACAGGCCTGCACGGCTGTGGCCTGGCTTATACTCTTCCTCTTCTCTCTTTTTAGGAGTATAAAGATACTCACTATGTAGCCCAGACTAGCTTCAAACTGATAGTAGTCCCCCTGCCTCAGCCTCCTAAGTGCTTAGATTATAGGCAAGCACCTCTACTGCCAACGGCATGTCTCATTAGCTGAGGCGAACTTCCCCAAATGTAAACTGAAATCACCTGAGTCAAAGAGGTTGCTATTCAGCCACTGACACCATGTCCTTCTGTCACAAAGAAACCAGTACATGCTGGCAGCTGCTCCTCGCTCCAACCCGGCCCTGCCCCTCCCCACAACCAGCATTCCCAACTTGGGTCCTTCCTTCCACACCGGCCTTCTCTGAACATCCTCTACCAGGTTGGAGCCGGTGGAGCTGGCTTTCCTTCCTGAGGAACCTGCCTTAGAGGTTGGCCAGCCTTAACTTCCACCGCAGTGCCTCGTCCCTCTCCCTGTGGCTCTGCAAGCAAAAGTGCTCCTTCACAGTGGCCAGTATGGGAGGGACAGGCCCATACTGTGCCCAGGAAGACCGAGACAGGACCAACCAATGTCTCTGCTGATGGGTTTCACAGTCCATCAAGGCTCCTTCCCATTATGCATTCACTGTGTAGAAAAGGGTGGTGGCTGTCCCAGGACATACTGAGGACAGGATCTGGGGACAGGACACTGAGCCCCAGGCTCTTGCTCCCACTTTCGGCTGCCCACAAAGACCAGGCTGTGTTTATGCTCTGCTGCACTGAGGGGATCGGAGGGAGGACCCCTTTTCCCATCCAATATCACAAAACAGGACAGTTACCTACCCCACTTGAAACAGCAGGAGAAAGTTGGGCCAGAGACTTTTCGTGGCCTCTTGGAGACTACCCAGTTCCTGAGTCACCCCCCTAGAGGGGTGACAGACAGGCAGGGGTGGGGCCCATGAAGCTGAGTCACCCTAGACTAGGCTGAGCTGGGCAGATCAGCTCAGGGCGGAGTCCCAGGAGGATACAGAGGACCAGGGCAGGGGTACCCAGAGGAGACAAAGCTGCTTGCTCACCCTTTATTTCTGTCTTTTCCGAAATACACATAACGTCCAAAGCTTCACCCTGCCACCCACTTGCTAAGGATCCTTCGATGTTCCAGAAAGGAAGGACAGGACACCAAGATCTCCCTCAAAAACGCCACACAGGGTTGTGGCTATCAGTGCGGGAACCACTCATTTGCTTCCTCCTAACCTGTGGATTGGGACCCCTTTGTGGGGGGGGGGGTCAAATGACCCTTTCACAGGGTTTGCCTAAGACCATCTGCATTTCAGATATTTACATTACAACCCATAACAGTAGCAAAATTACAGTTATGAAGCAGTAACAAAAATAATTTTATGATTGGGGGTCACCACCACAACATGAGGAACTGGATTAAGGGTTACAGCATTAGGAAGGTTGGGAACCACTGCTCTAGGGGAGGAGGTGGCTACCTCTCCGCTTCTGGAGAGCACCCTGGACAAAGGGCATAAGTCAATACAGAGCAGAACATGGCTGTAGGCCTCCACTTTCACCACTCCAGGACCTCTGGGGAAGGAGCTAAGGCATCACCACTGCTGGGTAGCACAGGGCCCTTTCTCTCAGCCTGTCAAAGCTTCATGCATTCCTCACAGTGGCCACAGGGCAGGGGTCAGCTGCCTCTCTTTGATCCACACAACCTGCTCAGCATCTGAAGGGGACTTATTATTAGTGCCACTTTCCAAGTGGAGAATCTGTGGCTCAGGAGATTGCTGGACGTTCCAGGTCTGTGTCTGTAAAGCCTACAATGACACATGGCCACTCTCAGATAGCTTTGTCACCTCCACTTGAGATACAGTGCCCTGGGCAGGGATCAGGCCCATAGGCCACCACTTCTCTCTTTCCAGGGTCAGAAGGGCCTCAGGCCAACAGCACCACCCTCTCCATCCTTGGTGCTAGCACTCCATGGAGTCTCGGGCCCCATCTCTTCATGGGACAGCCAGATAGGATGCCTGAGCCCTCCCTCACCAAGTCTGGAGTCTGTACTGCTTCACCTTTTGCTACTCAGGAGCTTCAGTGTCCTGCCTGTGTGCCAGGACAGAGCCAGTGGGTCTGGGGCACTTGTTGCTCTGGGGCCTCCCTGGAGACTGTGACCCAGAAACAGAGGAGAGCTGTGTCCTTTTCCTTCTACTTCATAAAGCTCTTCCCCACCCATGGGCTTTCCTTTCAGTGATCCATTGCTGTCCGGAGCAATTTTAAGGCTTTTTATTTGTTATAAACCTGCAAATCTCATTATACCATTTACCAGCCTTTTTCATTCTGAAAGTAATCACAGTGCCAGCAACAGGTCGGTGTTAGGACCAGCAGGAAATGGTTACCATGAGGCCCAGGGTGTGGGGAAATGGCATTTCGGAGTGGCAATTTTTTCAAACAAAGCAGGCTTTCAGGAGCTGCTTGTACAACCCCTAACAAGGAGAACACGAACAGAAGTGGAAAAGTCCGATCTGGGAGAAGCTAAAGTATAGAGTAAAAAGCAAGCCTGCGATCTGTCGGTCCACCCCTCAGGTACCCACGGTAGGGAGTTTCTGGACACCGGTGGGTCTCGGTCCAGCCACAGCCAGGCATAGATGCGCACACACAGTGCCCCAGTGCACACATCACCGCGCGGGAGACGCGTGCAGGAGAAACAGGCTTTGGCATCAGACAGCAGGGGCGCAAGTCCTGGCTCCTACACTCTGCCAGTGGGAACCTTTGCACAGCCTCAGTTTCCCACAGAACCCAACGCTCCCCTGCAAGGGAGGCCTCTTCCCCTTTCCGCCCAGCCGCCGCTGCCAGCAGCAGCCACCCAGGGCCCCATAGAGGCGCAGGACCTTGGCCGCTGTCCCCAGGGTGCCAACCACTCTGAGCCGTACGTTCTCAGGGGGTAGTCCCGCCCTCTCGGTGCCGGCCTCAGTTTCCCTTTTGGCTCCCCGCTGTCGAGGTCTCACCTGCCCGCAGCCTCACTCGCGCAGTCGCTAGCTGCCCCCTGAAAGGACACTGCGCACAGAGGTGGTGGCCGCTGACCCCGCCCCGCCCCGCCCCTGCGCTGCTCCGGGAGGCACCCGGGCTTCCCATTCCCGCCCTCCGCCAGGCACCTTCTCTTCTCTCTCTATGATGGGTCTGGGGAGAAATCCCTGCTCTAGGCTTTGAAGGCAGCCTCTGTTCTGCAGACAACGAATGCCAGGGTGTTGTGCCACATACTTGGAATCCCACCGCGGAAGGCTGAGACAGGAGGATGACAGTGAGCTCGCGGTCCGGGCTTGCATATTCTAATATGTTCTTTTTATCAACCGTGCCTGAGTGACTATTATCTTATTCTGATTTTTTTTTTTTTTTCCAAAGAGGGACTGGGGATACAGTTCCGCGGTGGAGTGCTTTCTTTGCACGCCCAAGCCCTGGAATTCAATCCCTAGCACCAGCCATAACAAAAGAAAACAAAACTAACCACTTTCTGCCGGTTGTGGTAGTAAGGCCCTAGGCAGTATGCCTGGCCACGCCCACTTGCTGGCAGCCCTCAACCTCTTCTTGGGAGTCAATCAGAGTAGGCAGGCTGACTAAGGAGCCCAGCGGCCTGTTTCAACCTTTTGTGGGCTCTGGGATTAAAACTGTACACCACTACGCCCAGCTTTTTTTACACAGGTTCTGGAAATGAAACTCAGAACCTGGTGCTTACGAGGTGAACTCTTTTCCACCAAAACATCTTCCCAGTCCCGGGCCTCCTGTTCTTAAACCACAGCACAGCAACAGAAGGGGTCTGGTTGTGACATCTCTCAGCACACCTCTGGAGTCTTGACAATCCCCGTGGCAGTGGCTGTACACACCTGGTACACATGCCCCTCACCTTTCAATCTCTCCGTGGCCCTCTGCGTGTCCTTTTCTTCCCTCCTGGATGGATTTCATGTTCTGCTGTGCATTTGCCAAGGTTTGAATGTCCTCTGGGGCAGGAGTGGTGGTGGTGGGGTGTTCTTGTGGAAGTTTAGTCCCCACAGTGAGGAATCAAGAGGTGGGACCAGGTGGGCCTTGAAGAGGTGATTAAGTCCCAAGAACTCACTGTATGGACCCATCTGGTCACGATTCATGTAGGAACAGATCCATCAGTTATCCTGAGTGTGGGTCTGGTATCAAAGACAGCTGGTGCCGGTTCTTGGCTGTGGCCTCTTTAGCCAGATAATGCCCTGCCTGCCCTGGGATTCTGAAGACAGTTCCCACCGGTAAGGGCCCTTGTCAGTCGCAGCCCCTGACCTTGAACTTTCTGATCCCCAGGACTGTAAGTGGAATACATGTCTACTCTATATAAATGACCCAATCTGTGGCATTCAGTGATAGCAACAGGAAACGGACTGAAGCATCTTTCCTCTTAGTGGTCCCATTTTGTCTGGGTGGAGCCAGTCCTCCTAGAGCTCTTGCCAGAGTCCTTGGAAGGTGACCTTCCACATCTGTCATCCCCCATGGTGGACTGACACCTCACTAAGAAGGCAGGGTCCAAGGCCACTGTCCTTCAGAACCCTGAAGGTATGCTGTGGTCTAGTGGCCTCAGGCTACCTGTGCTGTGACATCAGTATGTGACCAGTACTGGTCCACCTAGCTGCTACAACCTTTGGCTGCAACCTATCTTATTCTTTTTGGAAAAGTTTTAGTTTGGGCTGCAAAGTTTTGAAATTTTACGAGCACAACCTTCCATGTGAGTTTAAGCTTAGTATTGAGTCAGCACACAAAGAACCTGCTCCCTTTTTTTTTTTTAATTTTATGTGTATGGATATCTTATTGGCATGTATATATGTGCCTGGTGCCCACAGAGACCAAAAAAGGCATTGGACACCCTGGAACTGGAGTTAACAGATGGTTGTGATCCTTCATTTGGGTGCTGAGAGTTGAGCCCAGCTGCTCTGGAAGAGTAGCCAGTACTATCAGCCTCTGAGGCATCTCTCCAGCCCCCATTTTTTATCTTTATTTTGGAGTCTCCTATGCAGTCCAGGTAGACCTTGAACTTATGTCATGTCCTCCATCCTGGCCTCTCGAGTTCTGGGGCTACAGATGTGCACCACCATGTGTTGTGAGATGTTTGAATTAGCATATACTCTTTTTAATGGGATCATTCTCCTGTGTACGCCCTGCCTTGCAGCATGTAAAGGACTTGCTTCCTACACCTGTTAACACCTCTGTGCTAAAAACCATGGAGTAGCCCCCCAGTGCTCCACATGAACAGGCCATTTGTTTTAAGTTAATCCAGATGGAGGATCCCTGTCACCATCAATGGTCTACAACCCAGTGATCAAGGAAGACTCTGACAGCGCCCCTGCCCCCAGCTTGGACACCCACAGGGATAGGCAAGTCTGCTGGCAGACCTTGAGAAGCTTTGGAGTCCATTCACTTGTATAATTAAGGCCTGTGTGGAGGAAGGAGGGAGTTTTGAATGAATTAAGCACCTGGGGCTTCTTCGGCAGAGACAAGACAGAGCGAGAAGATGAGAGAGCCCACGTGAGGAGGCCATGAGAGAGATGGACCTCTGCCTAAGCTGCCTGGGTATTACATCCCTGAGAGTTGTCATTCCTTGTTTTTAATGTCTTAGTGTTAGTACAGTCTCCCGCGCTCCGTCCCAGCCCGCAGCTAGCTGGGTTTCAGCCCGGTTCCCTGCACTGACCAGATGCAGGAAACTCGCTCTGGGGGGAGCAGTGGGGAAAGCGTGGGAGGGAGTGGACAGGGGTTCTGGGACGGGGCGCAGACCCTGATTCCTTCGCCAAGGACGAATGAACGAGACCCAGTGAATCAGTCCTGAGAGCCTTCTGGTGGAAGCAGCGCTCTGTTTAATGCAGGATCTCTGCTACATATATTCACCAGCGGGGGAGGGTCCTGGGTGCTCAGGGTGGGGGATCTATTGGGCTTAGACAAGGGCATTGGGTAGCCTTATTTGCATGCAGGGCCAGGCGCCTATAAGGGAGCGCCTTTTCACAAGGCATGGTCTCTCAGAAACAAAGAGGGAAGTATCCTATCAGCCACAGGGAAGACAAGCACCTACCAAGTTATTTTCCTTTTGCTTTCGTGAAACAGGCAATATTTAATATTTAGCTGGGATCTGGCACCTTCTGGGATGGGGAGGTGCTTCCTAGCTGCTCCTCAGCCCCACGGTGGTCCCACATCTTAGGACATAATAATTCTTTAACAATCATGTCTGGCTTCAACAGCCCCTATCAGTGTGGGTAGGCCTGGTCGTCACTTTTCAGAATTCAACTGCATTTTTTTTTAATGGTTTCCTGCCCTCCGTTCTGTTTCTTCACTTCTCTTTCTGGAAGGCCAGTCACTCAGAGCCCTGGACTTCCTGTGTTGATCTTCTAACTCCCTGTTCTTGCGTAGTTCTTACATTTCACTTGTTTGGCTTTCCCCCAGTGCCTTCTTCTGGATTTCACTGAGTGTTTCAATTCTGCCTTGCTACTTTTTTCCACGCACAGGATGGTATCATTGCTCATTTCCGCCTTATAAGTGTACTGCCTAACCAACTGAAGATGTCAACGACAATTTTCTTGCTAAAATAAGAAGTAGTAGAAAGGAGAAAAAGAACCTTATAAGATGTGTGAGTCAGATGTATGTATGCTGGCCCCACAGGAGAAGGGAAGAAGGAAGCTTGCAAGATGTGTGGGTAAGATCTACGTGTGTTGAAGCTTTGCTTCATCCACAAGATGTGTGTGTGTGTGTGTGTGTGTGTGTGTGTGTGTGTGTGTGTATGTGTGTGTGTGCTGAAACTCCGCTTCACCCACAAGATGTGTGTGAATGTGTAGGTGTGCGATTTTATGAAAAGCTACAATAAAGAATAAGTTTAAATAAGAGAAATAAATTGTGCAGAGAGGAAAAGCTTGAATTTGTATAGAGAGGAAAAGAAAAAAGCCAAAATAAAGACAGCTTTGACCTGAAGGAAAGATTCGTGCCTGTTTTCTTCATGGCTTCGCACCTCCTTTTCATCCCCTGGGCTCCTCGCTGGAGCTGGTCTCCTGTAACTGGTGCCCCAGCAGTTCAGCAACCCATGAGGGAGAGGCAGAGTCAGCAAAATAATAAGAATAAATACAAACCACACCTCTTATGGATGGGACAAACGTCTCTCTTTATTCCTTCTTCACTATTCTCCTTCTTTTCTCTTCTCTCCTGTCTGTTTTCTTTTTATTCCTCTCATTTAAACTTATTCTCTATTGTATTTCTTCACAAAATCACACACCCACACATTCACACACATCTTGTGGGTGAAGCAGAGCTTCAACACACACACACACACACACACACACACACACACACACATCCATCTTGTGGAAGAAGCGAAGCTCCAACACACATAGATCTTACCCACACATCTTGCAAGCTTCCTTCTTCCCTTCTCCTGTGGGGCCAGCATACATACATCTCACTCACACATCTTATAAGGTTCTTTTCTCCTTTCTCATTCTTCTTCTTATTCCCACACACCTATACACCTTTTAAAACAATACCGTCTACGTAAGAAGAAACCATATCATAATCACGAGTCCTGTTTTTCCCAGTGAATGATCACAAGTTACATATTTAAAAAACAGATTATTTTCAATTCCCACACCTGATTATACACGAACATCCAGTTTTACATGTACTTTTTCACAATACATCTATGTTCCAGAAACAGTAATTTTGTTATTATAGATTAACAGAGTTTAAGGCAGCCAGATATTCTCACAGCCAGCTTCTATTGCATTTACCAGGAAACGAGCACACATCACAGTACCCTAACTTACACAATGATTTTTTAGTTAGCACAATGAAAGAAGTTTGTTATTAACTAGAAAACCTTAAGTCATGGATCTTATTGTTTTTCTTAGGTAAAAGGAGAATCTGCCACACAGCTTTATATCCTTAAGGTGCACCCCAAACCCATCAGCAAATTTTTAATTATAGAAACCAGAAAAGAGTCAATTTTATTTATGATGGAAGTTAAAGCCTAACAATGGGCACTGAAACTCACTTGTTATGTCTTGATCATGGGTCTGTTTTTTATAGGTGAAACTCATGGGCCCTAGCAATTAAGCTTTCTTTGTTCTAGCTTTCCTGACCCTGACCAAATAAGTTCCTAGCAAAAATATGTTTTCTTCTTAAGTTACTGATTTTAAGGCAGCTGACAAAACATCCTAATTTAACCCTGTAACTACATGTGAAGAACACCTACTGTATTTAACTATACATGCTTTTTAGTTATTCTTTCTGGAGTTTCAATAGAGTCACCAGTTCAACTGAGTGGCACTGTCTTGCCCAAGTGGCATTGCTTGAGGAAAGATCATCAACATTGCCAGTAACACTGCCAGTGAAGGGTTAGAGACCCCCATTGACCTTTCAAACCACAAGGAAAATAGATAGGGAGACCATGGTAGCAACAAACACCATAAGGCCCAGCAGTGGCAAAGGGCATTCAGAAGACAATCCCCCAGAGGCCAAGGTGAAAACTTACTGTCACCTTGCTAACAGTAGGCTGTCTTTCTGAAGCTCTGGTGCTGGCTGCTGTTCCTTTGCACCGCTCCCAGCAAAAAAAAAATTTTGCATTTATTTATTTTGTATATGAGATCAATGGAGAACTTGCCAAAGTTGGTTCTCTCTTTTCATCTTGTGAGTTCTAGGGACAGAGCTCAAGTTTTCAAGCTAAGTAGCAAGCACCCTTACCCACTGAGCCATCTCACTGGCCCCAATTTTTTTTTTTTTTTTTTTTTTTTTTTTTTGGTGACAGGGTTTCTCTATTGTAACTCTGGCTGTCCTAGAGTTTACTCTGTAGACCAGACTGGCCTTGAACTCACAAAGATCCACCTGCCTTTGCCTCCCAAGTGCTGGGGTTAAAGGCATGTGCCACCACCAGTAGCTGGGGAATAGGAAAAGTTTCTAAGGATTCTTCAAGGATATTTGCAAATAGGTTCCTTTGAACTTTCTTTCACCCCTATCTCTAGAAGCAGCTGCCACTGCCCATCGCTAAGCGTTTGAAGACACTGTTGTAGGAATGAGACCTGCTTTTTAGCTTTCTCTAAAAAGCTTGGAGAGTGTCTGTGGTCAGCCAGGATGGTAACACAGCTTGTCTTCTTTCCATTTGTAAGACGTTCAGTCGCTGGGTTCTCTCTCTTCTCTCTGCCTGTGGAATTTATGTCTTTAAAATATCCCTTTGGACCATGGAGGTGGCGCAATCAATAAAGTGTTTGCTGTGCAAATTCGAGGATCTGAGTTCAGATCTCCAGAATCCATGTGAAAAGCCAGTCATGGGGTTGTGCACCTATCATGCTGGCTTTGGGGAGGAAGAGACAGGAGGATCTCTAGAGCCTAGTGGACAGCACCTCTAGGTGAATCAGTGAAATCCAAGTTTAATAGGAGACCCTGTCTCAAAAAAAAAAAAAAAAGTGGAAAATGATAGAAGACAACCAACATTGACTCCTTGCCTCTACATACATGTGCACATGTATGTATACGTGTATGTATACATACCCCCATGTGCACAGAGATTCTGCTCAAGCATACACATACGAATACATGAGAAAATAAAGCATTCCTTTGCTCTGTATTTCTGAGCCCCACCCTGAAGAGCTCTGCACCATTTATAACCACACCACTGGACGCATGGCCATATTTCACATGGCAAACACCCTCTAGGGGATATGTACTTTTCCTTGTCAAAAGCAAGGCTTCAAGGCTGGAGAAAGATGGCTCAGCAATTCAGAGTACATCTTTCTCTTGCAGAGGACCTGAGTTCCATTCCCAGCACCCTCATCAAGTGGATCACAACCACCTGTAACTCCAGCTCCAGGAGATCCAACACTCTCTCTGGACTCCGCAAGCACCCCCCACACATATACAGATAATTAAAAATAAAAACTACCCAGGTGTGGTGGTATACATCTTTAATCCCAGCACTCCAGAACTGTGAGATATAATTTCTATTATTTAAGTCCTTAAATCTATGGCATTGATATGCCGTCAGAGCATACTGAGACATACTTCCACATAGACCTCCTAATTGTGAAGTAGTGTGTGTGTGTGTGTGTGTGTGTGTGTCCTGGGGACCTTAGCAGAGACTGGCAGGAATGAGAACAAATCAGAGTTCCGGAAAAGAGGTGCAGGGGCGAGGTCAGAATCAGTTTGACCCAGACTCACAATAGCTCTGAGACAGGACAGCACAGCTTCCAGTCCCTGTTCTATCATTATGCATGCGTCGCTCAATCTTTGAGACGTCTCTGTTTGTAAACTGAGGAATTTAAAAAGCAAATCTGCAAACTATCCTGGACTTGGTTCCATGGCACTGAGGTTTATTGGCTGCTTTTTATGAGCTGGGTACCTAGTTGTGGCTTATAGGAAGTGAGAGAACCTCTTGCTTAGTGCTGTTGGCTGAATCATGGGCAAAAGAAGCCAATGTGGATGGGTTCGCAGTACTCTTTCACGTTCTACAGGACGGCGTTGCACAGTGTAGTACGTAAATACCAACCGAGGGCTCACTGTGGGGTGCTGTCTGTGGTTCCTGCCTGGAGGGGTTTAAGGAAACTCACACATCACTCCAGGACCAACACCCAACTGCAAATGGTTTGAGAGCTGGGGGGAACCAGTAACTTAGGAACGTTTTTTTCCTGGCTGCCTAGGCGACCCGACAGGAAATGCGCGGAGGACCGTAGCGCCGCGCAGCCGCAGTGCGCCTCAGTCGCCGCGGTAACGCACGCCCGCTAAGCGTCTCGCCATGAACGCCCGTGTGGCGCGGGCCGGGTGGGCCTGGGGCGCTTGGGGCCGCCGCGCCGCCTCGAGCCTCCGGGAGCCGCCGGCACACGCCGTGGACGTGGCGGAGCAGCTGCGGGACGCCAGCGCGGCCGACGAGGGGGCCCTGGAGGCGGTGGCGCGGCAGCCGCCCGCGCGCAGCTCCGTGCTGCTCTTCCCCGGCCAGGGCTGCCAGGCGGTCGGCATGGGCTGCGGCCTGCTCGGCTTCCCCCGCGTGCGCCAGCTCTACGAGGCCGCGCGGCAGGTGCTGGGCTACGACCTGCTGGAGCTGTGCCTGCACGGGCCTCAGGAGGACCTGGACCGCACGGTGCACTGCCAGCCCGCCGTCTTCGTGGCCTCGCTGGCCGCCGTGGAGAAGCTACATCACCTGCAGCCGGCGGTGAGCCGAGGAGCGCCTTCCACAGGCTCGCTCTTACTGGTCCTCATTGATAGTGTTCTAAATACCCTGCACAGATCAAGGATCCCTGCTCCAGGGAGCTTGCGTATTAGAAGAGACAATTCACATTTAATGCACCGAGTTAACATAGTATATCAAAGATGAGTGTGTTGGGCTGGAGAGCTGAATCAGCAGTTAAGAGGACCCGGGTTCGGATCCCAGCACCCGTGTGGTGGTTCACAACCATCCAGAACTCCAATTCCGTGGGATCCGACGCTATTTTATGGCTTCTGCGGGTACCAGGTATGCGTACCATGTGCACATACATACAAGGAGGCAAAGCATTCATACACAAATCTTTTTTTAAAAAGCGTTGAAGATATGTGTCAAAGCAGTGCGATTTTTAGATGAGTTAGAGTTGGTGTTTTAAAGATTTATTTTATGTATGAATGTTTTGCAGGTATGTCTGCGCACCACATGCATGTCTGGTGCCCTCAGAGGCAGAAGGGGTTACTGGCTCCCCTAGAATTGAATTTTAGGGACAATTTGTTACCTGTCTTGTGGGTGCTGGGAATGAATCCTGGGTTCTCAGGAAGAACAGCCAGTGCTCTTAACTGCTGAGCCATATGTCTATCTAGCCCTTATTAAACGTTTTTAAAAGATGACTTACTGAAATGAAAGGTACTGAGAACCTGACATTAGGGGCTGCAGAGATGGCTCAGCCATTAAGAGTGTTTGCTGCTCTTTCAGAAGACAGTTTCAGGACCCCAGCTCACAAATGCCTGTAACTTCAGCTCCAAGGGAGCTTTTGCCCTCTTCAGGCCTCCGCTGGCATGTGCGCGCACACACATACACACACACACAGAGATGTACATCCAAAAACAATCTTTAAAGAAAAAACAAGAAGAGATGCCAGACTTAGAGGTGAGCACCTTTAATCTCAATGTTTAGGAGGCAGAAGCAGGCAGATCTCTGAGTTCCAGGCTAGCCTGGGCTACAGAACAAGTTCCAGATCAGTCAGGGCTACATGGTGAGACTGCGTAAAAAGAGAGAACATGGCATGGCATGGTATTAGAGCGTGTGACTTCACCTGCTGTTGAGAAGCGTAATACCAGGTCAGTACATGTTAGCTGTGCTGAGACCCTCGGTTTTTCCTTCACAGCCACCTTTTGAGTTACGTATCATTAGGAATGACAGGAGGCTCAGGGTTACAGAAATGAGTAAGGTCCTGTGGCACGTTCATTTGGGCCAAGCCTGTGCTAAGATTTTATAGATATTAATATTGCCTACTTGTCTTTGCAGTAGTGTGAAGTAGGTCTAGGGGACTGAAATCCAGTTCTTTGTGGCCTGGAATCAGATTTTTAACGCTTGTACTTTTGTTTTGGTTGGGAGCATGGGAAGGGTAAAGTGTAGCGTAGCTATGTTGACATTGAATCCAAAATCCTGTAGCTTCAGCCTCCCCCATTATAGCCATGAGTGACCATAGCCAGTGTGCATGAAACTGTACTCCATGTTCCCAAGAAGCTGCTCTGGGCAGAGGCATGAGGATCCAGAACTCTGGGTCATGGTGTGACTAGGATTGACTTTAGCCTGTCTTGCTAGGACAAGTCCTTGTCCATAAAGGGCTAGACTCTGGCTGTCAGCCCAGGTATGCATGTCCTCTTCTAGCTGGAGTACCAGGCCAATAGAATCGGTTCATGGTGACACTTAACTGCCAATTAGTAGGTGCAGATCCCAGGACCGAAGTCTTCCTGAGGATTCAGCCTCTTGTTCTGCTCTGTCGTCACAGGTCATCGAGAACTGTGTTGCTGCAGCCGGATTCAGCGTGGGAGAGTTTGCAGCCCTCGTATTCGCTGGAGCCATGGAGTTTTCTGAAGGTACACAAGGAGTTTGGATTGTGCAGGGCGTGTTCTTGCTGGGCTCAGTGGGGACAGGGGACTCTGTGGACAGTGGTGCTGGACCTACTCCAGGATAGTCAGGAAGGGAGCACAGGGCTGCAGATGACACTGGAGCTCAAGAACTGGATTCCACTGATCCCCTTAGAAGTCTGAAGGATTCAGTGTGGGTTTTCTTTCTGTGTGTCAGCTCATGAAATATGTTCCCTTGGCTGCCTTCCCTCACTGCCCTCTGCATTCTTTTTTTAATTACATAAAATAAAACTGTGTGCATATATATACGTGTGGATGCATATACATGTCACAGTGTATGCGAGAGTGTCAGAGGAAATTTTTTTCAAGTTGGTCTATCCTTCCTTCAACATGTGGATTCCCAGGATTGAACTCAGGTCCTTAGGTTTGGCCACAGGCACCTTTACCCACTGAGCCCTCTTGCTGGCTCTCCTTTGCATTCTTAAGGCATTCGCGCCTCATGCCTGTCCCACCTGGAAGATGCTCAGTAGGTGTTACATGAAAGAGTGAATGAATACTTTGATTGTTGCCTAGTGTGTACAAAGCAGTTTCCAGTATGAGTGCTGGGAACTGACTTGGATCCTCTGCAAGAGCAGCTTTGTTCTCTTAACTGCTAAGCCATCTCTTCAGCTCCATTTCCTAAGATGTTTGCCAAAGCTGGGCATAGTAGCAAATGCCTGTGGTCTCTGCCACTCGGGAGGCTGTGGCAAGAAGGTCACTTGAGCTGAGCTTGGGGCTTGTGCCTTTAATCCTGGCACTTGGAGAATGAGGAGAAGCAGGTGGATCTCTGAGTTCAAGGCCAGCCTGGTCTACATCTCAAGCTCCAGACCCATCAAGGCTATATAGTGAGACCCTGTCTAAAAAAAAAAAAGAAAAGGAAAGGAAAAAAGAGGATTATTTGGGTACAAGTTTAGCCTAGGTAATATTCTGTCCGAGGCAGAGTGGGGGGCTGGGAGGGAAGGAGGGAGAAGCAGATACACACACAACCACACACACACACACACACACACATACACATGCCTGGCTGACTGACTGGTTCATTAATTTAAACTTTATAGTTGGATATAGGTAAGGGACTTGAATGCACATTTCTCCAGAGACGAGACCCAGATGGCCAATAAGCACGCTTAATGACAGTAGTAATCAGAGAAACGGCAGTCAGCCCAGTGAACACTATGGAGGGTGAGGATTGAATGTGTGCAAAAATCAGTCCGGGCTGCTGTTTCTGAGAATGTGAACAGTTCGGCCACTGTACAGTTAAACTGTAATGTGAAGTGTCCACAGTCCATGAGCCCATGAGTCCACCTGGAAGAAAGGGCAGATCAGAGGGCTGGAGGAAGAAGACACGGAGATGAGGTTTTCTAGAGTGAGTGGTGCCGGTCATTGAACCTAGGGCCTTGAGCATGCTGGGCCAACGCTCTGCCGCTGAGCTGCATGGAAGGGACAGCAATGTTTCCATGTCCTGCTGAAAGTACTAGCTTTGTAGTTTTGTGTGTGCAGCTTACACAGTGACAGCGCATTCACAGGCCTGTGCTGTATATATCTTTGTGTGGCGCCTGTCATCGTCACTGCTCTTACCACTCACATGGGAGCTGTTCACACACACCCTCTGCCTTGCTATGTGATTTTTGCTTCCTGTCTAAGTTCTACATCTGTCATGTCCCCTTTCTCCTAGTTGCCCAGGGGCACGGAGCCATAAACCCCACACAAATATGCCCAAGTCCTGAGTGACTGGTGTGCACGGAGAAGGGGATAAGGCTGGCCCCTTGGGCCTCTGTCTTCGGTCAAGCCCTGGGCTTTGTCTCTCCTTGTTCTGATCAGCCTGTCTGCCCAAGGCACAGACATTGGCAGTGGACAGGAGTGGTGTCATAGCCCTTCCCGTCTCAGTCGTGGAGCTGCTGCCTGGGTGCAGCCCTGTCATCACCGTCTACCTGAGCCTATTTCTGTTCCCTTGCCTTGGCAGTATTGGTTTCTCCTGCTCTGTATGGATTTTTCCTACCTGGTTTATAACAGTCATGTTTTTTATAAAGTTCATGTACTTGTTTGTAGGTTTTTGTTTTGTTTTATTTTGTTTTGTTTTTTGACAGGGTTTCTCTGTTGGAACTGGCTGTTCTGGAACTCACTCTGTAGACAAGGCTGGCCTCAAACTCACAGAGATCCTGCTTCTGCCTCCTGAGGGCTGGGATTAAAGGCGTGTGCCACCACCATCCAGCCTTATTTGTATTTTTACAGCTGCCTGTGTGTCTAGTGGTCTTGATTGTTGTTCCTTTTCAGTTTCTCTTGAGTCACAACTTCCGTTTCATAACAGCCCAGGCAGAGTGGGTGTTATTGTCCTAGTTTGCTAGCTAAAAGTTGAACCTGAAAGTGTGTCTGTCTTGCCTGACATTGTGTGATTCCAAGTCTCTTCCTCTCTGTCTGTTCCTGGACTCCAAAGCAGCCACACTGGTGTTTGGGACTTACTGTAGGGTGCTCCTTGTAGCAGGGCCCCTGGTCTCTGCTCATCACTGTCAGGAGAATCTCTCACAGTTGTGACAACCAAATTAGTCTCCAGGTCCTGCCTTGGGCAGGAAGCTCCTTGAGTTTATCTGTCTGCTTTTATGTATATGTGCTTCCTTGAGTTTATGTGCACTTTGTGTGCACCTTTGGAGGCCAGAAGAGGGCACTGGATTCCCCAGAACTGGAGTTGCAGGCAACTGTAAGGTGCCTGATGTGGAACATTCCTATCGGAATGGCAACCTGGTCTTCTACAAGAGCATTGGCACTCTTAACTCCTGAAGCATTTTTCAGCCTGTTATTTGAATTAATATAGTGGGCATCCTACTCTTCACCTATGTCACACCCCCATCGTGTGCACATGTGTGTATGCAGACCTACTTGCATGCACTAACAGACTAGAGAACAGTGTGTGTCTAATCACTCATCCCTATGAGACGGTCTCCTGGACCTGGAGCTAGGCTGGCGGTCTCGGCCTCTGCTCTACCCTCCCACCTTGGTGGGTCATAGGCTTACATAGCCATACTTGACTTTATGTGGGTGCTAGGGATTTGAACTCAGGTCGATCCTATGTAGTCAGTGTTCTTCTGTGCTGGACATAACCACTCAGCACAGCAGATACAGGTAGTTAGAACTGTGGCCCTGGGACTGGCGGTCAGCACCACTGTCACTGTTTCACTGATGGCCCACCCTCCATTTCACAGTTAGACTTCCAAACACACTTCTGTCTGGATAGGTCTGTATGCAGTGAAGGTTCGAGCCGAAGCTATGCAAGAAGCATCTGACGCTGTCCCCAGTGGGATGCTGTCTGTCCTCGGCCAGCGTCAGTCCAACTTCTCCTTTGCCTGCATGGAAGCTCAGGAGCACTGCAAGTCTTTGGGCATAGAGAACCCAGTGTGCCAGGTGTCCAACTACCTGTTTCCTGATTGCAGGGTCATCTCAGGACACCTTGAGGTTAGTGTTGATGGGAGTGGCCCCCACTGCCCCATTTTATTGTGGAACAGGGAGTCACTGCACACTTGTAAGGTCCCAGTGCAAGAGTGGGACCTTGCTTAGCATGGTCTGAGAAAGTGTCTGAGTGTGCGGCACCATGACTGCCACAGAGGGGAGCAGAAGCCAGGATATCACCTGCCCCGCTGCAGACAGGATTTCTGAACTAGTTCCTGGCTCCTGGGTCAGGCCATGCTATGTCCAGGCCTTCCCATGCTATGTTCTGGCATCATGAGAGCCTGTAATCTGCTGCTTCCTTTGAAAGAGGAGCCTGTGATTACCTGTGGCTTTGCCTTGCTTTTTTGCAGGTGTCTGATTTTGTATTCGATAGCGTGTACTTTTCTGCTGCTTCCCCAAGTGTCACCAATATATTCTGCCCCTAGCACTAGTGACACACAGACCGCCAGAGCTCCTACTGTAAAAGGAGGGGCAGTGTGATAGGGTGACGCCAACTGTAGCTGGATGCATAAGGGCCTGAGTGGAGGGCAGGAGCCCTGTGGAAATGGGAGCTGGGGACCTACAGCTACTTGAAGTGTCAAGAAGGTATAGCCAGAAGCCATGTTAGGGCCAGGTATCACATGTCTAACTCCCTCACTGCCGCTCTGCCTTCTAGAAGGTGTCTTTACCCCATTTCACGTAAGTGGAAGGTAAGATGGAGAAACAAGAGCCAGAAGTTTGCGGGTCTTTCTGTGTAGCCTGTGCTAGTCTTGAACTCACAACTACACTGCCTCATGCATGTACCATTGAAGACCACATTTGAACCCCAGTAGCTGGCCATGAAGGCATGAACTTCTAAACCCAACACTTGGGAGGGGAAGGCAAAAGGATTTGGCATTCAAGGCCAGCCTGCACTACCTACGACCCTGTCTCAAAAGCAACAGCATATAACCAGGTGTGGTAGAGCACACCTTTAATCCTAGCAATTGGGAGGCAGAGGCAGACAGATCTCTGTGAGTTCGAGCCCAGCCTGGTCTACAGAACGAGTTCCAGGGACAACTGGGTTTCCAGAGAAACCCTGCCTCGAAAAGCCAAAAGAAACAAACAAAACTGTACACTTACAATTCCTTGCTACTGAACCCAGTTCTCACTCTGGTGGTTCCCTCACTTGGCTGACTCCTCCCCACTGTCTAAGTCACCTCTGCTGGGTGTCTTCAAATACCACCTCCAAACCTACAAGCGACACAGTCCCGTGGTGACTGATCTGACATGGTAGACGTCCCTATGCTTACTGCATGAGCAGCCTATGGAGTGTGGCTCAGGAGGCCCAGGCAGGCACTCTGCTCTACCACATCCAGTCTGTACTACTCATGGGGGACCTTGGCTCGTTACTCTGGTAGCCTGGGCAGGGCTACCCCAAGAAGCTCAGGTGAGGGCTGGGGTTCCATGAGCATGGAGCCCATTTCCATCAACTGATATGGGGAAAGCACCTTGGCCTCTGACAGTATTTAGAACTCGGGCTTTTAAAGAGGACCCTTCTGGATCTAGAGATTGTGACCTTGACGCCATGGCTCTGCCGTTGGTTAATCTAGAACCCTGAGAAGCACTTGGGAACTGACTACATGCCACAAGAAGTGTCACTGAGTCTAAATCCAGAATGGCATTATGGGGTCAGGCTCCCAGTTCCTGAGGTGTGTCCTCAGTGGGTGTCACACTGGGGTTGAAAAGGGACTGGAAAAGTAACAGCAGCCCAGACCTCTCATGGCATAGTGCACACGCCTGTCCTGCCGGGCTCTGTGGCACTTATCACCGCCTGTGGCTGACTGCTGGGACAGACTGGAACTTGAGACTAAAGACAAGAAGGAGGTTCATTGATCAGAAACCCCATGACTGTGCCCAGGTGAGCCGTGTACATTTTTCTTCAGGAGTGGGATGTAGAGATGGACAAGCAGACAAAACCAGCATCTTCCTAAACTCTGATGATAGACGGCTGCCTTGTAGCTGAATACCCACTTCCCAGCAGCCTTGTGGAGCAAATAACACTGCCATTTCAGGGGGGAGGAAAAGTAGCCACCACACAGATCGGTCCTAGGCTAAGACAGCAGCCACTTCTCAGTTGGGGCAGGCAAATGTCAACTCCATACAAAAAGATCTCTGGGGGACTGGAGAGCTGATGGTTTAGAGGTTAGAAGCACTTGTTCTTGCAGAAGACATGTGTTCAGTTCAGAACCTATGTGATTCATGACCATCCATAACTCCATTCCCAGGGAATCTGGTGTCTTCTTCTGTTGTCCTTGGGTGTACATGCAGGCAAAACACTCATGCACAGAAAAATAAAATAAATTTTAAAAAAAGGAAAGACTGCTGGGACATTAACTGTACAACCAACCAGAACTAGACTGAAAAGCCAGAGCTGAAAAAGTGAACTGAAGTTATAGCCGCAGGGCTCGTGGGCCACGTGTGGTGACGCACACCTTGTGATCCAAGCACTCAGGAAGCTGATCATGAGCACAGCTAGCCTGGCTCTGCACCCTGGCCTGTCCCAAAAAGCCAAGGGCTGAGGATCGAGCTCAGTAGTGGAACTCTTGCATTGCATGCAGACCCTGGGTTCCATCCCAGCAACACACATGTGCATAACACAAGGATGCCATCAACAGCTGGAGCCTTTGCTTCTGTGAGATCCTCTTGTTTTTCCTTTCAGGCCCTGCAGTTTCTCCGGAAGAATTCTGCTAAGTATCACTTCAGGCGCACCAAGATGCTGCCGGTGAGTGGCGGCTTCCATACCTGCCTCATGGAGCCAGCTGTGGATCCCCTGGTGAAAATTCTAGGCACAATTAACATCAAGAAGCCACTGGTTGCTGTCCACTCCAATGTCAGTGGGCATAAATACACCCATCCCCAACACATCCGGAAGCTGCTAGGGCAGCAGGTGGTGTCCCCAGTGAAGTGGGAACAGACAATGCACTCCATCTACGAGCGGAGGAAGGGCACTGAGTTCCCCAGCACCTTTGAGGTGGGCCCCGGGCAGCAGCTGGGAAGCATCCTGAAGAACTGTAACAGGCAGGCGTGGAAATCCTACAGCCATGTGGATGTGATGCAGACCGGCACAGACCCTGACAATGGAGGGCCTTGTTGGGATGGCCCCAGGGTGTGAGCCTCTATACCTGCCTCTCCCTCAGACTGGGGGACTGTGGTCACTGCAGCCTTAGCCCTGGCTAAGGCTTCCCTCAGAGCACAGCCCTTGGGTGCCAGAGTGTGTGTCTCAGCCCATCTCCACCTGACAAGGTGCCCAGGGGAAAGAATTCTTGTGCACACTTCCTGCCCAGCCAGTGTGCTGCTCTGCCTCTGTAGCCAACCTTGCCCCTCTGTGAACCTAGGAACGGCTAGCCTGGGGCAGCCTTAGACTTGCCTTGTGGGTGGTGTGGACACACCTTGGCCTCAAGCCAGGCCCTGGGGCTGAGGGCTTATCAGCTACCTGAGACATTCTACTCACCCAGGGCCAACATCTTAGCTCCTGTGGCCTTGGCAGCCACTTTGTCCTCTCCTGGAAAATTGTGTCCCATATGCCCTAAATATCCAAGAAGCATATATTAAGTGCCTGTTGTATGCCCTAGGGTGATCCCTAGTTGAAGAAATTGGAACATGGTGTAAGGTATGGGTGTGTGGGCAGAAAGGGTGGGCTGGGGACCCTGACTGCCCTAGGCCAGCCCTGGTTCATCTATGGAGAGGCCCCCCCAACCCACATCACCAGGTCATCATGGGACAGTGGTCACTGTGGTCTTAGCTTTGTCTATGGCTTCCCTCAGAGCACAGCCTGCTCCACAGCAGAGTGAAGTGACATTCCTGGACAGACATAATAAAGGAGAGCTGCCCTAAGCTGCCTGGCTGGCCTCAATTGGTGATGGTAGGGAATCTTGGGGGTAAAGTCCATGAACTTGTTCAGTTGTTGGGAAGGCCTGTGTCTAATGTGGGTAGCCTCAGCAGGGCTGTCAGCCTCTGGATGGTATCTGACCTGTTGCCCAACTGTCCCGTTCTTGTGCAACTGTCTGTGGTCCTGGCCAGTGGTACTTGCAGGTCTTGTGGCCTCCAGATGCCCTGTGGATTTCAACACCACTGCAAATGCACCACCCTGAGTGAGCATGCCTATCCTAGCTGAGGCAGGAGAATGGCTTTAGCTCCCAAGTTTGAGACCAAGCAGGCAGCCCTCGTCTGTAAATGAGTAGATTCTGTCAAGCTGTCAGCATTTGTGCTCACAGGGGATTGGCTCCTGATGTTGCCTCTTTGGGTCCTGGGTCTGGAGCACCTCAGTCTGTCTGTGGGGCAAGTACCACCTTCTCAGAAGCTTGGGCTTACCTCTTCTGAGCCCAGCATGAGGTCAATTGTTCTACAGACCTGAACATAGGGAATGGTTAGTACTATCCAGTGTGGTCACATGACAGGCCCCAGATGCTCCCACAACCTTGTCACCTGAGAGAAGTTGCCTCAGTGTCCCAGAACCCTCCATTCCAGCAGGCCCAAGCCAGTGGACTTGGCTGCTGGGCCTGCTACAGCAGAGTATGTGTGAAGACTCTCAGACTGTGAAGCTGCTGCGACAGATGTGGCAAGTCTCCATCCCCACTCTTGGCACTGGGAGCAACCCTTGTACTGCTGTTAACTAGATGGGTCTACTGAAGACCGGGGCCCTGGAAAGCAGCTTGGAGTGGTGACCTGGCATTGGGCTCTCAAAAGAGTAGCACCCAAAGCAGGTGGCTTCGTCCTTCTGAGCATCGCTCATGAAGACCCTGTGAGGCTGGGGCAGTGTGAGAGGGCAGGAACGGCCCTACTGCGCTGGTGCCGATTCACAGATACCCAGGGCTTAGGAGCTGAGGAAAGAGCCCCTGTGAGCAGAGTGTCCTAGGTGCTCAGGGTGTGGCCTCTTCCCACTGCCTGGAGTGAGGTTCCAGCTTGAGGGTCAACAGCTGCCTTGCTGAAGAGGGCCTAGAGCCTGCGGCCACATGGGTAGGAGCTCACTGAGGCCGACAAGGCTGATGGCGGTTTGTGGGAAACATGGGTGGGACATTGGTGCTGAGTGACATTTGCCACCTTTGCCCAGGCCAGGAAGGCCCCTTCCTCCTGTCTCCAGAGCAGAGCTCACCTGAGACATTTCCCCAACCCTCCGGGAATACTCAGTCACAGTAGAGTTAGCTCCCTGTCCCAGGGAATAGCCAACTGTGACATTGTGTCACATTTGTGTATCAACCACCCTGGTCACGCCCTTGGGCTGAGACCCCACCAGCCAGTCTCCTGACCTCTGGCCTTGATGCCATGTTGCCCCTTCTCCAAAACTCTCTCTTCTCAGGAGGCCTTTGCTTTATGGCCCATCTTCCCAGGAAGGGCACTAGGGCTGCCAGGTAAGGCCAAGAGTGGTAAAGGGGGACACAGACTGCAGAGGGACTCAGAACAAGCACCTCACCCAGAACTGGGGAATTTAGGACAATTTAAGGACACATAATGAGGACATTTGGGAGGGGAAGGCCATAGGAAGTGGCCCCTAAACTCACAGCAACTGGCAGCTATGTGTGGAGGGCACTGTTGTGTCTCACAGGAATGGGCAGACATCTAGGTGGAGGACCTGGTTGGGTTTAGAAAGAGACCAGGCTAGACCTGGGGCAGGTACTGAGCCCCAGCAGTGCAGCACACCCCAACACCACACTGTCATGAGAGCCGCACCCACACACAGGAGGTGGACAGACTTCCCCATTAGGATTACAGGCAGAAGAGAAGACAGTGCTATGGAGCTGGGTGTGGTGGCAGGGGCAGGCGGATCTCTTGAGTTCAAGGCCAGCCTGGTCTACAAGAAACACTGAAGGAAAAAAAACAAAACAAAAAAGCTCATGGCTCTGGGGTTCAGGTAGGATGCACAGGACTAGGGCAAGGCCACCCTTGCCTCTCTCCACCACCTACATCCAGTGTTGCCACAGCCCCCAGAGGACAGCTAGAAACAACACCTTATTGAACTCTCCTGGAAACAACATTTTATTGAACTCTCCACCCCAAAGGAATCTAGTCCAGTAGATTCTGTGCCTCAAGGCTTCACAAACAGGGGTGTGGCCAGCACTCCCCCCACTGGTGGCCACAGGACCAGCCTGCAGAGAGGAAGGCAGGCAGGGCTCAGGAGAGGGGCCAGCCAGGCCTCAGGGGCATTTAGCCAGTAACGCCCTGAGGTATAGTGAATTCATTTGCCTTACAAAAACCCAGAAAACCTGTATGAAATCTCAGCACTATCCTGAGTTAAATATAAAAAAAAAGAGACAGAAAACACCACAGTTAGGGTGCCGGCACCTCTAGGGGGTGGTTGAGGGGCAGGGACCAGCCCTGTCCCACTGGGCCTCACTGAAGCTGCAAATGCAAGGCCTCGCCCAGCAGCAAGAGGACCAGCAGCACCATGGGAAACAGCTGTCTGCGGGCCTGCTCAGGTGCCACCTGTGAGACAAAGGGAGACAGGAGTGAGGCCCAGGGACGGCCACGGGACAAGCACCTATGCACAACTGGGGTCTGGGACACAGTGACAAAGGCATTCAGCCAGTGGGGGGGACACTGTGGCTGAGAGGGTCCTGTGCGCCAGAGGAAGGTTCTGTCAAGTGTGCACTTGAACGTTCCTCAGTTCACCAGCCAGTCAAGCATTTGCTGTGCACACAAAGGCGGCTGGGATGATGGGGCAGAAGTGGGAACAGGCAGGGAAGAAGCTAGAGAGATGGAGACTATGGCAAATCAGACAGCATGGCTAAGGGGCTGCCTGCTGCCCTGTGGGCAGGATAGCGTGGACTAGAGGCTTCAAGGCTCTTACCCAGGTGCCCCGAGTCAGGACTCTCCAGGACCAGACGTTTTCCCTGAGTTCGGTGAGGCCACGAATGAAGCTTCTGAAGACACCCCTGACACCCGTGCGGCTGTAGGTGACAGCAAGTCTGTAAGATGGAGGATGGGCAAGGTGGTTACTGCAGCAGTGGACGCTGGAAGCCTACACATGTGAGCCATCACAGCATGGTGCACAGAGAGCCTCTGTGCCCTCTGACAGCCTGCTCTCTCCTCCCAGGCTGCCTTCTGGGTCTGCCCAGAGCTGCCCACAAGGAGCATCCCCACTCTGAATGCCCCTGAGCCAGTCCCAGTCGCTGTCCTCCCAGGGGACCAAGGGAGGGGCTGCCTCTGGGGCCTAGCTCACGCTGTCCTGTGAGTTGGGACCTCTCAACTCTGGCTTGACAGGGGAGGGGGAGCGGGGGAGCAGCAGAAAGACCCTGGGTGGTGCTTGATCTACTGCTAAGGCTAGCGGGAGGTTTGGAGGGCCCAGGTGTGGCCTGGAAAGCAAGGGGTTTCAAGCTTGTCTGGGAGGCCCCACACTCTTCTTCCAGGGTTTGCAGGGCTCCCTTGGGGCCCAGCCCTGTGCTGGTTGTGGCCCCACCTGTTACCTGTGCATGGCAATCCCAGGCAGCTGGGCCAGACGGGGGCTCCGCAGACACAGGTCCATCTCATCACCGATGCGGGCCAGCCTCAGGGCCACCTGGTTTCTGCAGAAAGGCACAGAAGTTCGGTGTAGTTATGCCAGGGACGCCATACTACCTACCCAGCCCTGTTCCTATGGGGCTCAGGGCCCAGAGAGGAAGACAGTGGGGGATACTGGGGGGCTAGAAGCAAACCTTGGTGTTCCTCTCATTGGAGTAAAGGCCATTTCAAGTGTGCCCCTGTAGGATAGGCACAGGCTACTGAGACGTCAGGCAGAGGACCTATCCCAAACTGTACCCCAGGTCTGCCTCTTGAGGAAGACAGACACACATTAGTGCTAAGAGTGTCTCGTGAACCTGCCTAGAAGCCAGGGACAACTGTAAACAGAAAAACTTCAGCACCTGAACGTTTCCCTAGAGAATCTTGGGAGGGGTCTACCTGGTGGATTTTGATGGGTTAACAGTGGATGATAGGGAGGAGAGGTGGGGGTGCTCTGAGCCCTCTCCAGTTGGCTCTCTATAGGGTCTCAGTTAATCTTCCTGCTCAAGACCTGTCTCTCGTTCCCAGGCCTGCAACACTTGCGTCTCCCCCTCTCCAGATGGAAAGGGGCTAAAAGGCCCTTGCCTAACCACACTTGCTAAGCCAAATTCCCAAGTGAGCCAGGTGTGGTGGTGCACGCCTTCAATTTAAAAGAAAATCTTAGGGGCTGGAGAGATGGCTCAGCAATTAGAAGTACTTGCTGCTCTTGCAGAAGACGCAGGTTTGGTTTCCAGCACCCAGGTGGTTGTTCACAACTATCTGTAACCCAAATTCCAGGGGATACAAAACCCTCTTCTGAGTTCTGCAGGCACCAGGTATATACATAGCGCACAGACATATGTACAGGCAAGCCCTCATGCACATAAAATAAACCTTAAAAAAATTTTAAAAAGCCTCAAGAAAATTCTCTAGTGAAACGGGAGACACACACTTGTGTATGAATGCACGCACGTACACATTCCGAAACCTGGCCTGGCTAAGCCCTTTCTGGGGTTTGCCCACACATTCCACCCCAGTGACTCAGCAGCTCACTGGAAAGTCCCTGCAGAGGGGATCTCAGGGGCCATCTACCCTGCCCAGCCCTGCCCTGGCCACCTGCACCACCGACCCAGTGTCCCAGTGTCCTGATTCTGACGGTGACAAGGATGCGAGGAGCCTGGCAGGTTGTATGGCAACCGGGTTGAGAGGTTTTGGTCCCACCTATACTCTGGGAGACCCCAGAAATCACTGTCCCAGGTGTAAGGTACCTTCACCTCAGGAATGGGGCAGGAAATGAGGAGACAGGCACCCAGGGAGCCCCATCCTAACTCCACGACCAATGTGACAGAGAACACTGAAGCTGAGGGTACAGGTGGAGAGCTTGTGTTGACCTGTTTGTGGGCAGAAGGGCTCGCTCTGGCTGGCATGGCCGCTCTCTCTCTCTCTCTGATGGGATGTGAGTAGTGAGTTCCCTCCTGGGCAAGGAGGGACCTAGCTTTCCCCATCTGGACAGAGAGGCAACAGCAGACTTGCGCCCTGCTAGTGAAGCTGATGGCCCGGGTTCAGGCAGCAGTGTGCTGTCCTGAGACCCAGGAAGCACACACTGTCTGGGGCCCTGTGGGTTGGGACGAATCTGCAGGAGCGCCGTGCCCCATTCTCTCCCACCCTGCTTCTTCACTCTCCCCACTCCTGCTCTACACAGAAAGTGCTCTTCCAACCCGCATCCAGAGGAAGGCACTGGTCACCGGGCCCTACCTGCCCTCCAGGCACTCCAGGAGGTCCACGTCTCCCCCAGGACTATCATTTCCTCCCCCCACGGGCTCCTTCGTGCCAGGAACTCCAGGAGCCACTGGAGGTCGGGGGGCCTGGTCATGTGGAAGAGTCTTGATGAGGTCTCTGGCCATGGGTCTCGCCTCCGACATGTCTTCTGTGGGAATAAAACAGGCCGAATGTGACTGGATCCCCAGAACTGCGTAGTGGGGGCTGCTAGGGCTCAGAACACCAGAGCAAAGTGGATGCTTGGCATGCTGGGTACAGGGAGCTCATGGGGACTGCAAGGCCTTGGACTCTGAGTGTCCCTGGTCCTCCTCTGCCTCCCGAATGAGTCACAGAAACCAGAGCTTCTTCCATCAAGGCCACAAGCTTCTAATCCCTCTGTCCCTGTCCCTTGAAGACGAGGAAGCCCAAAGAATCTGAACAGACTCCCTACTGCCCCCACCCCAGTCTGTCACAAGTGTGTGCTGCACCCTTTGTCCAATCACAGCTCTGCACACACTGCCCAGTCACCAGACCTGAGCATCAAATCAAATTTCTCTAAGGCAGCAATTCCCAACCTTTCACAAGGGTCACCTGAGACCATCTGCTATCAGATATCTACATTACGATTCGTAACTAACAATGTTGCAGTTATGAAGTAGCAACAAAAATAATTTTTTGGCGGTGGTGGCACATGCCTTTAATCCCAGCACTCAGGAGGCAGAGGCAGGTGGATCTCTGTTAGTTCAAGGCCAGCCTGATCTACAGAGTGAGTTCCAGGACTGCCAGAGTTACAACAGAGAAACTCTGTCTTGAAAAACCAAAACCAAACAAACAAATAATAATAGTAGTTTTATGGTTTGGGGTCACCACGTGAGAACTGTATTAAAGGGTCGCAGCGTTAGGAAGGTGGGAAGCCACTACTGCAAGTGCTGGGAGAAGCTTAGACCACGAAGTGCTTGTCTTTACCAGGCACCTGACTTAGGATCTCCAGAACCTAAGGCTGGGCAGTGCCATGTGCCTGGAACCCCAGCTCTGGGGAGCTGGGAACAGAAGGATCCCTGGCTGGCTAGCCCAGCTCAGCTAGTGAGCCCTAGGTCCTAGAGCCTGTCTCAGAAACCCAAATCAGGGCTGGAGATATGGCTCAGTCAGTAGTTTAGAGCATGCACTGCTCTTGCAAAAAACCAGAGTTCAATTCTCAGGCATCCACACTGACAGCTCACAACCACCTATAATTGCATACAGTTCCAGGGGTCAGAAGCCCTCCTTTGGCCTCTGAGGGCATCTGCACTCTCCTGCACATACCTTCCCCCCAATTACAAATAAATCTTAGGGGGGAAACCCAAGGTGGACAGCTCCTGTGGAATAGCACCCAGTGTGACCTCTGACCTCCACGTACATGTGCACACATGTACAAGCACACCCACATAATACATGCATACACACAAAAGTTCCCCATGTCTCCAGGTCTTCGTGCCTGAAGACTCCCGTGAGAAAAAGTTGCTGTTGCTTTTCCCTCTCTGACCGTCTGTGACAGGACCGTGGGCCATGTCCTCTGTAATGCAGTGGGTGTCAGACTTCGCTGCCCCACACTTAAGAATAATCGTCTTGCCTCTGTGGCCATTCCTTCTGAGTTGCTCCATCCATCCATCCTCCAGCTCCTCAGCCTCAGCTCCCCCAGAGTCCTGTCCACACAGGCCGTATGCCCCAGCAGGTCATCAGGCCCTTGTCCTGGGTCTCTGAAGTGAGATGGTACTCAGGGCCCTGGCTGTTTCCCACTGTGCAGTGAGATCCCACTGTAAGTGCATGGGCCCCAGCTCTGTCCCTCAGGACAGAGGAAGGCCCAGGCACTTCCACCCACAAAGGAACTGAAGGGAGCTTCCAGGGAGAGTGACTCCTTGGCCCTCCCTTGACCAAGAGTCCACCTGGTGGGTTTTGTTGTTCTTGTCCTGGGAACAGAACCTGAACCTCATGCAAGATAAGCCAGGATAGACTGTGTGCTGCCCTGGGCTGCACCTCCAGCCTGACACTCTTTATTTTAGTTTTCTGTGTATGATGGAAGGTAGCATATGCCCCAGTGCACACATGGAGGTCAGAAGACATCTCTGTGGAGTTGGTTCTCTCCTTCCGTCTTCTCATAGGTTCCGGGGGTCAAACTCAGGTGGTGGTTTGCACAGCGCGCACCTTCCCATTGAGCCGTCTCTCAGGTTCTCAACACCTCCTCACCCCCTTTTTGAGACGGAGTTTCTCTATGTAGCCCAGACTGTCCTGGAACTTACTCTGTAGACCAGGCTAGCCTTGAACTCAGAGAGATCCCCCTGCTTGTGCCTCCTGAGTGATGGAATTAAAGGGGTGTGCTGCTATCCCCGCCCTCTTTTTATGTCTGCCATTGCTCTGGAATCAGAAAGACAAGTGAGTGAAATAAGACGAGAGTCCCCCACGATCCCACAATCCCTCCCTTGCTGGCTGGTCCTTCCTCTAAACACATCTGTAGCCACATATGCATCTTCAAAACCATGGTGGCCACACAGTGCTTCACAGACTCTGTCTCCAGCTCCTGGCCGGGGTTTCATTCTGCTCTCTCACCATCCAACTCCTGCTCAGGCGACTCTCCTATGCCCTCACTCATCCAGGCCCACCAAGACCCTCCTACTCGTTCCCTTGCCCAGCATCCTTTGCGGTGCTGCTCATGTGATCAACTCTGGCTAGTAATGTCTCAGGGAAGTTGGACACAGGGTTGAAAGAAAGAGAGCAGAGGCCAGGTTCACAAGGACACAAAGACCACTGCCTGAACCTTCACAGACATTGTCCCTGGTGGACTTTCTACTGCTGCCTCAGCAGCCCCATGTCTGAAGAACGCAGCCATCTTGGGACCAGGGGGATCCCAGGCAGCAAGGGTCTTCCACACAGAACAGCAACACCTTGCCACCTCTTCCTCAGTATGGAGGAAAAGTACATCTTGCACTGATCCCTGAGGAATTCTTCAGAGACCTGAAGAATTGCCCCAGAGACCTTCTCTACAGTATCAGTAGAAGGGTTCATTGCCTGTGTGATTAAGAAACACGGTACCTCTATTGGAGAATCTGTTGATAAACTTAATGAGCAAAAAACTGCTCAACCAGAAGTAAAGCAGTCGACCATCAAACGAATCCAGGAGGCAGTTTACATGGAGAAGACACAGCAGGCACTGCTTCAGAAGTCCTCTTACCTCTTTGTATTCAGAGGGATAATATCACTTGGCCGTCACTTACCGGCCACAGCTACACTGAGCATACAAGGCTATGATGTAGTGCAAGGAGCAAGAGCACACGACAGGCCGGGTGGAGAAGCATGCGGTGCAGAGCGCCCTGACAGCGGGAGAAGGAGACCACGGGCGAGTGCACTGCGGACCTCAAGCTGCTCGCAAAGGCTCGAGCTAAGCCAGTTATGTGGCTGTATCTCAATCGGGACAACCAGACAGAGCTGACCAGAGAACTCGTCTGCGTGGCTAACTCTTTCTCTGTGCAGCCTGTTGAAATGACAGTGTACCTTTCCTAAGAAACGATCAAGGTTCAGTTAGTGGTTTAAACCCAGCGGCCAGCCAGCAGGTTTTTCTGAACCTTGCTCTGCATCTGGAATTGTCTGGCAATCACTTTTGAATAAAACAACTTGCAGCGACTTTCTTCCCGACTAAAGTTAACAAGTTATAAACTTGTAATTAGTTATACCATCGTGCAATACAGTGACAATTGAAACGGAAAAAGAAAAAAAAAAAAAAAAAGGAAAGGAACAGTCCAGGCCAGGGCTCTCCCCGACCTGGATGTCATCAGTGTAGGGTGAGGGTCAGAGCAGCCAGCCAAGGACACCAGACAGGGCAGTAGAGAAAGCCAGGCCTGAGCTACGGCCAGGCTGTAAGCCACACCCTGCCTTCCCCAGGAGGTTCAAATTCCCATTCAGAGTTTCCTATTCCTGTGGTCAGAGGCTTCCTGAACACCCACAGTGCTGACTCCCACATCAGTAATGGCTCCAGCTCCACTCAGGCAGGCTAGGCGGGATTCCAGGACTGACTCCCCATAGTTCACCCCACAGCCTTAGGTCCATGGCATCAAGGCAATGATAGTGTGGATCTGGACTCTTAACAGCCCAACTCGGATGCTCGTGCACACTTGTAATCTTAGCACTGGGGAGGCTAAGGCAGGAGGACTGTTTCAAGTTCGAGGCCATTCTGGGAGACACAGTAAGTTCCAGTCCAGCCAGGACTTAAGGATAACACAAGAGACCTTGTCTCAAAATGGGGGGAAGGAGGAAGTGCATAGAACAGCCCTATCTAAGAATCCAAAATTCAAAACTTTGAGCCCTAATATCACACCACATGTCTGATGGCTCAGAGTGCAGGAACTGTATGGCATGCACAATTACTTAATATTCCGTATAAATTGCCTCCAGCCCACATGTGCAAGTGCATCAGAGAGGTAACTGGATGTCATGAGAAGACTCTGACCCCATCCCCAAGATATCTCTTTTGCATGCATGTGCACGTGTGTGTGTGTGTGTGTGTGTGTGTGTTGTGTATGTGTGTACATAGATGTGCATGAACAGGCAGGAAGTCAATGTTGGTGTGTGTACATGTGTAAATGTATTTAAAAGTGTGTATGTGTGTGAGTGACTGTACATGAATGTGCATGAAGGCCAGAGGTCAACATTGGTGTGTGTGTGTATGTGTGTATTCATAAATGTGTGAGTGTGTGTGTGAACATAAACGTGCATGAAAAGGCTAGAGGTCAACATTGTTGTCTTCCTTGATTACCCTCTACCTTAATTTTTGAGACAGAGTCCTTCACTTGGACCTGGAGTAGTTAGCCTGGCTGGACAGTCATCCCCAGGGACCCCCACCTGTCTCTGCTGCCCCTGCACTAGGATGGCAGGCAAGCACAGCCAAGCTTGGCTTCCTGTGTTGGTGCTGAGGGTACCAACAACCATCTTCCAGCCCCAGCCCTTAATATATTTCATTATATATAAGCAGATGCTATCTCAAATCTGAAACAACTGTGGCGCCTGATCCTGAGACTGTACAAAGGTCACACTGGTTTGACCCTGCTCCCTTACCCCATGCCAGGCTGTGTCCAGAGTGCTTGTAAAGACTCCTGTATTTCACCTCCCAACAGCCCAGTGCGGGGCAGAGCACGTGCCTGGAATGCTCAGACCCTGGTTTCGTCCCCAGCAACACACGCAGACATACAAGAACCAACCTAAAAGTGACTTTCTGTTCAAAGAGGTCCCAGCATCTTGGAAAAGTTCATGCCTGAGCCAAGAATGGACAGTGACCAAGACTTCTCATCCCTAGACCAAGGCAGACCAATGTCCACTATAAAGTGGACTGACTTCAGGCACAGTGCACAAAGTCATTCTCCCAAGGACCCCGGGGCTAAACCCGGAAGTGTCCCTTCACTGCTCACTCCAGTACTAAAGGAAGAGATGGCTAGAAGCGTAAGGTAGGACTCTCCAGGTGTCTCAGGGCTGATGAGACAGGTAACTCTTAACAACACACCCCCAAAAGCATACGATCGAGGACTGCACACAAGGTGACGTCATCAGCCACCATGGCAGGCGCGGGGGGTGCGGTGAGCTCTAGGCTTTGAGAAGCCATATAAGGACAGCATTGTTCTTCCTTCCAGAAGCGGAAAAAGAATACACGTCTAGGTTTTCTGTCTCAACAAAGAGGTGTCTGTCTCCCCTCCTAAGAGGAAGGCAGAGGAGAGGTTGACATCTGCTCAAGTCTCACAGGAGCCGGGCTGCCATTGACAGAAGCATAAACATAGCCACAACACACCAGCGCACCTGTCAGGCAACACCTTCGCCTGGAGGTAGAAGCTGTGGGCTGCGGCAGGAGGGGAGGGGGCTCCACCTGCTCCGTCCACCTGCAGGCAGAGCTGCAAAGCTAGGTGGGAGCAAGCCCCCCCCACCCCACCAGGCCATGGCCTGGGGAATTGTATGTGCACACAGAGGTACCTCAAAACTCCTTTGACCCCTTTGTCACAGAGAATGCTTGGCAGCAGTTAAAAAACAAAAAGGGAGATCAAGGATCTGCAATGTGGAGATGCCAACAGGGCTTTAGCTAGCTTGGCTGGAAGCCACTCGGAGCCCTGATGGGCCATGATAGGCCCTTTCCCAGACTGGACTTGCAATTCATGAGAGCCATCCCCAGCACGCGTCAGCCCGATGCTGCCGTCTCCCTGGGCAGCCAGAGCATCCTGATCGTGTCACTGTACTGCCAGTTTACCAAAAGGCAGAGAGGAGGTACAGGGCTCAACAGGAGGCGGGAGGCGGGAGCCACAGCTGTCCTACACTGGGGTCTCTGAGGCAAGGGCAAGGCTTAGCACGAGGACACTTGGGGTTCCTCCCCTCCTGCTAAGCCTCCTTCAACAGGTCGTGGGGTATGTGTGTCTATGCAACATCACAGACACACAGTCGTGGACCGTGGAATGTCAGCGCGGACAGACACAGGTCAATATGCAAAAGTCACTAGCTCCACACACCAAGGGAAAATGATGTCGCCGGTCAGTCATGGTGGTGCTCACCTTTAATCCCAGCACTAGAGCGGCAGAGGCAGGAGGATCTCTGTGAGTTTGGTCAGGCCAGCCTGGTTTATATAGTGAATTCCAGGCCAGCAGGGCTATACAATGAAACCCTGTCCAAAAGAAGAAAAAAACATATAGTTGAACATGAGGACATTTTTACAGTAACAACAAGAAAAGAAAAGAAAAAAAGAAGAAAGAAAAAGGCTTCAGTTCAAGTTAACCTTGTAAAAATCTTCATATAGAAACTAAAACTCCTACATACAGGGTATGAAAGAAGCAGGCATGATGGTACAGGCTGATTCCCCGCTCGGAGGTGGAAGCTGGAGGCCAGCCTGATCCACATAACCCTGGGCTGCCTGAGGCTTCATCTCAAAACACCAAAAATAAAATAAGTAAATACTATTAAAGATGCGGATAGAGACACCGACGTGCTCATGGCCTAGATGTCTTGGTGAGGTACAGACTAAAAGCAGTATGTACAAGTGTGTGTGTGTGTGTGTGTGTGTGTGTGTGTGTTGTAAAATTGTGTCCAGAACCTCCTGGCCCTCAGTCTCAGGCCTGGCGTGACTCAGCATGCAAAGCCATTTCCCTGGGAAAGCAGGCCAAGCCCTCATTTGCATCTACCCCTACCTCTCTTCCTTCTGCCCCAAACCCCAGCCTCCACCTACCCATGTTCACCACTGCTCTGCGCTGTTCCCACCTAGAACAGACCTCTGTTCTCAACCCACCCTTGGCAAGGGCTTGAGGCTGAACACCTGGCCTTCACCTTGACCCTCTGTCCTGAGACCCTGAACTCCCATCATCCCTAGCCGCTGCCGGATGCCTGCTGACGCCAACGGAGGCCTGAGCTACAGGGCCAGGCACCCATCTCTGTCTTCCTTGAACCCTCTTGGACTCCACTGTTCTTAATCTTGGTGGTCCTGGGACAGACCCCACTCTTAGGTTGCCCAACACTCACCTTTCCCATCCTTGGGCCTCAGTTTCCCTATGTGCTCTTGAGTGGGGATAATGTAGCCACATTGCTAGGGCTGCTTGTCCAGGCAAGAGTCCCACTGCTTGCCCTGCTGGAACCTGATGGTCTGGGATTGAAACAAGGCTTAGCAATGTGTGCGAATGAGCTCCCTGTGCAGTGTCACCCTTCCCCCACCATCAGCTCATCTGAGCCTTTCCCATGAGCCTCTGTGTCCACCTAAGGTAGAGAATTAGAATGGAGAGGGAGGCTCAGAGGCTGGGTGGAGTCGCGCGGGGAGAGCCCCTGAGTGGCACCGCCCTGCTGTCAGTCATCTTGCCAGCCCCCAGCCACACTGTCTCTAGCAGAAGCCTAGGGTGACCTGCCACAACTGTATGGATCCCCAGCACCCACCCCACCACCCTCAGGGCCACGCAGCCAGACTCCCAGTCTTGGCCCCTTCTCTGACCACACCCAGGAGCCATGAGCTGGGACATGCTATGACCCTGGACCTTTGAAAATGCAGTTCCTTCCACCTGGAAAGTGGACATTCTTGGGAAACTGGACATTCCTACAGGTCCGGAAGAGCCCAGCCACCACGCTCCCAGGCGCCCACAGAGCTCACAGCTGTTCTCCGCCTTTCCCTCCACCCAGCTGCACCAGATGTTGCTGTTTCCTTGGTGGTGCAGAGCATGGAAACGGGCTGCTGGGGGTCCTTGGGAAGTTAGTAAACCTGTCTGTACCTCATGTCTTCTCACTTCTAGAATGGAGGTCCTGCTGGGGACCGGTGATACAGCCCCCACAGGTATTTGTTGAGTAAATAAATGAAGGTCGAGTATTCCCAGAAGACCTGGTGTGACCCCAAAAAATGGCACTGGTTTTTATCATCTAGGGTTTTTTTTTTTTGTTTGTTTGTTTTTTGCTTTTCTCCTTTTGACAAATTTGCAGATGCATACTGGAATCCTTCAGTGAAAGGAGAACACACCGACCTGTCTCCGCTCAGGCTGTAGCCCACAATGACCTTACTACACACTCATGGTAGAAGAACCTGCTGCCAACTCAGGAGCCCGATTTTACCCCATGAGGTCAGGATGCAAATCCAAGCATTGACCGTGCCATGCCACAGCCTAGATGGGCAATGCGGTGCTGTATCCAAAGTGGGACACATGGCAGACCTGTTTTCCTACTGCTCACTCCCTACCAGGTCCATCAACAGGGGCTGTATCACGGGGCCCCCAGCAGGACCTCCATTCTAGAAGTGAGAAGACATGAGGTACAGACAGGTTTACTAACTTCCCAAGGATGCCGAGCAGCCCGTGTCCATGCTCTCTATATCACCAAGGAAACAGCCTGTGTTTGGTGACCTCTATGCCTCAGCTGTGTGACCACGGGCTCATCTGAGAAACAGAGCATGCTCTCTCCCTCCCAGGAGCAAGGAGAGGCCTGGCCAGTGCGGCCCTGCAGGCACTGGGGGCTTCCAGAACATCTTATGCAATGCCCCGACACTAAGCAGCCAGGACCCTGCTGCCCACCTCACAGCTGTCCAAACCAAGAGCAGACGGGGCCAGCCTGGGACACAGCGTTACTTGGTGGATGTATCTGGGGTGCCATCCCTGGTCTTCACCATCAGAGCTCCTTGCTGTCTTCCCAGGAACTACCTGGGCCCTGGCATGTCACAAAGTGACAGCCACATGCCCAACTTGGGAAAAGTCCTTGAACTTATGGACAGACAGACACAGACTCCAGTCCCTGCTTTGTTCCTACTGTGTGACCACAGATTAGTTACCTAACCTCTCTGGACCCAACTGATACAGTCTCCTGCACAGGACCAGTACCACTCCAGGACTCTTAAGAAGATAAAAAAGACACACACTGTTGCCCGCTTTCTGTTACCAAGCAGGGCCTCCATTAAAGCGGGCCACCAGATCTAGACTCAGAAGGCAGCTAGAGACACGGCCAGCTCGTGGCTGAAACTTCCACACTGCACTCGGAACAGGCGCATTCCCTCTCTCAGGAGGGATCGATCAACACTTTCCGAAGTTGCACATGCCCATTCTGAGCTGTGGTTATGTGTGCCACATGACCCTGCAGGCACCCAGCAGCCCCGGGGAAAATGACTTCTAGTCCTCCGCATCCGTACAAAAGCCTGGGATCATGGTGGCTAGCCTGACTCTTGACAGAGACAGGGGGATCCCTGGGGCTCACTGCCCAGCCAGTCTAGCCAAACTGGAGCACTCCAGGTTCAGTGAGAGCCTCTGTCCTCAAAAATGTAGGGAGTGGTTGGAGAAGACACCCATCGCTGACCTCTGACCTCCACACCCCTGCCCACTCACATACACTCGGGACACAGATACACCTACAAGCACAAACTTATCTCTCAAAGGAGCAGGGTGGCCACAGGAGGAACGTGGCATTTTTACCACAGATGTGTCTGTCATCTTACGGCTACCTTTGCCTGTGGCTGGAGCACCAATTCAAAGAAAAAAAACCACACTTGTTAATGGCTCAAACTGGTGGGAAACAGAGATGCTTGTCTTAAAGTTTTTTCAAGGAACAGTGCTGCCCCTAATCCTCCTGCAGGGAAAGCTGAGCTCAGGTCCCCCCACTTCCCAGGAACCCGCAGATATTCAAAACAGCTTGCTGGGGCTGGGGGGTAGAGGTGGGGCCGTGGGGGTCGGCAGGGCTCACTTCCCAGCAGTGACAGAGCAACAGTGGAAAAGGAAGGAAGATAGGGAGGGAGGAGAAAGGAAGGGACATAAAAGGGGGGAATTTATGTCTGTGGGTGTTGTCCAGTAGCCTGGAAAATGGCTCAGCCTGCACGTGTCACCACCAACCTCAGCTGGCGCTGCCCCTGAGCACAGACACATTAGATTTATTTATTTTATTTTGTGTGTTTTTCCTGCGTGTGTGTGCGTGTGCATGTGTGTACCCTTTGTGTGCAATGCCTCTGCCTGCCAGAAGAGGGCATCAGATTCCCCTGGAACTCGAGTTACAGGTGGTTTGAATCACTACCATGGATACAAATTTTCACATTTCATGGGCTACAGAGACCTTCATCGTTATCTGTAAATGAAACCACATGGAAGAAAGATCTAGAAGCAAACCTTTGAAAAGGACAATGGGGTTTATAGAAGTGATTAGCAAGGGCTGGGGAGCAATCCTGAGTTTGTACAATGTAAACTTTTTTTTTTTTTGAGACAAAGTACCTATGTTTCAAGGCAGGCCTTGAACTTGAAATATAACTTAGGATGACCCTGAACTTCTGATCCTCCTGCCTCCATCTCCTGAATGCTGGGATTCTAGATACACTCCACCATGTCCAGTTTTATGCAGTTCTGGGAAAAGAACCCAGGGCTTCATGGACGCTAGGCACCCTACCCACTGAGCCATCCCCTCAGCCGCAAGTTTAAATTCTGACAAGAAGCATTTAATATCATTCCTGACCTCAGCATCTGGCTGCTCCCAGATCTTTAGTGTGTTCTCACCTATGGTGCCCCTGGGAATAATTGCAGGAAAACTCGTAAAGATGTGTAAGGGGAAGACCCCAACCTGTGTTTCCTTCTGTTTCCTTTTTGCTGGGCACACGGCAGGAGCAAGTGTTTTGTTTAACATGTATTTCAGGACTGGCCCTCTGGACCCCTGGGCCCTATATTTGGATGGATTCTTTAGGCCTCCCGGATCCCTAATTCCTCATCAGGGAAGAGAGGCTCAGAGGTATGTTTGCCTGGTTAATCCTCCCTAGAATACCACAACTCCACAGCAGAGCATCTGGCCAGTGCACTCAAGGCCTTGAGTTCCATCCCCAGCTGCACAGGAGAGAAATTCTAAAAAGGACTCCAGCCAGCAGAGGAAATATGGAGATGTAACAATTCTCCTGACTGAGTCTGGAATCACAAAAAACAAACAAACAAACAAAACCAGAATTGTGTGCTTTTCTGTCCCCATTAGAGAAGGACAGAGTGACAAGCTGCCACCCCACCCACCTTCAGCCTCTAAGGTCCCCTATGTTCTGAAATGTCCCCACCTGAGGAAGCACCAGACTCCACTGGGCTCCCCGGGAGGCGGACTCCATCCTCCCCCTTCTCCCGATGGTGTTGGGCTCTTACCCTGTCACTGAGCCTTAGCATCCACACCCAGGTAGGCCAGGGGACCTGCTCCTCAGCCCTCCTGTCTCCAGGATGGAGTTTAACTGCTCTTCACCCTGTTGTCCCAGCACCTGTGCCAGCTGACCTGGATTGGCCCTTTATGGCCTCATTAAATGTTTACCTGTCTGTCTGCCTAGGGAGAAGGCGTGACAGCATGTGGCAGCAGAGAAAGTTCTCTGCAGAACAGCGAGAATGAGCAGCTCACCAGGTCAGAACAGACAGTGCCCCTAGACAGAGGGTCCTACAGTGGACACATACCCATGCTAGGCCATGGGCAACCTGTTAGGACAGGAGAGTCTCACTGGAGGTAGGCCCTGAGAAGGAGCATGCGCTCATTAACAGCCCACAGGAGAGATGTCCCGTCCTTACTGACCGCCTCCTGCCAACTGGATCTAGCTACCAAACATTACTGTCTACACTTGAGGACTGCTTTGGCTGTCCCAATGCACAGCTGGCCTCGCCCTGGTTCGTCCCCATATGGGGGTGCGTCTCCATTCCAGCCCCCTCCTCATGAATGTTTCCTCTTCTAGGGAAAAAAACTTGCTTAGAATTCCAACTCTCAACATCTCCAGCACATGGCCCCTCCCAGATGGCCAGGTGGGCTCTCCTTCACTGTTCTCCCGGGCATGGTGGAAACCTCTTCTCAGGCAGGGTAACTGGGCTCCGAGTTTTCTCCCATCTCCAGAAAAACAGGTTTGCTTGGCAGTGCCCGGAGGGTGTTTTGTATTGTCACAACCTAATGTTGACACTAGGTAAATCAGCTGCCCTCTCTGTGCCACCCTGTGCCCTGGCGACCTTGCCTGCTCTTCTCCTGTCGGCCTTGGGGCCAACAAGAAACTTGGGCCTGGAATGTATTTGCTGACACCATTCTCCTAAGGCTCAGCTTCAGCCAACCAAAAATAGGACACAGGAAGCAGCGGCACACAGTCCAGTCCAGACCCACTGCTGGCTTCCTGGTGGCCACTACCAACAAAAGTCCAGCATCATTCAGAACTTCCTTGAACAGCTCTGAATTATTCCAGGCAAAACAGTGACTCTCTCATGGGATCCACTCAGGCAGCCGCAGGGGAAGCAAGAACCATCATTGTCCACGGATGTAACAGACTCACCAAAACAGGATGCTTTCCAGGGAGAGGGGAAATACTGTTTGTGGCATGACAGCTTGAAGTCTCACAGGCCAATCTGTCTGTCCAACTATCCGCTCTCTGCCACTAAGAGAGAGCTGATGGGAAGGGAACATAAGACAGGGTGGCTAGTTGAATGCTGCTTCTTTTCTTTTCTTTCAAGACAGGGTCTCCTATGTTCCAGGTTAGTCTTCAACTCAATACGCAGCCAAGAAGTTCAACAACCTTGAACTTGTGCTCCCAGTGTTTACACTTCTGTGTGCTAGCATCACAGATGTGTACCGCCATCCCCAGCTCATGTGGTGCTGGGAATCGAACCTACAGATTTGTGCATGTTATCAAGCATTCAACTGAACTACATCTCCAGCCCACAGTCTCTGGTTTCTTTGCTCACAGTAAATCGTTACTGTATGGCAACCACCTTACAGTGACCAGCATGCAGGCAACCCCTGCATCCAGAGAGAGTTACTTATCCCGAGTGTCCAGGCTACCACAGGCACCAGGGACCTGGCGTTTGTTGTTCTCTGTCTCACTGAGCCTGCAAACTATTGTAAGTCAGGACTCAAATACATGAGATTATTTCAGAAAGCCAAAGGCTTTGGACAGAGCAACTAACCGGTGAGAAGTCAAGAAGGGTAGTCATGGAGGGGGCTTCTCAGAGAAGATGTCAATGGAGCAAAGTTAAATGAGCTTGTCATCAAGTTGGAAAACGACACTCTGCATTTTCAAGCTTGGGCTGGAAGCCAGTATCCTCTAGCAAGGTACACATTTTGAGCTAAGAAAAATAAGAAATAAGCATGGTGCCATAGAGCCATAACCCCAGCGTCACAGAGGCAGGAGAATGGAGAGAATGGAGACAAAGACAGCCTGGGCTGTGCAGTGTGAGACTCCGTCTCCAAAGTACAGAAAAGCAAAAACCAAAGACAACCTGTAACTCTGGTGGAAGTACGGAAGAAGAGCAGCTAAGGTCAGTATCAGCTCCGTGACCCTGAGGCTCGGAAGGTGAAGGTGCTGTGGTCAGAAATGATTAGAAGCCAGGCGGTGGTGGCACACGCTTTTAATCTCAGCACTCGGGAGGCAGAGGCAGGCAGACCTCTGTGAGTTCAAGGCCAGCCTGGTCTACAGAGTGAATTCCAGGACAACAGAGAAACCCTATCTTGAAAGATGCACCCCCCAAAAAAAGTGATTTGAGGGTGTCCAAAGCATGGCATATTGAAACTGGATCCCCACTGCGAGGTCCTGGTGGGGGAACTCTTTAGAGGTGGGACCTATGGGAGGTGACTAAAGCTGCTTTGTGAGACAGGGCTGTGAGTGCACACTGGCAGCTCTATAAGGAGCCCGGAAGTATCCCAGACACATGCACCACATGTGTCTTCTGCCGGCAAGAGAGCGGCCACCCGATGTGACCCCTCAACCCCGCATGAACCCAGAACCAGGAGCCAAAATCTCACTTCTTTCTTTGACTCCTTCTGAGGCATTGTGTTATTACAGCAGAAAACAGACTAAGAGTCAACGCTCAGGAGGCAGAGGCAGGAGGATTGAGAATGCAAGGCTAGCCTCTACTACGTAGTGAGGCCTTACTTAAGACAGAAACAAGAAAGGAGTTAAGTGATCCAGTGGGTAGAGGGCCGGCCTAGTGTGCACAAAGCTGCGAGTTCACTCCCAGCTCCGAACAAACTGGCACAGTGACTGCAACTGGGATCCTAGGACTCACGAGGCGAAGGTAAGAGGATCAGGCATTCAAAACCATCCTCAGCCACATAGTGAGCTCGAGGCCAGCCTAGGCTACATGAGACACCATCTCGAATAAACAAAAAAGAAAGCCTCAAATCCTGGAGACTAGAGGGGGGTAAATGGAGAAGCAGGGGAAGTGAGGCGGAGAAGAGCGGGACTGGAAGGTCAGGAGTGTACACCTGCCTATGCCGGACACGAGATCCAAAGCCAGCCCACTGACCCATGACCCCTCGGTGGATACTTTGTAAAACAGCAACAATAAACACATTAAGCGCTACTCCAGGGCCTCTGCCACCACGTGCTAAGAGTGGAAATCAAGGCATTGCTCAGCAGCTCTGCAGCCTGCTGGGTGAGGTTCTTTCCCAGCAGGCTACGCCAGGGTTGTATTTCACAAATTCAACAAACTGGGATGCAGAATGGTGAAGGAGCCTGTCTGGGAAGTGGGCCACATGCAGAGAGGTTGGGGCGGCCTCTAACAAAGCCCTCTGGGCTTTGACCTAGCCAGCTCTATGTGACTCCTGGGACATAAGCCTCAGTTTCTCTATCTGAAATGAGGCCTCCTGCTCCCCAGAGGTCGGTGATTCTCCAGCCCAGAGTAAGGTTCACTGCCCTCCCAAAGTAGGAAGGAGACCCGCCTTCTAGGGAACTGCATCTGGCTCCCGGCCTCAGTAACAGTGTTACCAACTGCAGTGACAACAACGCAAACACCACCTTGCAGGATGGCTGAGTGCACTTCAGAGCAGCAATTAACAGTTTACAAAGCAACATTCCTCTTTAAGGCCACAAGGCTGGAAAGGAACCCCCAGTGCTGCCTGTGACCCGGGGAAGCGCCAGAGCGACCTTCTTGAGCCCCTATGTAAGGAGCAAGGCAGGCACCTGGGGGGATGAGGGGGGGTTGCGTTGGGCGCGGGCTGGAGACGAGGAGCTGGTCCCGATCGCCTAAGAAAAAGGCCCCTTTGTCGCCCCTCGGAGACATGCGTCCGGACAGATGCGAAACCTGGATTCTGTCGGGGCCAAGTGTGAACTACCAAGTCGGTGGTTCGCAGAAACGGTGCGAATCCCAGGACCCCCGAGGGAGGGACAGATGCAAACTCCGGAGTCTTCGAGGGGACAGGTGCGGACGCCATCTTCCGCCTGCGGCCGCCCTACGCCGGCTGTGCCGCGCCCTAGACGCGGCAGAACAGTGAGGAGCCCCGAACCGCGCCCCCTAAGGTAGCGACATCACCAGGGGCGCGACGACAGCGGAGGGCACTTGCTCACCTCGTCCTGGGGCCCGGACGTAAGGGCCACCCCATGGCGCGGATGCGCAGCGAGGCACGCGGATGAGGGTAGCACCTTCTGGGGTGGCAGCCGGGGAGGGGACGTTTCGGAGCCGGGGCTTGTACACGGGTCCCCAACCTTCCAGCAGCTTGGCCTGGGGCTACCCAGTGCTTACCTGCCGGGCTGGGCTGGAGTAGCGGCGGGCGACCTGCCCGGACACCTCTCGATGGGGACGGCGGCGGCGGCGGAGTCGGGGTGCTGGCCAGAGGCGGGTCAGTGTGAGCGGCGGGCTGGGCCCTGATAGGTGGCTGCGCCCGCCCCGCCCTCCAATCCCCTCCCTCCCTCCCTCCCGCCGGAGCTCGGACTGTCCGGCCCCACCGAGTGGCTATAAAACCGTAAGAGCGTGGTTAACCTGCAGACGCCCCTCGGCCGCCTCGGGACCTGCCACCGTGTCCGCGCGCACCCGCGGACGTCGCCTTGGCCGGGTCTGCGTGTATCATCCGAGCTAGCAAGGGTTGCCTGCCCGGTCCTCGCAGTGCGCCTATAGGCTCGGTGCTTTTTTTCCTGACCACTTACCCACGTAGAACCTGAGGCTCAGAACGGACGACGGCTTCATAAACGAGTGTAAAGCTAATATCCAAATCCCCGTGCTCTTCAGGCTCTCACACTTAGAAGCTAGGTGTCTTTGAGTCAGACACCTTTAAATCAAAACGTTGAAAGTTCTTCCCAGTAACCTGCCCGTGAAGCCCGTGGCTTCTCTGTGCTCCCGCCCGCTACTAGCTTCCCCGGCACCTCCAGCCTTCCCTACTCCCTCCCCCTCTCCAAAGGTGGGGGCAGCTCGCCAAGCCCTCCAGCGAAGGCTTAGGGTGAAGGAGGGGATCGGTGGGAGGAGACATCTAGAATTACAGGCCGAGTGGGAGGAGTTGAGACTCCAGTTCCTTAGACCAGGAGCTCCCAGGTCTGTTGTGATGGCAGATTTGACCAATTACAAAGTAACCACTATCCAGACAACAACAACGCTTGTTTACCCTAGGTCAGCTCCTCCCGGGATAGCAGTGGGCAGGGTCCTCCTATTGGGCGCTTCACCGAGCAGCTGCTTGGGTATTCCCACTCTTGTCAGCGTAGCAGTGGTACTTACCGTTCCCTAGATGCTTTAGTGTTATGGACAACAGCCCAGCCTCCATGTTAGAGGGTCCCAGGCAGAATTAATCTCAGAGGCCTTCCTAATCTGCCTCTCTGACCTCGAGGTTCTTGCATCACCTCCAAGCCCAGAAGGGAATTTAACCATGACCCCTTGCTCATAGCCACCAAGGACCGCCACAGCTGGAGTGGGGAGGCAGGAAGCTTTGAGGCCTCTCTGCCTGGGCATTTTGCAGATGTACAGATTGAGACTCAGAGAAAGGTGGCAATGACAAGGGGTCGCACGGGCCAGAAAGACCTGAGGAGAGTAAACCAGTGTTTGAGGATGTATGCAAGGGCATCCGGAGGCACAATGCCAAGGCACGGGGTAAGTGTTCCGTAAACATTAGCAGAACAGATCGGGGAAGGAGGCCAGTTTGGGGTCAAACAGGGACTCAAGGGCCCAGGGGAGGGTCGAGTGAAAGTGTTTAGAAAATATTTAGCCTGCAATATCCCCGAGGCCACATGCTGATCAAAAGGACAGGTAGACTGGTACAGTGGCTTGTCTCTGCCCTCCTTGCCACTGGGAAGCTGGGACGTTGGGTGGGTTCTGGGGAATACATGGAGAATCCATTTCTTAAGATAGAAAGAAGAGCTGGGTGTGTTGATGCACACCTGTAATCCCAGGACTTGGGAAGTGGAAGTGGAAGGGTCAGGGGTTCAGTTATTCAGCAAGTTCCGGGTCAGCCTGTGATAGGTGAGGAGGGGGAGGAGGAGGAGGAGGAGGGGGAGGGGGGGAGGAGGAGGAGGAGAGAAAGCAGAAAGGAGGAGGAGGAGGAAGAGGAGGGGGAGGAGGAGACAAGGAGGAGACAAATGAACGAAAATGAGGCAAAACCACTTAAATAAGCGGGCGGCTTCCACTAGTGCCCCGAAGGCCTGGGTCAGGTGAGAAGCAATAAAAGTGATCATGGCGGAGGCTGCCAGCATCTGTCCCCAGGGCTCGGTCTTTCCCTTCTTTTCCTTCTTTCCTTTGGAAATGCTTATTTATTCATTTTGTTGGGGAGGGGATAGCATGTGGGGGTCAGAGGACAACCCTATTCTGCTCTCTCCTTCACCCTGCGGGTCTGTGTTTTGTCCAGGGCCTGTAGCCTGCATTCTGCTTCCTGAGAGGACCGTGACTCTGGACTTGCCCCTTTCTCCTCTGAGGGTCTTAATCCAGAGACTGCAGTGGCCTCTGGGTCCTCACAACCCCGCCGCCCCCTGTGCCCAGGACCGCATGTATCCATGCAAGGATTAGAGGCCCAACCGGCAGAACAGTACCAACTTCAGGTCAAGTTTCGGCCTCGGGCGGACTTTGGATCCTTTGTTTAACAAATACTGGCAGAGTCTGGTGCAGTGACGCCTGCAATCCACATCCTACACACTGAGGCAGAAGGAGTGAGAGTTTGAGGCCAGCGAAGGCTACATAGTGAGATCCGGTTTTAAAAATGGAAAGCCGAGGGGAGAGCTCAGCTGGTGGAGTACTGTCACAGAGTATCTTTTACTGAGTCTGCCATACACCAATGGCCTAGGGATACCCAGGGATCCTTCTGTCCCTGTCTCCCCAGCACTGGGATTCAGGCCAGCACTGCCACAGCCAGATCTTTACATGGGTGCTGGATTGAACTCGGCCATGGCTTTGCTGACTGAGCGGTCTCCCTGTGGTTACACTTACGAGAAGCTTGAAACAAGGCAAAGCTCTATGGACAGAGGGGAGAATAATGGAGACAGGAGTTGGTGAAGAGGGGTCACGAGATAACTTCTTGGGTGGCACAGTGAGGTTATTCGGCTCTCGTACAGTCCGACATGGCGTGAGGCAAAGGCTCATCATTTGTGCGTGTTTGGGTAGGGAAATGAAAAATCAGTACTAAATAGAATTCAAGTCCACAAAAGACAATAGACCAGACTCAGGGTGTTAAAAGACGTGGATTTTCGTCAAAATCCAGATTGATAGTTGCCAGGGAGACTCAGCTCACTGAGTCAGTGGTGGACTGGGCAAGGCCAGCTTCACCAGCCGCAAAAAGAGCACCACTATTGAAAACAGTCCCGGCAGAATAGGTAACGCAGCTTGCTCAGCTCAGTCAGTGGCTATTTAATAGCCATTTAATATAGACACACATCAGGCCAAGACCCAGTGGCTGGGGTGACCGAAATAACCTGTTCTGGCGTGTGTGGCCTGTCAGGGGATGGAGAACAGGCTCTGCGCTGTCAGACAATTCCAGGAATCCAGGGTCCTGTGATAGCTGGCCCTGCCGCATGGCAGAGGCCTTGAGCAACAGTCTGGACGACCCCTGATTATCACTCAAGCAGGTCTGGTGGGAGGCACTGGACCACACGGTGTGGACAGGAAGAAGTCCCAGCCCTGCGGAATCGCCTCCCATCCAGAAATAACATCCTTTGACAGGCAGCTTATCAGCTCGATAGCAGGTTTTCTGGAAACAATTACAGCCCCAGAAACTTACCAGGCACCTCCTGCAAGCATGGTCAGTGGTGGCTGTCCACATCTGCCCTCGGGGTGCCCCCAGAAGGGCCTCTTCTGGCTGGCTTCCCTCCTCTCTGCTAGGAAGGCAGGGCATCCACAAAGGGCCTGGAGCAGAGACCTGCCTCACGGGAGAGGGACTTCTGTTTCATCTGCCCTCACGGCCCTGCCAGCCCTGTGTCACCAAGGAACACCAGGCCAGGCAGGCTACCTGCAAGGTTCCACGGGAGACAGGAACCCACTTGTCCCTGGCCCGTGGGCCCCCACTTTCTCAGACGTTCTCAGTTGCTACTCCTGCTGCCTCAAAGAATGAAGAGGACCAAGGGGGAATGGAATCATTTCTGGGCTTTTCCTCTCACAGGAAATCATTCCTCTCCCTGTTTGTTAAAGTTCTGCAGGCGTGTCTTTTCCTTTGGGGAAGTTTATATGTTACCGTGGTCCCGTGAATTGTGAAAGAAATGTAGATAAAGCTTCATCCTGTCTTTGGTGGTGTGTGCATATGTGGAGGTGAATGTGCACAGAAGCCAGAATGTCCTGCCAATCACCATGCCTTACTCTTTGAGTCAAGGTCTCTCGCTGAACCAGAGGCTGGGCTGGTGACCCGCAAACCCCAAAGATCCTCCCGTCTCCACTCACCACAGCACCGGGGTTACAGGCACACAGGTCACCGTGTCCAACTTTCCACACAGATGCTGGGGCCTGAACATCGGTCCTTGTGTTTGCACAGTGTGCTGGCTAGTTTTATGTCAACTTGGCACAAGTTATAGTCATCTGAGAAAGGGGAATCTCAACCGAGAAAATGTCTCCATAAGATCCAGCTGTAGGCAAGCCTGTAGAGCATTTTCTTAATTAGTGATTGATGTGGGAGGGCCTAGCCCATTGTGGGTGGTGCCATCCCTGGGGTTGTGGTCCTCCGTTTTATAAGAAAGCAGACTGAGCAAGCCAGGAAGCAGCACCCCTCCACGGCCTCCTGGCCAAGGTTTCCCATGCCCCTCCTCCACCAGGCTAACTGTGTAGGGCTCAGAGGAGCCAGGAACCCAACCCAGCCTCCCAACCACTGGGTGGTTCCTCTGTGTTCCACAGGGTTGGGGGGTGGGGAGCTCAGAGTGCCATGGAGCTCCTGTGTGGAAGGCTCCATTCTCATCTCCTACCTATTTTGCCGGCCACATGCTTACTCAATGGCAAGACGACAAAGATCAGCTGTCCAGCTGCTGGTCTGTAAGGGAGGAGGTGTGAAAAGGACAGGGGCTGGAGGGAGCACAGAGTTTGTCCCAGGCCGGGGCCTGTACCTCACATGGCTTACAATGGCAAAAAACAAAAAATGTCAGACCAGCACACAGGCCAGACACACAACTCCTTCCCCAGATAGCCCAAGACTGGAGGGAAGAAGATCTGGGATTCAGACATTTTCTTCAGAGTCTCACTACATCCCTGGAGGGATCCCGGGACTGGGAGGAGTCTGGCGGCATCCCTGCTTACTCCTTACAGGAAGTCAGTCTTCCCTCAGTCCTTTGCGGTCTTCTATTGTAACTCTGTGGGACACAGATGAACATCCCTGGGCAGGCCGGGGAAGCAGATAGGTGGCAGGCTGGCTCCAAATGACAGTCTCGGTGATACCTAGACCCATGCATTCCCCGCTTGGCCTCCAACCCCCTTTTGACAGTCTGAGACCCACTTGCCTCTCCCCTATAGAAGGACATCACACATGAAGCCTCCTCCCTACCCGGCTTTAGTTTCTTATGGTACCTGTGGGCTCTCTGTGGCTTGCAGTGGTCCAACCCCAGGCAATATGAAAAACCAAACAAACAAACCCAGAACAAAGGGCTGGGGCTGTAGGTGAGCGGGGGCAGTGCCTGGCTCTTGGCTGTAGGTGGGGCGGGGGGGGGGGGGGGGGGGAGTGTCTGGCTCTTGGCTGTAGGTGATAGGTGAGGGAGGGCAGTGTCTGGCTCTTGGCTGTAGGTGAGAGGGGGGTAGTGCCCGGCTCTTGGCTGTAGGGGGGGGCAGTGCCTGGCTCTTGGCTGGGGGGGGGTGCCTGGCAGTGCCTGGCTCTTGGCTGTAGGTGGGGGGGGGGGTCAGTGCCTGGCTCTTGGGAAGGTCTGCTTCATCTCTCACAGCTGTCTCCTGCTATCTTTGCTGAAGGCAATGAGCTGGGGTGGGGGTGGGGGGTGGAGAGGGGGCTAGAAGGTGAGGAGTGGGGACAGAGTTCCCAACAATAGAGAGGATCTGGGTTCTGTTCTGTCCCCTTCCAACCCTTTGCCTGATCCCCACTCTGCAGGGAATCTGAACCTTGAACCTTGGTCTTGCTCTTGGGTGAAGAAGAGGCATGCTCTGAGTGGTCCTTACTTGAGGTCACTCTTGCATGGATAACGGATAATGGTGCCTTTCTAACGCCATTTTAGAGGAGGCCCATGCAGTGGGGCAGCTCTCCAGGGTACAAACTGACCTTTCTGTCATCATTCCTCCTCACAGACTGAACACCTTCTCCTCTGCTTTACCTAGTGAGGAAGAGGGGGCTAAGCCAGTGTGAGGGAACAAGGCATGGGGGCCCCTGGAAGGACAGAAAGGAATGAGAGACTAGGGAGAGAAAGAGGGAATAGACACCCAGCCCCCACCAGGGAGCAGCCCTCTCAGCGACTGTTCCTGGAAGACAGCCAGGTGAAGACCTGTCACTCCAGCCACACTGGCAATTGAAACGTTGTCATCTCAGTCCCTCAGCCCTGGGGAGCTCACCCCACGCTTACAGGATCTGTGAGCAGCCAGTGTAGAACCCGAAGGCGGAGATGGGGTCTACACCGGTGCATTCATGATCAAGTAGCTGTAGCCTGCTAGATTTGTTCCCAGGAACTGCTTCCCCAACTGCCATCTCCACTGTCAGGACCACAGTAGCATTCTGAGCCTCTCTGGCTGTCTGTGGGCCATGTTTGCTTCTGGACCCCAGACTGTCCTGGGATTGCACCCCAACAGGGGCATTTTCAAGTACTTCCTCCCAAACTGCTGCTGTCTCATCCGCAGGGCAAATAGATTAAATGAGTCCACTAGATGGCGCTAAAGGCAAATAGTTAGGATGGAAAAGCCACTGGGGCCTGGAGGAGGGTGGGGGTGGGGATTTAAGAAACCGGGCTCACCAGCCGTTAGTGAAGGTCAGAAAGTCCATTGCCTGAACGGTCAGACTCCAGAGTTTCAAATCCAGACTCTTCTGTCGACAAGTGGTACACGTTTTCACACTTTCCCCGTTTTTGTTTTTTCTATAAGATTTATTTCTATTTTAGTTGGTCTAAACCTCTTCCAGGCAGCTCAGCTGGTTTCTGCTTCTTAAGAGAAACAATTTAGGAGAGTAAGACAATTTTCTTGTCCAGCTGTGGATTCCATGGGTCTTTGTAATGAACACCTTTGACATCCACCTTTATAAACCCCCCCCCCCTTTAGCCCCTTTCAGCGTGGTGTTCTGTTTGGCTCTAAGGCTGCCATCTCTTGTTAGCAGTAGGAATTCATAGTAAATTTATAAGTAAGTAAATCACAGCTAGGTGTGGTGGCTCTCACCTTTTACCCCAGGATTTAGGAGGCAGAGGCAGGCAGATCTCTGAGTTCCAGGACAGCCGTGGCTACACACTAAGTCTCTGGTCTGTCCCAGTGGGTTCGAATGCCACAGCTCAGTTCTTTTGCTGAGTCTTGTTGCCTTCCTCAAAATTGCTAGCTTTCCTTAAGGCGTTAGGTGGGCAGCTGACCATGCTGCCTGAGCATCCGACATAGCCACTGCTCCCTCGGGAGACTGCCTCAGCAAGCCTTTGCGAAGTTTCCAGGCAACTCTCTGCCGCCCTGCCTTCCCATGGCCCCTTCCGCTCATCCTCCTGGGGTGATTCCAGGGGCTTATTCAGAAACCTCATTTTTTCTTGAACATTTGGACTCGTTTTTTAATTGGGATTTCTGCACTCATCTGCCTTTGGATCTTCCAAGAATTTCTTGGTGTTTCTGTCTGTTGGGAACGTTGTCTAGTTTTCTGGCCGTGGCACAGACGTAAAGCAGATGGCCACTTGGGCAGAAAGCCAGATTCAAAAGTGGATCTGTCCTGGGCTAAGACTAGTTCGTTGGTTTAGACATCTTAACGGTGAAAGACAGCCGAGTTCTTCAAAATAGCTTTGAAAAATCTGAGTAACAGTTCAGCTCACTTAAAAAAAGAAACCAGATATATTTAGCCCACTATGGTGCCACACACCTTTAATCCCAACACTCGGGAGGCAGAGGCAGTCGGATCAACGTGAGTTCAAGGCCAGCCCAGTCTATGTAGAGAATTCCAGGCCAGCCAGAGTAACGTAGCGAGAGCTTGTCTCAAAAAAAAAAAATTTCTAAAATTAAAAATCATATTTAATTAAGATGTTAATATAATACCTATTTGCTTATTTGTGGGTTTAAAAGTGAGAGCCTGAAGCATCTCTCCTGTTCTTGTCCGTGGCTCGTCCTGTGTCTTGTGTGCTAGAGGGTCTCATGGAGCCTAGGCTAATCCCAAACTAAGAAAACAGCCAAGGGTAACCTTGAACATCTAAGTCTCTAGCCTGTACCTCTGAGATGCTGGGATTATATACGTGTATCACCCTCCATTTTATTTGATCATAGGGTTTGAACCTGGGGACTCATACATACTAGGTGAGCACTCTAACTACCGAACCACACCTTCAGCTTCTTATTTCTTACTTATTTACTTATTCCTTTAGCTGGGGTTGCTCAGGCCAGTGTGTGTGAGCCATTGTGCCCAGCACAATATTATTACTTGACCATCACTACTGGGCTCTCACCCACCTAGGGCCTCACACCTTGTCTTAGTCACTGTTCTATTGCTGGGAAGAGACACCACGGTCAAGGCAGCTCTTAAAAGAGAAAGCATTTCATTGGGGACTTGCTTAGAGTGTCAGAGACTAGTCCATTATCCTGGCAGGGAGCAGGGCAGCAGGCATGGTGCTGGAGAAGGAGCTGAGAGTTCTACATCCTGATCCTAGAGCAGAGAGAGAGGCTGGACCTGGCATTGGCTTTGGAAACCTCAAAGCCCACCCCCAGGGACACACTTCCTCAAAAAAAGCCACGCCTCCTAATCCTTCTAATCCTTTCTAATAGTGCCACCCCCTGGTGAGTATGCATTCAAATACATGAGCCTACAGGCCCGGCTTAGTCAGCAGCCACACACTTCCTAGACACGGGTTATATTATTTATGAGGAAGAAGGGAGAGAAAGATAGAGGGAAGGAAGGAAAATGAGACCCACAGAGAGAATAATCAGATTCTGGCTCACATAGTAAACCTGGGTTTAGAGTTTGTTTTGTTTTGCTATCTAAATTTTTTTTTTAATGCGTATGAATGTTTTGCCTACATGTACTTCTGTGCACTACATGTATGTATGCAGTGACCATGCTGGCCAGAGAGGATCAGATCTCCTGGACCTGGAGTTACAGATGGTCGTGAGTAGAGCATCCGGAGCTATCTCTCCACCCCTCTGCGTTAAAATACAGTGTGTGTGGGGTCAGAGGGCAACCTGCAGGAATCAGTCGTGGTCCCCGCCACCCCCACATGGGTCTTGGTGATGAAACACAGGTGTCGTCAGGTTTGACGGCAAGCACCTTATCCACGGAATCATCTTGCTGGCCCAGTGTCAATTTTGTGATATTTTTTTTTTCCTTGTTGGTGTTTATGTATTGTGTACATGTATGTATGTACTTTGATTTTGTTTTGAGATGAGTCTCACTGTGCTGTCTAATCTGGTCTCAAACTCCTTCAAGCTTTTTTTAAAACTTTACAGGGTTAGATTAGCACTGAGAGACAGTCTATTCATTTCTGATCTCTTACTCATGGGTCACGAAGTTCCCAGCAAATTCCCCACATAGGCAGAGCTGCCCTCCCCCCCCTTCTCTGTGCAGTCTCCCTCCAGGCTCATCTGTATTTTGGCATTCATTGAGTCTGGCAAGGCCCTATAGGCTGCATGCAAAGGAACTGGTCAAACCTGCCAGGCAACTTTCTAGCTGACTTTCACAGGGGCTTAAATATTTTCCCAGAACCACTGAGGTCATTATCCCCATTTCACCATGAGGAAAATGTAACTGGGAGGCTTGGCCTATGCTCGCAGGGTTTTCAGCGCTATCAGGGATGCAAGCTTGTGGACACGACTCTTCCTGCTCTCTCTAGTGTGCTCTTCTGTCAGTCCGGTGGACTGGATACCCTTCTAGACCCGCCTGCTGCGATCCCCTTACAGGCCGGACAACGGGATTGCTTCCGGAGAGTGGCAGGCAGGAATGGGGGAAGGGATGTGGGGTCAAACGCCGAGATCCGGTTGGGATGCTGAGAGATGGGCAGGATAATAAATTTACCCTGGGACTTCCATTCAGGGATGATCAAAGGTCACTTTATTTGGAGGACATAGGCGAAAGAATATATCAGGCGGGTGCAGGGGTAGGGAGACAGCCAATCTGCCAATCACTTGTTCAGAGGGAGCTGGGATGCAGCAGTGCATGGGGGAGGGGCCGCTGCTTTCTTCCGCTTCCATAGCAGGAGCAGTTAGCACCCTCAGCCAGCCAGGGGAGGTTTTGACCCGTTTCCATAGGGGAGGCATGGCTGCATACATGTAGTTCCTTTGTTATGAACTAACCTAACAAGTATTGGAGCAGCTACTATGTGCCATGTCAAGGTCTTGTTATATAGCTTAGGCTAGCCTGGAACCCTCCATCCTTCTGCTTCAGCCTCTCTGGCGCTAGGATCACAAGCAGGCTTTCAAACAATTTTGGCTTATTTCTTTTTCTTTTCAATAATCGTCCCAACTCCCTCCATTTCCATCCTGGACCACCTTACCTCTATCAAGCAGCTGATACCAAACTTAGTGGCGAAGCTCGATTAGTATAAGGCACTTTAGTCCAGGACTCCTGGACTCAAGCAGTCCTTCCGCCTCAGTCCCCTGACTCAGTCCCCGGCCCAGCCGCAACAACCCTTCTATGTCAAAGTTGTTATTTCTTGACAAGAAAACTGAGATTCGGAGAGGTGAAGTGGCCACATGGTTCTCAGGGCCAATGTGGGTCCTGCTCCTTCCTCGCTGGCGAGATGCCTCTTCCTAAAGGGAGGGATTGTTTTGTTTTTAAAGTAACTTTTTTATTATTTATTTAAGTTAAACATTTATTTTATGTGTATAAGTGTTTTGCCTTCACATATGCATGTGTATCATATGCTTGCCTGGTGCTCACAGCGGCCAGAAGAGGGCGCCAGATTCCCTGGAATTGGGAACAGTTACAGATGGTTGTGAGATGCCATCTGGGTGCCGGGAATCGAACATGGGTCCACTGGCATAGAAGCCAGTGCTCTTCACCACTGAGCCATCTCTCTAGTCCCTTGTTTTGTGTTGCTCTGTGGCAGGGTCTTACTACTATGTAGCCCTAGCTATCCTATAACTACTATGTAAACCAGGTCTCACACTTAAAGAGCCCAGCCTGCTTCTATGGCCTGAATTCTGGGGTTAAGAGCCATGGGCTGCCGTGCACAGCAAGAGAGGGATCTTAAAATGTACAGCTGAGGGGTCAGTGAGAGGCTGCAAGTGGTAACGTCGTTGCTGCTAAGACTGACAACCTAAATTTGGTCCCCAGATCCCACATGGTAGAAGGAGAGAACTAATTTTGTCAACTAATTCTGACCTCTACGCATAGCTGTGGCACCATGCACCCCCTAACACACACACACACACACACACACACACTATAAACAAATCAATAGCTTAGTTGGTAAAGTGCTTGCCTGCTATCAGGAGGATCTGAATTCTACTCCAGAACCCACATAGAAAAGCAGGGCATGCTGGCATGTGCTTGTAACCTCACAGTTGGGGAGGTGGAGTCAGGCAGATCCCTGGGGCTTGCTAGCTAGCCTGTCTCCCTACTTGGCAGCTTCCAGCTCAGACTACAACAAAATCCATGGGGTCCTGTGTCTTAGGAAGACATCTGAAGATGGCCTCTGACCCCCACACCCAGGCACACACAAACCCACCCAGAAAATGCACTGTTTGGAGGAATACTTTGGGAAGGCCTCTTGTCATCAATACACGGTGAGCAGAATGCTCACATGACCCTACACCTTTAGAAAAGGCATTAAGTCTCAGCTCTGTTTTCTGGATGGTGAAATGGAGTGACAGCAGGAGGAGGTAGAGGAAGGCCCACCCTGCCCAGCACCCACTTGGCCTCCAGCTGCCAGGCTCAGTCGGCCACCGTGTGTGTGTGTGTGTGTGTGTGTGTGTGTGTGTGTGTGTGTGTGTGTGTGCAGGTGTGTCTATGGAAGCCATCAGCTTTGAGCTTTGTATCCTATGGAGGTAAGAGTTTCCTACAGGCAGTTGTGAGCAGCCTGACTTGGGTGCTGGGAACTGAAGTGGGGTCCTCTGAAAGAGCACAGAACGCTCTTAACCTCTGAGCCATTTCTCCAGGCCCTCCTCCCCCTTTTAAAAAAAAAATATTTATTGTATATCTGAGTGTGTGGGCTACTTGCAGGTGTCTGTTCTCTCCCATCACGTAGGTAAGTCCCAGAGATCGAACTGAGGTTACAAGGTTTGGCGGCAAGCGCCTTTACTCGCTAGCCCTGACCCTCGCAGCTCTCATTTCTGCTCCCTGAAGTGTGCGCGGAAGGCAGCCCTGCGAATCCTAGTCTCTAAACCGCAAATACCTTGCGGGAAAAGCCAGACCCGGAAGCAGTCGCGCGGCCGGTAGTGGCGTCTTCGGTTGCTAGGACACCTTTCCGGAAGTGGGGCGCCTGGGGCCAGCTGGTTGCCGTAGAGGGGGGGAGGGAGAGCTGTGCGCCGTGGGCGTGGCCGCGCTTGGAGATTGCGCACGCGCGGGGGCAGGCTTGACAGTGGGAGGATTCGGACGGTTTATCTGCTGCTCCTCAGTCCGGGCCTGCGCCGCTCAGCATCGACTCCTCTTCTGAGCTTCTGGGATTTGCCTTGTGTCTTCTGATCGCTGTAATTGCATCGTTATCCTTCTCACTCGCTACCCCGGGCTCTCGGGCTCCTAGGCTTTCAGTGCGTTCGCAGTCTATGTTGTTTGCGGTGGCATCTGTTGCGAAGCGGCGCCGCACCCGAGTGGGGAGCTCAGGGCTGCTCCACCCGCTCCTCTTTGAGACTGCACCGAGCCTCTAGACCTTTGTTAGGAGGGGGGTCCGGGAGTGGTGGTCCTCTGTGGATCAGCGGGAGCATTGCAAGGAATGCGTCTCCAACTGGAAGTATAGCCCTGCAAACTGAGTTGGAGCTGGTAAAGCAGGCTTTGTTGCGGAAACATTTAATGAGCGTATTACAGTGCTGGCATGTGACAGCACAAAAAGAGAGAACCTGCTCTACTGTCATGGAGATGCTGGTAGACAGCCACTTTGGGGCATGGCACTGGCAACCGTTGGTGGTGTGGAGAGGAATGAAGGTCATGGATGTGCAGTATTATATATTATTTTCTTTACTTAAATATCCTTCATTATGTGTATATGTATGTGTGTGTATGTGTGTGTGTGCGCGCGCGCGTGCGCGTGTGGGTGCAGGTGCAGGTGCCAGTGGAGGCCAGAAGAGGGTTATGGGAGCCCCTGGAGCTTACAGGAGCTACAGGAGGTTGTGATCTGCCTGACTTGAGTGCTGGGAATCAAGCTTAGGTCCTCTGCGAGAGCAGTACCCACTCTTTCAGCTGAGCGGTCATATATCTCTCCAGCCCCTTAGCTCTATTTTCTTAGAGATAGCTCTTTCTCCCTTTCATTCAAAGCCTGTTGGGAAAGAATCTAGATACTGGGAATCCTGGTGTCGCTGGACTTCACTGACACTGATTTGTAAAAATGTTAAAGTGTGGAAAGCAGAACGGGTCCTTGTTTTCTTAATCTGGACACAGAAAGGTTATGAGACTCTGCTAAGTTCTCTTCTGCTTGCTGTTTCTAGGAAGGCTGCCTTGACTCCTGTCCAGGACTGTAATCACAGCGAGTGGTGAAGCTCTTTGGCGTGTGTCTGTCATCCTGGGCTTGTAGGCCTACTCCAACAGGCAAGTGTTCTGAGCAGCAGATCTTCCCCGGTTGCATTCTGCTGGTCTCCCAACCCTGTAGGAGGAAGATTCGCTCCCACTAGGGCTTTACTTCTTATTCACTAATTAAATAGTGCTTATTTGGTCCTATACAGAGGGAGTTTATTTTGAGGTTTCATGAGATAGAGCCTCATGTAGCCCAGCCTAGCCTGGAACCTATGTAGCTGAGGATGACTTTAAACTTCTGATCCTTCTGCCTCTACTTCCCAAGTGCTGGGATGAGGCTGTGAGGTGGTAGCACACATAGGGCTGGGCTGGTTTTGTAGGTCATGAGCAGACTTCTGGTTTTACTTTGAGTACCATGGCCCAGAAGCCGAGGGCTTGGGAGCTGGTGCCTTCACTTGATGTGTTTGTCCAAGAAGCTGGGTCACCCAGGGAGAAGGGCAGCAGCAAGGATGGCTGAGTGTTTGTCTAGCAGAGCTATGGGCTATGGAGAGCCCTGTATTGGCTTGGGGGTCTGCTGGGACACAGCTGACACGATTTGTTCCCTCCAGGATCACAGCTGAGTTTGTCAAGGTGTTGTGAAGGCACCCATATGTCTGTCACCTTCTCTGGGACTGGACCATCTCAGTCAGCTCTCTGCTGTGCCAAGTGACTGTCATTGCCAAAGGGGTGGATTAAAAGTTAGGCTCTGGGTGGCCATGGAAACCTTGTTTTCTTGTGAAGGCTGTACCCAGTCACTTGGGGCAGGTGGGTGGCATATCGTCTTCTGCAAACTCCCAGTGGGCTGGCTGGCTGTGGTTGGTCAGCTCATATGGCTTTGTCTTGGTCAAATTTTCATGTAACACAGATGTTTCAAGATTACATTTTTATTATTAGAGTGTATGTGCCTCTGTGAGTACATTGCATATGTGTATGCAATGACTACAGAGGCCAGAAGAGGGCACTGGATCCTCGGGAGTTGGAGTGACAGGTGGCGATGAGCTGCCTGACTGAAGTGGGTGCTGGGAACTGAACTTGGGTCCTCTGAAAAAACAGAAAGTATTCTTAACTGCTAAGCCATCTCTCTATCCCTCATGATGCTCAGTTTTGAAGGTGGCTGGACCAGTGGCATAAAATCCAGTGGCCAGATGTGGTGGTGTACACCTTCACTTGAGAGATGGAGCTAGGGTCATCAGGAGTTCAAGGTCATCCTTGGCTATAAAGGGAGTTCAAGGCTAGTCTGGTCTATATAAAACCCTGACTCCAGGAAGAAGAGAATCAGATGTCAGTTCTTGTGACCACAAGATATTGTCAAGTTGAATGAGAGGCCCTTAGCCTTCGTTTGATTTAGGAGCAAATGATAAATAGGTCTAACAATCAGCTCTCTGTTTACTTTCTTAAGAAATGATTTTTTAGGTTTTTAATTTTATGTATATGAGTGTCTGCATGTATGTCTCTGTACTGTGTTCATTTCATGTCTACAGAAGCCAGAGAGGGTGTTGGATGCCCCTGAGACTGGAGTGAACCACCTTGTTGGTGCTGGAAATCTAAGCTCTTCTAGCCTCTGTGGAGTACACCCCCACACATATACAAACACACATAATTTAAAACAAATTCTAAAACTTCTCAAATCTAAGCTCTTCCAGCCTCTGTGGACACATGTGCACACACCCCCACACATATACAAACACACATAATTTAAAACAAATTCTAAAACTTCTCAATCTGGAATTCTGAGGGTGTTTTGTTTGTTTGTTTATTTGTTTTTGTTGTTTTGTTTTGGATTTGGTTTGGTTTGGTTTGGGTGTTTTGAGACATGGTTTCCCTGTGTAGCTCCAGCTGACCTGGATGTAGACCAGGCTGGCCTTGAACTCAGAGAACCTCCTGCCTCTGCCTACTAAGTGCTGGGATTAAAGGTGTGCAGCACCTCCACCACCTGGCTTTGTTGGTTCTTTCTATTTTGTTTTATTTTTTGAAATAGGGTCTCAGCGTTTAGCTCTAGCTGTCATGGAATTCACTATGTAGACCAGGCCGACCTCAAACTCGTAGTGATCCACCTACCTTTGCCTCCTGAGTTCTAGGATTGAAGGCACCTGGCTGTATTTTCTCTTGTGACAGGGTCTTGCTACCCCAGCCCCGGCTTAGACCTGACGGATAGACATAGAACAAGCTAACCTCAAACTTGCATGGGATCTTCCTGCTTCTGCCCTCTACATGTTAGGATGGCGTGTGAACCACCATGGCTGGCTACTCCAAAACCTTTACCGTTTAAGAGCCTGTTCTGTGCACAAGACACCGTCCCTGGGTATCTATCTGGCTGGTCAAGGTTTGCTCCGTTACTGTGTCTCAGTTCTATGTCACTTGTGCTTTTTGTCAGTGAGGCCAAGAGACTCTGGGTGCTCCAGGAACTGCAGAAGGATCCTATGGTGAGTGCTAACAATCCCCATGGCAGGGTACAGAGAATGTGTGTGTGTGCGCTGTCTGGGAAAGCACTGGGTGCTCTGCCAGAAGCCCTGGCTTCCCAAGGCTCGGGCTCTCTTCCTGTCCACAGGATGAGGATACAGGTGTGTGTCTCACTTGCAGGCACCTGGCATTCTGTGAGTGGCCATGCCCACACACAGAAATTAAAAATAAATAAAACTCAGAACGATGTTTTATGTTTTGTTTTGTTTTTTTGGTTTTTGTTTTTTGGTTTTTTCGAGATAGGAGTTTCTTTATGTAACAGCTCTGACTGTCCTGGCACTCCCTCTGTAGACCAGGCTGGCCTCAAACTCACAGAGATCCATCTATCTCTGCCTCCCGAGTGCTGGGATTAAAGATGTGTGCCACCATTGCCTGGCTGGTTTTTTTGTTTGTTTTGTTTTGTTTTTATAGAGTATGGTTAGAACGACTGAGGTAAAGGAAGGGCACAGAGATAGGCATTGTTGGACAGGGAATGAAGATGCCCAGACCAGGGCGGATATGCAAACTCTTACTACTTCATCAGAGGTCAGCTCAGGGGCCCACTTCTCAGGCAGCCTTCTCCACCTGCTCTGAGCAGGCCCCTCCTGCCCTTGTAGCCCCTTCCTGCCTCTCCTGTGGTTCCTGACACGGGTGCCATTGGGTGCTTGTGGGTGGCTGTTTAATTAACCCCTTTATCCCTGGTTGTCACAGAGGCTGGGGGGTTTCTGGAGGCATGGAGGCCTGTCTGCATGTGGGGTGTTGACCAATGTCCTTGGCCTAACATACTAGATGTCTGAAGCATCTCCTTCCCCATATGTGGTGACCAGGATGTCTCTAGACGCCACTAGATGTCCCTGGTGGCTGGATTAGCCCTGTCTGTGAACTCCAGCCAGGGATGGGTGGGTGTTTACTTTGCATTACTTTAGATTAGGGGATCCCTTTGGTTTTTTGGGGGGAAGTTGGTTGCTGGTGACGTTTCCAAGGGTGACAACTTGGGTCTCTTCCAGGATCATGGCAGGAAGGGTGAAGTGGGTCACTGACATTGAGAAGTCCGTGCTAATCAATAACTTTGAGAAGAGAGGATGGGTCCAAGTGACAGAAAACGAAGACTGGAATTTTTACTGGTAAGAGTAAAAAAGGCCGCATTATGTGTTTTTCCTTTTTTTCTTTTTCTTTCTTTCTTCCTTTTTATTTTTTTTAAATTTAGTCATTTAAGCCTGTTTAGACATCTCTGTCTTTTGTGTTTCTGGTGTAAATAACCTGAGCTCAGTGCTTAGAACCATCTCACTATGGAGCTCCTGAAAGGCTGTCCGGGCCAGGGATGGGAGATGTTAGTCTCTCAGAGGCCACCTGGTGAAAGGAGCTTGTGGCTGGGAGCTTCCTCCAGACTTTGTCACTTGCAGGACCAGGTTGCCTCGGCCTGAACTTTGGACCACTTCATTTAGGCCTTTCCCCAAGACGTCTGCTGGGTCTCTGTTTTCTCTTGCCAGTTACCTGTCATCTTTGTCTTTGTCCTTGGGTAGCACTGTGAAACCCATAGGGCAGTGGCTACCGCTGAGGTCTCTAGAGCAGTGGCTCCCAACCTTCCTAATGCTGTGACCCTTTAATACAGCTCCTCGTGTGTCGGTTCGGTCCTCCTTTGCAGTCGCCGCAGCTCCGTCCCAGCCCACAGCCTGCTGGGACTCTGCCTAGTCTCCCACCCTGGCCAGGAGCAGGAAACTCAGGCTGAAAGGGCCGCGGGAATGTGCAGGGAGGCTGGACGTGGGTTCTTGGGCCGGCCGTGGACTCTGATCCCCGCGCTAAGAACGAAGGAACCAGATGCAATAATAAGTCTCGGGAGCAGTTTCTGGTAGACACTAAACTCATTTATTAAAAGGGCTTTTCCCTGATTAAATATCTTTCCAGAGAAGGCGGGGTTTCTCCCTTGGGCAGAGAAGCCTTAATTAGCATGGCAGGGCAGGGGGGCACCTGAGGCGGGCCCGCCCTATGGATGGATGCATCTACAATACAGGTAAACATGTCCCTTTAGCTTCCATGAAGCAAGCAAGTTATAACTAATATTTTTTGGCTAGGGACCTCCATGGACTAGGAGAGGAAAAGGCTTCCCCAACGTCTCAGCCCACTCCACCAGGAAGTGGGGGCACTTTTGGCCTCGACTTCTGCAACTCTCCAGCCCAAGAGTCCAACACTCGTGTGGTGGTGACCCCCACATAAATTTATTTTCGTTGCTACCTCACAACTGTAATTTTGCTACTGTTATGAATCGTAATGTAAATATTGCACAGATGGTTTTAGGCGACCCCTGTGAAAGGATCACTGGACCCCCAAATGGGGTCACAGCCCACAGGTTCAGAACCGCTGCTCTAGAAGATGTCAGACACTCACTGACGGTCCTTGTTTTTTGGTTTTTTTTGTTTTGTTTTGTTTTTGTTGAGACAAGTCTCATATAACCCAGGTTGGCCTTGAACTTGCTATGCGGCTGAGAATGACCTTCAGTTCTATCCTCCTGCTTCCACCCCTGCCATGTTAGGGTCACTGCATGCGCCGCCACACTCAGCAACTTCTTTATAAGCATCCTTTGCCAACGTCCCAGGCCAAGCCTTGTCAGTCAGGTGGCTTCGTGCTACTGTGTAGTGTCCAGATTCACGTTTTCATCCTGAGGCCCCGCCCCAGTACACGAAGGAATGCGCTCGCTGCCACCCACGGCCCTTTCTGTTACGGCACAGCCGGTGTGATTAATGCTGCAGGATTTGGGGCAAGGAACAAAAGCCCCAGCTCCCACCTTGCAGTGAGCCTTTGTCTCTGTTGAAGGGCGGGAAGGACCCTGGGAAGAGGGTATAGTAACTCCATGTTACCTCCTATAGCAACCATCAACAATGGAAAAGTGAGCCCGCTAGGAAAAGAGAAACAGTATTTGTGGCATTGACCGTGGGTGGTCCCATCTCAGATAACTTGGAGCCCTGCTTTGGGACACAGATAGGGAGACCACCGGTGGAGTGATTCAGGAACTTGGGTGTGCCCTAAGGGGAAATACCACAGCTGGCCCTCTGAAGCCATGGGTTCTGCATCTAAAGATTCAAAGCCCCAGCGCCATCAAAGGACCTGGAGACTAAACAGCAAACTGAGAACAAGCTTATTGCTGAGATTGGTAACATGAGTTTTCCCCTCCTTGTTCAATGGCACTCAGATTGTTGTGGCTGTTACAAGCCGTCCAGAGCCCAGAGATGATCTAAAGCCTCAGGGTGGTGTGCAGAGGTTCAGCCCAAGCACTACACTTCAAAAAATGATTTATTACCGTGTGCACGGGTCTTCATGTGGGTGGGTGCACACATGCCACAGCACACACGTGGAGGTCCCAGGACAGCTTTGTGGAGTGGGTTCTCTCCTTCCAACTTTCCATGGGATGCAGGAATTGAACTTAGGGTGTCAGGCTTATCCAGTACGGTGGTCTGAATGAGAGCAGGCTGCAGACTCATAAGTTCAAATACTTGGTTTCCGGTTGGTAGAACTTCTGGGGAAGGATTAGGAGGTGTGACCTTGTTGGCAGAGGTATGTTAATTGGAGTGGGCTTTGACATTTCAAAAGCCCATGCTGTTCCCAGTTAGCCCTCGTCTGTCTCGTGCTTGTGGTTCAGATGTAAGCTCTCGGCTGCTGCACCAGCACCATGCCTGCCTGCCTGCCTGCCTGCCTGCCTGTTGCAGTGCTCTCCGCCATGATGGTCATGTACTCTAACCCTCTGGGACCATAAGCCCCAAAGTAACTGCTTGTTTTATGAGTTGTCTTGGTCTTGGTGTTTTGTTACGGAAGCAGAAAAGTAACTAAGACCCTCGGCAAGCACTTTACCTGCTGATCTCTAGGTGAGGGGGCAGAATTGAACAGTGACCTGAAGCTGGGCTGGCAGGTGCCCAGTGAGGCCCCTCATTAGACCACCGTGCCAGGCAGGGCACTGAGCGCCTTCTTCAGTCAGGTGAGGAGGTTTTTGGTGCTCTTTTTATTTCACCTTTTGAGGGGAAGGCATTGGGGTTATCACTGCGTTGCCCAGACTCGCCTTTAACTTCCGGGCTCATCCATCTCTACCTCAGCCTCCAGGGAGCTGCGACTTCAGGTGTGCACTACCTCAAAAGGCTTTGCAGTGGTTCTCAACCGTCCTAGTGCCGCACCCCTTAACACAGTTCCTCATGCTGTGGTGACCCACAACCATAAAATTACTTGTGTTGCTACTTCACGACTGTAATTCTGCTACTGAGCGGTGTCTCAGTTCCTGAGACCATCAGATATAGGTGGTTTCCGGTGGTTGTGACCCACAGGTTGAGAACCAGTGCTTCTAGCACCTCCCAAGACCCAGAGGCCATTCGGCCTGGACACATCAGGTGCAGTCAAGGCAGAATTGCACACAAATGGCTTCGAGCAGTGGCTAGAATCTCAGGTGAGGGTCTAATGACCCTCCCCACCCCTCTTCTGAGGAAATGTCAGCCATCCACAGGCCTCTCCTGATTGCCGCTTGCAAGCAGGCACAGCTGATCTGATTGTGGAGGCTGTTTTATTTCGAGGACCAGACTCCAGAAAACCTGTCTTGTAATACCCACCCCCACCCCCACCCCAGGCTGTGCCATTGATATCAGCAGTTCTCAACCTGTGGGTCACGACATATCTCCAATGGTCTTAGGAACTGAAACACCATTCAGTAGCAAAATTAGTTATGAAGCAGCAATGAAAATAATTTTATGGTTGGGGGTCACCACAACATGAGGAACTGTATTAAAGGGTCACAGCATTAGGAAGATTGAGAACCACTGCTCTAGAGCTTTTAGTAAAGACAGGGTCTCACTATGTAGCTTCTGGGATTAAAGGCGTGTACCATCATGCCTGGCGTGTGTGCATGTGTGTGTATTTTCGTGTGCGTCTGTGTTTGGGTTTTCATGGGTCTGTATGAGTGCATGTACAGGCCACAGATCTATCTCCAGTGTCGTTCTCTATTGCTCTCCAAAGAGGGACAGAGTCTCTCACTGAAACTGGATCTCCGAGTCAGCAAGACTGGCCGGCACCCCCAGGCACCCACCTGTCTCTGCCTCCTTGGTGCCGGGGTCACAGGTGTGCACCATACCTCATAATTTTCAAACACACACATGTGGACATATGTATGTCCCCACACACGTATGCACAAATATATATTCTTAAAATTTTCAAATAAGATAAATAAAAGGAGCCCTTAACTGCGAGAGAATGTTAAACAGAAATATTCTGTGCAAAGTGAAACTATCTAGGAATTTCTTCCAAAGAAGTTCTCACCATCAGCCATGGAAGCTACACCCTGGGGTTCTGGGGCTCTGTGTAGCTGGGCTCCCCCTTGATAGGACATTTAAAGAGGCCTTCTGTTTTAGTCACCATGGAGTGGGTGCCCCGGCAGCTCTTCAGGCTTGCTCTGTGGGGCGGGGCGGCAGTGAAGGAGGGCAGAGCCCACAGAGGGAGGCCTGTGGCAAGCTGCCTTGTCTGTGATTTGGTGGTTCCCTCTTAGATGCCAACCAGCCTGACTCTCCCCTTGAGCCCTCCCTGCGAGAGCTCTAGAATTAGATGAGCTAACTTGGGGCCTCAGGTCACCGTGCTGATTTTAGCGTTCAATGCTTTTTCTGAATTTGGACACACATTTCCTGACATTAGCTTTAGAAAGGGATTTCCCCCATCTTGTTTGTCAGCTGTGTTAATTATCAGCCTGATGGGAGGCTGCAGAGATGGGCTCAGCCACTAAGAGCTCTTCCAGAGGACCTGGGTTTGATTCCCAGCATCCACATGGCGGCACACAACTACCCAAAACTCCAGTCTTGGGGATCTAATGTCTCTTCTGGTCTCTGAGAACACAGCATGTACATACATGAGCTTGACACCAGCCAGTGATAGTGGCTGGGCCTTCCTTGGGGCCTGATGGAAGTGTCAAGGCACAGGGTCAAAACCACCCCTGTCCTTCAGCCTGCCCACAGCCCGTCCCTGGGTGCACATTCTGTGCTGTAGCCCTAGAGTACGCTGGTAACTGGTAAGGGCTCCGTGGAGACCAGCAGGGCGGTGAACCAGCATGCACTCAGACACAGCTTTGAGCCCCTGTCTCCTCTGTGCTTCTGTTTCAGGATGAGTGTGCAAACCATTCGCAATGTGTTCAGTGTGGAAACCGGGTACCGGCTCTCAGATGACCAGATCGTCAACCACTTCCCCAACCACTACGAGCTGACCCGCAAGGACCTGATGGTGAAGAACATTAAAAGATACAGAAAGGAGCTGGAGAAGGAAGGGAGTCCTTTGGCAGAAAAAGACGAGAATGGGAAATACCTCTATCTGGGTTGGTACCTTCCCACTTGCCCCGGGTCCTGTGTCAGTTGCTGGGTATCTTAACGTTTTCTATATCTGTGATAGAAATCACGACCCAAAACATCTTAGGAGGAATGGTGTGTTTCAGCTTGTCTCTTGGGTCACAATCCATCACTGAGGGAAGTCAGGACAGGAACTCAAGGCAGGAACTAAAGCAGAGGCCATAGAGGAGCACTGCTTACTGGCTTGCTCCTCATGGCTTGCTCAGCCTGCTTTCTTTTATGGTCCAGGAATGGTACTGCTTCCAGTGGGCTGGGGCTGGGGCTGGGGCTGGGGCTGGGCCCTCCCACATCAATAGCTAATCAAGAAAACGCTCTACACACTTGCCCGCAGATCAGTCTAGTGGAAACATTTCTTAAGATTTCCTCTTCCCCTGGGGAGATGGTAGCGAATGCCTTTAATCCCAGCACTCAGGAGGCAGAGACAGGAGGATCTCTGTGAGTTCGAGGCCAGCCTGGTCTACAGAGTGAGTTCCAGGACAGCAAGAGTTACAAAGAGAAATACTGTCTCAAAAAACAAAACAAAACGAAAAAAGATTTCCCCCTCCCAGATATGTCTAGGTTTTGTGTCAGGTTGACAAAAACCAACCAGCACACCGAATTAATCATCTCAGGAATGCAAGGCTCTGTGGCGTTGGTGGCTGGCTTTGCCAGGTGAATAGGTTGGGGCAGGATCTGTAGGCATATTTTTTGCCTCTGGTGTTTCCAGGTGAGTGGGCAGGGCTGAGCTTGGTTGGAACTCTGAGTTTCTGTGACCATGGAGTTGCTGAGAGACAAACTTAGTATGGACAAGGGTGTGTCTAGTGCCATCATTTTCCTGAGCCACATCCAGCGGTGGAGTGTGGCTCAGTCCACCTAGGGTTCTAAGCTGGACTTATACCAGGGCAAAATGAAAATACATTTTTTTGAGATTTTATTTATTTATTTTTCATGTGTATGAGTGTTTTGTCTGCATATATGTCTGTGTACCATCTGTGTGCAATACCCATTCAGACCATAAGAGGGCACTGGAACTGGAGTCACAGAAGGTTGTGAGCCACCATGTGGGTGCTGGAAATAGAACCCAGGTCTTCTGCAAGAGCAGCCACTGTTCTTAATTACTGAGCCATCTTTCCAGCACAGCCCCTGGGCACAATTTTATCACCAACTTCTCTGGCTTCAGTTTCCCCATCTGATAAGTTGGAATAATATCTGCCTACCAGACAGCTTACTTGGGGTTTAAGCAATGTATGTCTGTAAAGTTCTGAGCAAACAGCTCAACATGGGCCCCTTCTTAGTACCCACCAGGACAGGACAGCAGTGGTCCTATCGTGTGGGTCAGGGTGGAGGTGATGGGGTGCTGACGAGCCTTGGAACCATGCTGATGTTTTCCTGATCCTGGCCCCAGGCAGGCAGCTGCTAATGGTTATGGGTGTTTTTACTTCAGACTTTGTCCCGGTCACCTACATGCTCCCGGCCGACTACAACCTGTTTGTGGAGGAGTTCCGGAAGAGCCCATCCAGCACCTGGATCATGAAGCCATGTGGCAAAGCCCAGGGAAAGGGCATCTTCCTCATCAACAAGCTCTCGCAGATCAAAAAGTGGTCCCGGGACAGCAAGACGTCCTCGTGAGTTGAGAAACCCTGAACTGCATGCAAGGTCCTGGTTAGCTGCATCCTGCCATCCTGTAGCCTCTGTCCGGGGCAGGCAGCCCTTGCCTGTGCGTCCATACGTGGCACCCTAGCAGGGCTGTGTGGCTGAAGACATGTAATTAACCACAGATTTCCCCATGGGGAACGTGGAGTAGGTCATGGGCAGTGGCCTGCAAGGCTGGTTGAGGCAGGCACAGTGTGACAGCGGGGCCCAGCCCATGCCTCCAATTCTGCATCTGAGGGAACAGAGAACACTAACAGCTCCTGTCCTGCCAGGGACACCTGAGCTGGCAGCGGGCTGGTTGGCAGGTGGAGTCCAGTTCGCCCCTGGGTTCACCAGCTCCCCTCGGCCTTTGAGAAGCCCTCAGGTGCTTAACAGTGCCTGGAGGGCCTGTGCAAGGCCTCAGTATGATCTTTTCCCAGGAGTCGTGACCTAACCTGTCAGGAATCCCCACCTTGGCGGAGGACCCTGCTTGTATAGAATGTCTCAATCTGCTTATACTCCCCTTGCCCTCGTGGAGGTCAGGTCCCAAGAGCCTCCTTGAGTGGGTTTTCAGGGGCCATCCTGCAACTCTTGCCATGGCTTCTAGCTGAGATATCCTCCATGGTTCCCTTGTCACCCCCTGTCCCACCCCAAGAGAGGCAGGGAGCTTGTTACCAATTATTACGCACCTTTATCAATGAATTATTTTGTTTTTATTTTCTTATCACTTTTATTTGTGTGCACGAGTGTGGTTCATCGTCTGTGTCAGGGTTCGCTCTTGTTTGGTCATTCTGTGACTTTGCACAGTGAAGCAGTTTCACTGGGCTGAAATCCTCTGTTCACCTCCCCCTCTTCTGGCCCATCCCCTGGCAACGGCTGGTCTTCTTACCGCCTACCTAGTTTTCCCTTTTTCAGAATATCATCTGGCTAGAATCACACAGTACGGAGCCTTTTTAGGTTGGCTGCTGTCACTTAGCCGTGTGCTTCTAAAGGTCTCCCTAAGACTTGGTATCCATATGTCATCTGGCTTGTTCACTTCTTTCTACCACTAAATAAATATTTCTGTAATCTGCCATTTTACCGACTCACCTACTGAAGGACACCTTGATCGCTGGCATGTCCAGGCAGCCGTGACTGGTGCTGCTGTGAGCATCACTCTGCAGGGGTGTGTGTGTGTGTGTGTGTGTGTGTGTGTGTGTGTGTGTTCAGAGTCTCTGCAGGTATCAGGCAGAGAAGCAAACTGCAAAGAGAAGAGAATGGAAACCCTATTCAGATTGATGTCACCAACCCGAATCAAGACTTCTAGAGAGTCTGATATCAGGAGGTTTATCCCTAACATATTTAAGCTCAGTTTTGGGAAAAAAAAAAAAAAAAGTTTCCTGGTGTAATACAATCCCTGGCACAAGAAAGAAGGAATAATCACATCTAAGCTCAACTCAGAGTTCATGTCATTTTTTTCCAAGAAGGTGGGCTCCAGCTGTGCAAGGATAAGGGGCTAAGCGTCTGGCCTGCTCTGGGCCGTACAGATAGCATGCAGATCATTTGGGCTATTAGCCACCACTGGTCCTGATTGTGGGGGCTCAGGAGAGCCCCTGGCTGTAAGGTCATTTAGATTATTAGCTATCTACCATCCTGGCTGTAGCAATTTGATATGGCCCAACAGATAACACAGATCACCGGGCTATTAATCACCTCCAATTCCCAGCTTTCTGGCTGGGAGAACAGGTTGGTTTTTTTTTTAAACATCTTTCCCATTGAAAAGACAGTCCTGTGTGCTTAACAATCCTGGTTTCCCTGGAGATCTCTGGGCACAAGGACCTTCCTGCTGTGCTCCCAGCAGTGTGATTGCTGGATCTTATGGGAAGAGTATGGTTAGAGAGAACGACCAGGAACTGGGCACGGTGCTGCAGTTCTGGAATCTCTGCATTCTGAAGGTCAAGGCCGGGGGGGGGGGTCTAAGTTCAAAGCCACTGTGGGATACGTAGCAGAACCCTGTGTCAAAAACAAAGAAGAAAGGTCCAAACTGTCTTCCACTTTGCATTCCTGCCTACCATGGGCGAGCCTTTTGTCCCTGCATCCTCTCCAGCACTTGGTGTAGTCCCTGAGTTCTGGGCTTGGAGCATTCTAACAAGTGAGCAATGGGACCTTGTGAAGTCTGCATTAACGGAAGCTGGGAGACAGATGCCCAGGCAAGGAAGCTCTTGTCACAAGCATGAGGTCCTGAGTTTGACTCCACAGCACTCCAGACAGAAGGGTGCTGCTTGGGGCCTGCTAGCTAGCTAATCTGGCCCAACTGGTGAGCTCCAGTTTAGATGAGAGATCCAGTCTTAAAAAATAAGATGGAGAGAGGTTGAGAAAGACACCTGATGTTGACTTCTGACCCCATACCACATGCACTTACGTGTACAGGAACACACAAACCTTTCATTCCCCCAAGGACATGGTTCGGTGGAGTAAACACGTATCTACCTTCTGTATGTCTTCTTTGTAGAGATGTCTACTAGGACCTTGGCCCACTTTTTAAAATAAGTTTTAATTAGTGCCGAGCTTTAGAGTTCTTTGCATATTTTGATGATGGCCCTTTATTAGATGGGTCATTTGTTAACATTCCCTTTGGCTGTGTTTTGTCTTTGTATTATCGGCAGAAATTTCTTTCTTTTTCTTTTCTTCCTTTTAGCTGTCCTGGAAATCACTGTGTAGACCAGGCTGGCTTTGAACTCAGAAAGCTCCGCCTGAGTTTGCTTCCCAAGTATAGGGATTAAAGGCACACCTGGCATGGAATTTCTAATTTTTTTTTAAAGGGAGAAAGCCCTGACTGGCATGGTACTCCTTATATAGTCCAGGCTGGCTGTGAACTCACGGCAATCCTCCTGTCTCAGCTTCCTAAGTTCTGGAATCCAAGTGTACATCATTACACCCAGCTGTTTACTGATTTCTAGTTTTAATGGCCATCTTAATTTGATTTCTGTTGCTGGGATAAAACACACTGACAAAAAGAAACTCGAGGAGGAGGGGTTGACTTCAGTTCTCAACTCCAGGTTACATTCCGTCACACAGAAAGTCAAAGTCAAAGTCTATTTCCATCACATCCACAGTCAAGAGTGGAAAGAAATCGGTATATGCATGCCCTCTTACTTACTTGTGCTTGATAGCTTTCTTTATCCCTTGCCTAGGGAATGGTGCTGCTCATAGTAGGCTGTCTTCCCACACCAGTTAACCTAGTTAACATAGTCTCTCACAGGGGACTGGAGAGATAACTCTGGTTAAGAGCACAGCAAGTAGACCTGGATTTTCGGTTCCCAGAACCAACATGGCAGCTAACAACTGTATGTAATAACTCTAGTTCCAGGGGATCTAATACCTGTTCTGACCTCCGTGGGTGCTGCATGCACCTGGTGCACAGGAAAAAAAAGACAGTCCCCACAGACATGCTCACAGACCAGCCCAACGTAGAAAGTGCCTCACCAAGACTCCTCTCAGATGATTCTAGGTTGTATGAGTTTGATGATTAAAGCTAACTGGGGCTGGAGAGATGGCTCAACTGTAAGAACACTGGCAGCTCTTCCAGAGGACCCAGGTTTGATCCCCAGCCACATAGCGGCTCACAACGGTCTGTAACCCCAGTCCCCTCATTGCACTTCACACGTGTGGTGCAAAGATGTGCATCCAGACAAAGCACCCATACATATTAAATAAGTTAATTGAAAAAGAAAGCTAACCATCACAGAGCCAGCAAGGTATCACGTCTTTAGAACTGGCCATTTGCGCCTTAAATCTCGTATCTTTTATAATCTAATTGTGACTTTCTCTGACGTGTATAGGTTTGTGTCTCAGTCCACCAAAGAAGCTTATGTGATCTCGCTCTACATCAACAATCCACTCCTCATTGGTGGGAGGAAGTTTGACCTGCGCCTGTATGTCCTGGTATCCACGTACCGCCCCCTTCGCTGCTACATGTAAGAAGCTGGCTTTGCTACTGCCGGGCTCACCTCCTAGTGCTACTTCAAAGTTTAATGGCTCAGTGAAATGGGGGACACACAGCATCTGGCTCAGGGTGGGTATCAGGTGGGTGGCTCTTGTTTAAGAGCAGTTAACCTAGAAGCTACTGTAAATCTTACAAATGAAAACGCCGCTCCTTTGGACATATGAAGCAAGTTGGGTAGGGTGAGCATACCTGTAATCTCAGCACTCAGGAGGTAGAGATGGGAAGGTCGTGAGTTCGAGGTTAGCTTCGCCTACACAGTGAGACCGAAAGCACTGGAAGCTACCAGCCACTCTGATACCGAGTGGACTGGCGTATTTTCTCTCTTGTTTCCTATGACTTAGTCTGAGTTCCCTCCCAGGTACAAGCTGGGGTTCTGCCGCTTCTGCACAGTGAAGTACACCCCGAGCACCAGCGAACTGGACAACATGTTCGTCCACCTGACCAACGTAGCCATCCAGAAGCATGGAGTGAGTGTCTTCGCATTTGTGATTCAGGAAACAGACATGCTTTCTGGGATTCTTCCTCATATATATTTGCAAGAGGGGACCAGGCTAGTTCTGGGAGACCCATTCACGACCCAGTGGCCCAAGGCCCAGACATGGAAGAGAGTCAGAGTAGCAGACATGGCTGTCCCGGTACATCACCTGAATGCCCGCTTAGGGTAGGAGCAGAGGTAGGGAGGGGTACCTGGAGAAACAACAGGGTAGGTTCAAGCCCACCATTCTGCTTCTGTGGTCTTGGAGTTGTCTCAGTGCTGGAGGTCCCTTTTCCTTTTTAGTAAAAGAAGGGGACCTTGACCTGAGATGGGCGATGGCCTGATAAACCTGTTTCTCTCTGTTTCGTTACTGTGCCAAAATTGGCCTCAGGGCCTAGTGTGCTGGTGCATGTTGGATAAGCCCTCTACCACTGACCTAAATTCCCAGCCTACTAGCCTCTTCTGCTTTTCATTTGAAACAATATCTCACTTACTCAGGCTGACCCTGTACTCATGCTGCAGCCCAGCCAGGCCTTGAACTTGTGATTCCCCTGCCTCAGCATCTGAGTAGCTAGAGTTACAGACTAGCACCAATAGGCCTGGTTAAAACCCGTCTTTATTATTATTATTATTATTATTATTATTATTATTATTATTAATATGTATATGTGTGTCTGTGAGCATAGGCCATGTGTGTATGGGTGCCCACAGAGGCCAGAAGAGAGCATCAGATTCACTGGAGCTGGAGTTACAGGTGATCGTGAGCCACCCAACGTGAACGTTGGGACCCAAACTTGGGCCCTCTGAAAGAGCAGCAAGTGCTCTTAACCAAGGAGCCATTTTTCCAGTCCTCTAAACCTGTCTGAAATTGAAAATACTGTAGGTAGAAAATGTATTCAGTTCATGTAACCTGCTGAACTTAGCTGTGTGTTTGTGCGTGTTGCCTTATGTGGTTCTTTTTAATGGTAAAGCACTTCCTTTCTGAAACTGTAGCTTGAGCCTTGTGTGAGAATTTTACACTACTCCGCAGTAGAACTAGAAAGAGAACAAATGTTTCTCTGAGCACTGTAGAGCAGCCCCTTCTCCTGGAGAGAGCAGGAGTCAGTGTGGTCACGGACAGGCTGTCACAAGAGCCCAGGAGCATCTGAGCTATGAAGGGGTGTCTCACCAGCAAGCGGGATGGATCCTAGTTGCTGCCGAGAAGTGCCTGCTGGGCCTGCCACGCCCCAAGGCCTGGTGGGATGAGAGGTTTTGAGGTGACTGAAAAACCAGGAGATGTGCATACTTTTCACACCCACATCTGTGCAAGGTTTCATCTGGCTGGGGATGCTTTAACCCCTCAAAGCCCTTTTGCTTTTTTGCCAATTGTTTTTAAAATTATACACTACAGATTTAGGCATTTTAATGTTTTTGTTGTTATTGTTGGGTTTTGCTTGTTTCTTTTCCTTCTTCCCTCCGTCCCTCAATCCCTCCTTCCCTTCCTTCCTCCTTTCTTTTCCTTCCATCCTTCCTTCCTTCCTTCCTTTCTTCTTCCTTGTTTTTTGAAAATAAAGTCTTGCCTTGACTGTCATGCTATGTAGACCAGGCTGGCCTGGAACTCACAGAGATCTGCTTGCCTCTGCCCCCAGAGTGCCGGAATTAAGGCGTGTACCACCATTCCCAGCCCTCTTTGTTTCATTTTTTTTTAGATTGAGTCTTGCTAAGTAGCCCAGGCTGTCCTCTTGCCTCAGCCTCCCAAGTGCTGGAACTATTGGCGTACACAGTTCCACCTCCTCAGATAGCTCCTGGGGGGGTGGTGAGTGCCTTGGTCTGGAGGGGACCCAAGTGGCACTTACAGTGTGGGCTACTGAGAATAAATGGTCACTTATGAGAATAGTAGGGAGATGAACCTCTGACAACACTGAAGTAGATGACACAGACCCCACCCTGGGCAGGGTTCCCCTCTGTCTCACCGAAGGGTATCTGTTCACACCCAGGAGGTACTTGAGGGCCAGCAGCTGGGTTGCTCCAGGCTGTGCCCTGAAGGCCACTTGCCCTCCCTCCCTCACCAGGAGGACTACAACCACATCCACGGTGGCAAGTGGACCGTCAACAACCTTCGACTCTACCTGGAGAGTACCCGAGGCAGGGAGGTGACCACCAAGCTGTTTGATGAAATCCACTGGATCATCGTGCAATCTCTCAAGGCTGTGGCGGTGAGTGACAGGTGGGGGCAGGGCAGATGGGCCCTGGAAGCCCAATGGGAGGCCCTGGGCTTAACCCATGGTTCTTAGGGAATATTTTGTTCCTCGGAGTGCTTCTGTTCTCTCATCCCTACCTACGTGTCAGTGGGGGCTGAAGCAGTTTTGGGAAGGGATGGGGCCAGCTTCTGGTGAGACACTGCCCCCGTGAGCATGGTCAGCCATTGATATGGTCGCAGACCCTGGGTCCCGTTGACATCATCTCTTTTCCCTTCCTTTCTTTCTTTTTTTTAAAATTAATTTGGTTTTTATTTCACGTGCGTTGGTGTTTTGCCTGTGTGTATGTCTGTGTGAGGGTGTCGGATCCCCTGGAACTGGAGTTACAGACAGTTGCGAGCTGCCATCTGGGTGCTGGGACTTGAACCTGGGTCCTCTGGAAGAGCAGCCAATACTCTTAACCACTGAGCCATCTCTCCAGCATGCCCCCCACCCCCACTTCTTTTTTTTGAGACAGGGTTTCACTGTGTACCCATGGTTGGCCTGGAGGATGTTATATTAGATCAGGCTGGCTTGGAGCACACTGTGTAGACCAGGTTGGTCTGGAGCTCACAGATCCACCTGCCTCTGCCTCTCCACCATCAGCCCTTCTCAGTGGGTGTTTTGGCGTGAGCTGATACTTCTCGGGGCGGAGGGGGTGGGGGAGGGTTGCAGCTCCTTTTCAGGCAGCTTGGCTTTGCTGTTTCATGGCTATTTAAGGTTGGAAATAGCCTCGTCCTTTGTCCCCAATCTCATGTCTTTGATTTGCCTGCTGGCTTGAGGTTTTAGGCAGGTGCACGTCTATTTTTGAGATAGAAAGGAATAAGCAGTGATGTGCTGGCCCTATTTTCAGGACTTCACAGATGACTCCCAAGAAAATGGGGGATCTGACCCCAGAGCTAAGAACAGAGGAAAAGGCTCCTGACCCAAAGTCAGTCCCCTTGTCTCCTATCTCCTCTGTCAGGAGGAACAGGAAAGCAACCAGCCCACTGCTGAGCTCACTCGCTCAGCTCTCCCTCAGGGCAATGTAGTCTCTCCCGCTAATGATCTGACCCCCCGGACAGACCTACCCACTTGTGCGGGACCTGAAGGACACAGGGCCTGGGTACATGGGATGGTGACATCATGGAGCATGTGAGAGATGCAGAATTCCCAGGTTGCACCTGTCCTCCCTGGGAGGAGCCACCTGGTCCACATTCGCCTCACAGAAGGAGCTTCTCCCCCCGGCCCTCAGCTCTGTGGGCGAGCCTGCTGTAGTCTGGTGTCTGTTCTTCGACTCTTTGGCTGGGTGGTGATTCTCAAGCTTTTGAAGTAGGCAGGTGTTTTGTTTTAATCCTGTGTGTCCGTGTGTATGACGTGTGCATGCCTGTGTGTGTACATGTGCGTGTGTGCGGGAAGAGCGGGAAGTCGGCAGCGTGGGAGGGTCCCTCCGGCCTCTGAGGGTGTGGCTCTATAACCCGTTGTCACTCTGCAGCCGGTGATGAACAACGACAAGCACTGCTTTGAGTGCTACGGCTATGACATCATCATCGACGACAAGCTGAAGCCCTGGCTGATCGAGGTAACTCTCAACCCCGACGCCTCAGCCAGCAGTGCCGTGGGAAAGGGAGCGTTCTCACTGTTCTCGAGGGTGCGGCGGAGGCAGCCCCTCTAGAGAGGATGAGATGTTCCCACGCTGTCCTGCCAGCCTTTGTCCTGGCCACAGCCACTGTATGAGCTACTTTTCTTGGCACTGTGATCAAATACCTGACAGAAAAGCAGCTTCAGGAAGGAAGGCTTTATTTGGTACGTGGTCAGAGGGTACCATCCATCGAGGTGGGAAAGGCACGGTGGCAGATGTGTGAGGCAGCCGGTCACAGCGAGATGAATGCTGGTACTCCACTTCCATGGGCTTCCTTTTTCCTTCTATCCAGGACCCCAGCCTGCGAACAGTGCCACCTACATTCAGGGTGGATCTTCTTTCCTAAATTAAATCTCTCTGAAAACACCCCCAAAGTTACCCTGAGATGTCTCCTAGGTGACTCCAAATCCAGTCAGGTTTATAATCCTGTGTCTCTTAGGTGACTCCAAATCCCATCTGGTTGATAATCCTGTGTCTCCTAGGTGACTCCAAATCCAGTCAGGTTTATAATCCTGTGTCTCCTAGGTGACTCCAAATCCAGTCAGGTTAGTAATCTCCCAACAGGAGATTAACTGTCACAGCCTTTTCAGAGAGGTGGGCATCAGTGCCCCTGTCTGAGACCACAGTTATTAGGCAGACAAGGAGCCTGTGGCCCCTCAGGAAGCCACAAATGGAAGGCGGCTCAAGCATGCAGGAGCCCCCCCTGTGTTGTGTCACCCTGTGTGTCACTCTGGACACCTGCCCTCTCAACAAGCTCATTTGGAGACACACAGCTCAGGCCCTTCAGCCACATTTCAAGCCAGGAAGCCCAAGATCATTGTAGGTGCACAGAGTAGAGCACGGCCCCCCTGGGAAAGTCGGAGGGAAGGTTGGTGTGGAGCTCCTGTGATCAAGTTGTCAAGCTCAAGCTGGCTTCATGATGGAAACCTGCAGACGCTGCTGGAGTAGGGACCAGAGGGGAGATGTATTTCCCTCCCTTCCTTTTATCTTTCCTTCATTTGAGAACAAGGTCTTGTGTAGCTGGTTTTGAGCTCACGATCCTCCTGCTTCAGCCTCCCAGGTGCTGAAGTTAGAGGTGTGTTTGGGATGGGATGTGAATGCAGGTGTCTATGAAGGCCAGAAAAGGGTATCAGATCTCCCTGGAGCTGGAGTTAATAGGCAATTATGATCCTATCTTTAAATATCATTATTTATAGTTCACCTGACAGCCAATAGAAACAGCACACAATGCTTCTGTCCTAGCTTGCTTCTCTGTTACTGTGGTAAGACATTGATCGAAAGCAACTGCGAGGGTAGGGGGAGGCTGGAGAAATGGCTTGGTGGTTAAGAACACTGGCTGCTTTTCCAGAGGACCCAAGTTCAATTCCCAGCATCCACATAGCAACTCACAACCATCTGTAACTCCAGTTCCAAGGCATCCAACACCCTCTTCTGGCCACCGTGGGCACTGTGCTCAGGTGGTGTGCAGGTGTATCAGGCAAAACACCCGTACACAAAACATGAATCTAAAAAGACGCACAGCTTTGGGGAGGAAAGGGTTTACTCGGCTTACAGGTTAAGGGACGTCAGGCAGGAACTGGAGCAGAGACCATGGAGGAACACTGCTTACTGGCTTGCTTCCTCTGCTTGCTCAACTACCCAGGCCCACCATGGGCTGTGCAATGATCGCCTACATAGATAGGCAGTGAGGAAAACGCTCCACCAGGCCAGCGAGATGGCTCAGCGGGTATTAAGGGACTTGCCACCAAGCCTGACAACCTGAGTTTGATTTCCAGGACCCACGTGGTACAAGTGAAGCACCGACTCCCACAGGCTGTCCACAGACCTCCACATGTGTGCACTGTTAGCACGTGTGTGTCCACACAAGTACACACACACCACACACGAAAATAAGCGTGTACAGAATAAAGCATAAAGAAAAGAAAATGCCTCACCGACACGCCCACAGGCTGGTGTGGTCTGAGCAGATCTTCACCGGGCGGCTCTGGGCGTGTGTCACGTTGGCGGCTAACGCTTGACAGGTGCGAGACGTCTCCATTAAACGATGACAAGCGCCTGGACCGCGCGGCCCGGGCTGGTTCCTGCGCCTCTCACGTGCTAGAGGAGGAAGCGACGCAGTGAAGGATGTGTGTTTCTCTTCCTGTAGGTTAACGCGTCCCCATCTCTTACCTCCAGCACCGCCAACGACCGAATCCTCAAGTACAACCTGATTAACGACACCCTCAACATTGCAGTCCCTAACGGCGAGATTCCGGACTGCAAATGGAACAAGTCTCCCCCAAGGAAGTTCTCGGCAACTATGAAATCCTGTAAGTTTGCGTGTGGCGTCTGCAGAGGTCCCGTGTTCTAAACCGAAGCATGCCGAGGCGCCCTTTAGATATTCTGGGTGTGGGGGCTCCCTTTGCTTGGGCAGCGTGTCTGTCTGTTGATGCTGTGAGGGATAGCTGCTGAGGAGACTGAGGGTCTGCTCTGTGTGGCCGATGCTTACGAAGCATCCGCCGCCAGGTGCCGGGTGCTGTGCCAGGTCTGAGCCCCACAGCTTGTCACCTGTGCCGGCCGCTGAGTCACTAAGGGGCAGGGTGCGTACTAGGGTAGGACTCATACCCTAACTCCAAGTAGGGTCTCATGCCATCAAGGAAAGTATGACTTCCATTCAAGTTACTGTACTTAAGACGCAGGAAGCTACCACGTGAACACCTCAGGAAGTCAGGAAAGAAGGCGTCACCTCTCGGGACTTCCCCCATGCTAGATCTGTGGCTGGTGCTGCAGGCACCCATCCCATTCCTTCATCCTAGGCCTTGTGGGCTGAGTAGTGGCTCGGCTCTGTCTTACAGACTGGAAACAAATAGGCCTATTGGGAGCGGTGTGTGCGTGTGTGTAAATAAAGTAACGGTGGGCTGGAGAGATGGCTCAGTAGTTAAGAGCAGTGGCTGCTCTTCCAGAGGACCCAGGTTCAATTCCCAGCACCCTCATGGCAGCTCACAACTGTTAACTCCAGTTCCAGGAGATTCAATCCCCCTCTTCTGACCTCCGCAAGCACCAGACATGCAAGTGGTGCATAGACACACGTGCAGGCAAGACACCCACGCACATAAGACAGTAGAGTAATAGTAACCAGGGGACAGTGGATGACCAAAGTATAGTCTGTTCATACCATGGGAGACTAGCTGGCCATCAGAAAGACCAGCCTAGTGCTATGTATTCCAAGGGCCAGGAGGTGGAGTGATAAAAACAAGTTGCAGGAAAGGGTTCTTGATATAGTACCCCAAAAGAGTCAGCGACCTCCACTGCCTCTGCATGCTCATCATCATTTCTTGTTTGGCCTGGTTTGGCTTGGCTTTTGTGACAGAGTCTCACTACGTAGCTCTGGCCTTGAACTCACAGAAATTCCCCGGCCTCTGCCTTTCGAGTGTGGGATTAAAGGTGTACCCCACCTCACCTGGTCCTGCATTTAACTTATACAGTTTAAACATGGGGGGGCCATGTCGTGAAGTGTACTCCCACACACAGGTCTCGGGTGCACCGCTGGTGGGAGGATCGGAACACAGGCCCTCACTCCGGAGCTCCTGCTAGCCATCATCTACCTTTCTGTGTACAGTTGGATTTGTTGGGGAGGAGCAGGTAGAAGGAAGCTCAGAAGGGATGTGAGTGGAACTTCCAAAGATGTCAAGGCCTTAGAGGGTGGTAGTTGTGAGCCCCCAAAGTAACCACTCAGTGCGGCTCATTGTCCTCTGGAGGTCGGCAGCCTGGGGCAGGGACAGTAGCAGAATCGGAAGGGACCAGAGCTGGGAGCCAGGAAGGAAGGCATGAAAGAAGGGGGTGCTGAGAGGGCAGGTGGCACTACGCTGGAGGTCCAGGCTGAGGGGGTCAGGCACTGGGAGATGAGCTCGGGGAACCCTCGAAGAACTCAGAGACTGAGGGTTGGCACAAGAAGCTGTGTGGGATGCAGGCACTAACCAGGACGAGATTGGGGCTCACTATTATATGGGGATAGCACTGAGATGGGTGGGTATCAAGGTCATCAGAAGTCAGAGACATCGCCATGGCCGTGAAAATGAAGGGCAAGACCCAGAAGGACTAGCGTTGATATATAATGAGAGAGCAGAGAGGTCTTTTGCTGGCCTGGCTTGGGAGGGGCTGGGAGGGGCTAGAGAGCAGGCCTCTACAGACTCAGGGGTCTTAGAGAGAAGAGACAGACCCCACTCCATAGGGCTCCAGGGAGAGCCAGGCTTCATATACCACAGGAGGTGAAGGAGATAGTTAAGGGCTGCCAGGGTTTCTGATGATGAGAGGAGAGCTCTGGAGCTCACACAGCGTGCCCTGCTCAGAGCCACTTGGGGTTGGCAGTGTAGGAAGAAATGGCAATGTAAGAGTGGTCCATGTTAGCTGCAGTGGGAGCCTTTGGACTTGGTACTGAGGGCCTTGTGGTGGAGAACCCATGTAAGGGGGCATCTTGCTAGAACCAGGAGGGTCTTGGTGGGTCCTTCTTTAATCCAGCAGGATGTAGCAAGGAGGGTGGCCCACTGGGAGCTCGTGAGGCCCTCTGTGTGCAGAGCAGGCCAGATACTCATCTCCAGATTCAGAAACAGAAGCCAGAGTGTCATTCCTCGTCCTGAGCTACCCTCTCTCACTAAGGAAGGGAGCAGAAGGATCTGGGCCAGAACTGGCAGCTAGAAGCTCTTTCCCTCATGTCTTTGCCCCCCACCCCACCCCCACACACCACACACACACACACACACACACACACACACATACACACCCACACACCCACACACACCCCCGGTACTTCAGATGGCTCCAGGTTGAGACCCAGTGGCAGCAGTAGGAGGCACTGCTGATGGGGTGGGGGTGGGGCGTTCATCACTGGGTGCTGTCCTGGGTACACTGAATTTCGTCCATGCTCATGGCATCCCTTCAGAGTATACCAGTGTGGAGAGAAAAGAGCTGACAGTACAATTACTGTCCCCAAGGTCACCCTGCCCAGAAGCAGCATGCACCACCACCCCATGTTGTCCCTGTGGCTTTGATGTCACGATCATGGCCAGCCTTGTTCATCCTGGATCTATTCTAACATTTCCAGGAAATACGCTTGGCCTTTAAAAAATTCTGTTCAGTGCCTAGATTCCACCTGTTAGAACCCAGAAGGGAGCTGTCCCAACAGGAAGGGCCCTTAGGAGAGCCCTTTCGGCTGTGTATGCTTGCTCCCTGACAGGCAAGACGCTCCCCCAGAACCGAGCAGCCCGCTGCCAGCTGCCTGCCACATGCTGCTCCACTTTGTTTTGTTTTCAAGTGGTACAGAGCCACATGGAGGCCCTGTGTGTGTGTGTGTGTGCATGTGTGTGTGCACCTGTGTATTCATGTGTGTGTGTATGTGCATTGTGTGCGCATGTGTATGTGCACATGTGTGTGTGCGTGTGTCTGTGTGTTCCTCCTCCCCATTCATCCAGATCCTGCCCTCCTCACCTTGAACCTTATCAGTGATGCAGACACAGTACAGGCCAGAGCATGGCAGCACATGGACGGCTCATGGAGGCCAGAGTTGCCCGCTAGCAGAAGCTCTGGTGCCTCGAGGGAGCTCTCTACCCATCTTTCTTCTGTTAGAGGAAGTGGCTGTGCCTCCACGGTGAGGCCGGCTGCCGAGGCACATCCACATGGTGTCACAGCTGTGACAGCGGTCAGCACATCTGCCTTGGCACAGTCGCTGTGCGCCAGTCTGCTTGCCACCGTAGAGGCGCCATTCAGAGTCCCTACGGCAGACCCCACACCACCCACGGAGTCCGACTCCGGACCAGAAGTCAGGAAAGCTCAGCTTCCGCATCGGAGCAAAGCATCTCAGCACCTATTGGCTTAATGCAAATGTCTGCGTATAACTCAGGCTCCTCAGGCAAATAGCAGGAGCCAGGATATGAGAAAACTGTTGATTCATTTATTTGGTTTTTCTTTTCGGTTTTGTTTTTATTTTAATTTTTCTTCTTTCATACAACTTATAGATTAGACCCAGCCTCCCTCCTCTCCTCCTCCCCTCCACCCTGTTTGGTTTTTCAAGACAGGGCTTTTCTGTGTAACTCTGGCTGTAGTGACTGCAGTTACTCTAACTGTAGTAACTGCTTTGCAGATCAGGCTGGCTTCGAACTCAGTGATCCGCCTGCGTCTGCCTCCCGAGTGTTGGGAATAATAGCATGCATGGGCCACCACACCCTGGATAAAACATGCTTTAAAACGATCAGAAGGAAGCTAGACATGATGGCAAACGCCTTTAATCCCAGCGCTCAGGAGACAGAGGCAGGGGATCTTTGTGAATTCCAGGCCAGCCTGGTCTACAGAGCGAGTTCCATGGCAGCCAGGGCTACATACAAAAATAACAACAGCAGCAGCAAGAATGAAAGGAAGGAAGGAAGGGAGGAAGAGAGGAGGGAAGGAAGGAAGGAAGGAAGGAAAGAAGGAAGAAGGAAGGAAGGAAGGAAGGAAGGAAGGAAGGAAGGAAGGAAGGAAGGAAGGGTAATGGCTCAGCAGGTAAACACACTTCCTGCCAAGCTTGACAACCTAAGTTTGATTCCTAGAACCTACATGGTAGAAGGAGAGAACCGACTTCCACGAGCTGCACTCTGACCTCTGTAACATGCATGTCCTCAATCAATCAATCGATGTAATTAAACAACTTAAGGGCCAGCATGGTGACTCAACAAAGCAAAGGTGCTTGCCGCCAAGCCCAGTGACCTAAGTTTTATCAACCCAGGACTCACACGGTTAGAAGGGGAGAGCTGATCCCTGCAAGTTGCTCTTTGACCTCCATATAGTAAATAAACCCCTTCCCAATAGTTAAATAAATGCAGCTTTAAAAAAAATTAAGTATCCAAAAATGCTCTTCTCACAGCTGAACTTCAGGACGCAGTGCTGGGTTAGGCATCAGGAGCCCAGCATTAACCCTACCTCTGCCACGTCTGAATTTGGAGCCAGAGGGCAGTAGGAAGTCATGGTGAGGAGAATCAGTCCCCTTTGCGAAATCTCTTCTGAGTAACATGCCTCTGCGCTCTGAATGGGCACCAGGCCTATATCCAGTTCTTCAGACCTGAGGCCCAGGAACTGCGTCGGGCTGAGGTCCCGGCATCAACCGGAAAACAGGCTATGAGAGGACAATGGCAGAGCAGGAGCATCATGATGGATGACGGAGAAGTCTCAGCCTGACCCAGGCCCTTTCTGGCAGTCTACTGACAGCCCATTACATATCTGAAATGGGATTAGGTCCCACCCCACAGGGTGTGTGAGGTGTTTGCAGGCAGGAGCTCTTCCCTCACCCCCATTGGGGTTTGGGGCTAGCTTACTAGTACCATATTCTGCCTGGAGGCCTATTAAAATGGAGCCTGCCTGGGATGGGAGGGCTGTCCACCATGGGGCTGTCCACTGTGGCAGTTTAGCTGGGTTTCTCTCACAGGCTCTGTGGCCTTGTGTGGCATTCAGTGGACTCCTCTGTAGGCACGCAGGCTGGAGAGGGAAGGGAGGTGCCCAGAATCTGGAGCTAGTTGGCTCTTTCCAGTAACATGTGTGTTCCTCAGCAGCCCAGTGGTCCCTCCTTGTCATTGCCACCCCTGAGCAGGACCTCCTCGTGACTCTCCAGTGATCTGTTTCAGGTATGACGAGGAGCTGGCTCAGGGCGACGGGGCCGAACGAGAGCTGAGGAGCCGCCCAGGCCAGCCAGTGGGACCCAGAACAGGCCGCTCAAGAGACTCGGGGAGAAACGTCATCACAACGTGGAAGTGACCAGAGGCCGGAAGAAAGACCACACGCATCCCAGGCCTTCCACCATTGCTCCACCCAGCCCCTGCTAAACACCTATTTTGGAATTTCCTTTTTCTAGAGCCCTTGTAAATAAAGACATCTGCAAGGTACAGGGTGAGGAGTCCGTGTCATCCGGGCTCACATACACGCATGGAAAGGACAGCTTTCATTTTACTATTTTTGTTTTTTGAGATAGGTAGTCAATCCTGGGTATCCTGGAACGCACAGAAATCTGCCTGCTTCCGACTCCCAAGTTCTGGGATTAAAGGCATGTGCCACCACATCTGGCTTTATTTTATTATTTATTCGTGTGTGTATGTGTGTGTGTGTGTGTGTGTGTGTGTTTAGCATTCAAGGAAATCAAAAGAGGGCAACAGATTGCCTAGAGCTGGAGTTAATAGGCTATCCAAAGTGGGTTCTCAAAACCAAACTCTGTTCCTCTACGAGAGCAGCAAGTGCTCTTAAATGCTGAGCCATCTCCCAGCCCCCACCCGCCACGTAGCTTCTTCGAAAGGCCTTCACAGTCATTAAACTTCACACTTAAAAAAAGTCCAAGACCAGGCAGTGCCGCCGCACACCTTAATCCCAGCACTCAGGAGGCAGAGGCAGGAGGCCAGCCTGGTCTACAGAGCGAGTTCCGGGAGAGCCAGAGTTACAACAGAGAAACCCTGTCTCGAAGAAAAAAAAAAAAAATCAAGCACAATGTGTTTCCCAGAGTAGAGCTGCTGTGGAAGAGTGGCCCGTTTCATCTGACAGCCGCTCTGCTTCATCCCCCGGGGCTTCACTGTGGAGAAGACAGGCATTTATCTTTCCAAGGCCCGGCTGCTGTGCTCCTGGGGGACCAGTTTCTGTCACTTCAGTCTGGAGACAAGGCAGGCACAGCGAAGCAGGTGAGCACAGACAGATCCCGTGGGGAGGCTACTGTGGTCCAGGCATCTGGCTCTGTTGGCACTTCTGGCAGCCGGCAGCAGTTTACAAAGAGCCTCCCCGGACACCAGGGGCTGGGAATGTGGGGTGATCAGCTGCCACACATCCATAAGCCCTGCATGCAAGTGGGGCTCACATCTTGCCTGGTGTGTTAGTCACTACCTGGGATTTATCATGAAAGCCTCCTGTGTTCAGCTGTGGCCGGACAAGAGTAGAAGTCGCATCATGCATGCCCATGTCCCCCCACACACGTATGCTTGGGTTTTTGTTTTTGTTTTTTTGTTTCATTTGTTTTGTGTGTGTGTGTGTGTGTGTGTGTGTGTGTGTGTGTGTGTTGTTGTTTGTTTTGGTTTGGTTCTTTTCAAGACAGGGTTTCTCTGCTGTCACTCTGGCTGTCCTGGAACTCACTCTGTAGACCAGGCTGGCCTCGAACTCACAGAGATCCGCCTGCCTCTGCCTCCCGAGTGCCGGGATTAAAGGTGTGAGCCACCACCCAGCACACATGAGTGTTTTTAAAACGTCACCACTAACAAAGGAAAGGCCCCCTTTAGCGTGTGTGGTGCCGTGTGAGATGAGAGGCACTGTCATACAGCGGACGTTCAGCAGAAAAGGCTGCAGCTGGGGCCGGTGATTGTCACGTGCTTCTCACTTCCTGGCCAGGCAGGACACGCTCTGTGTGCCCTGTGTCGTTCAGGTGCCGTGCTGTACGCTGGTGACTGGACTCAGACCTGGACTTAGAGCCCCACTCTGTGTCTATTAGCTGTGATCTGTGTCGTCCCATTGGTTCTTGGGACTGTGGTTTCTTATTTGAAAGAGGGAACCTGGTGTAGTGACTGTCAGGTCCCAAAGAGACGCAGGACAAATGGCTGGCTGTGGTGCCTACTACCTACCAAAGCGCACACTGACTACCAAGCTCACTCAGTACCTGTGGCAGCCCTCAGTTCTTCTCGTTCCCCCAACCCCACCCCAGCCCTCTACCCTAAACCTATCCAGCCTAGGGGCTTCCCTTCCCCCCAGCTTCTCTTTCCTATATAACCCTGACGTTTCTTTGTCTTCTTGGTTCTCTCTCTCTCTCTCTCTTCTTTCTCTCTCTCTGTCCTCTTGACCGTCTCTCCTCTCTTTTCCTCTCTCATCGCCCCAATACCATGACCCAGTTCATGTTAATCCCAAAAATGGGAGAAAGACCACCCACCCAAACCATCATAGCCAAACTCATTAACGCAAGCAACTAATCAAAGCAAGCTTTTTGTTAATGTACAATGGCTGCCTCTCTCTAAAAGGGTTCAAGATGTCAGCCTTGGACACCAGGAAAACAGGATTTTTCCAAATGGGGGAAAATAGGTTGGGTTACAGGAGCAGATCATAACAAGGTGGTCAACAAGGTAATCATAACAACAGAGAATCCTAACCACCTTTTTGAAATAAAGGTAGGGTTGGTTGTTCGATGGTTATAAACAACGTTTGGAAACAAAGAAACGATTGCCATTTCCTGGAATGGGCAATGCAGAACCATTTGTAGAATGGTTAGGAGTTAATGAATGCCCATAGTTGATTTTTCACAACACTATTTATTAAATCATTAAATGTTGATATATTAATCATGAGCCAAGACGAATCTCAGGGGTCCAATGCCCAGGTGGCTTAGGCAGAGCTCACTCCATAGCCTCCTCACACCGTTCCTTTCCCCTCCGGCGCCCTTCATCGTACTCCTAGGTCCTTTATTCTTTCCCCCCCAACCCCTCTCCCCACACAGGCCTTCATTACAAAACAATGGTACCTAACACTTCTCAAGGTCTGCCAGCAGACCTAGGTGGGAGTGATTCAGAGTATTCTCTGATCACCCAGCTGCAGACCTTTGATCATGATCCTAACCTTCAACTGTAAACAAATGGCCTCTTCATGTGGAGATCTGAGTGGCTAGCACAGAGGTGTAAATGGGAGGATGCGAGGTCTTCACCAGCTGCAAGGCTTCAGGAAGCACACTTCCCCCTATAGCAGCACACAAAGGATCCCATAACTAAAATATCTCACAACAGTTAGGAAATGAAGTTTAATCACAAACAGGTACGAGTCTTTAATATAAGATGGCTTTTAAGCCCAAGATGTAGGCAGGCTGGTTCATCTGTCTGCTGACCAAGTTCAGTCTACTACTTTCTCTCCCTGCTCTGGACTCTTCCAAATGCCTCTGGCTGTTCTTTCCCTCATATCTGCAATAAAAACCTTCTCCTCAACCATACCTTGGAGTGGTCCTGTGCTCATTTTCACTCAGAGACACATGGCTGTAATCCCCAGACTTGGGAGGTTAGGGCAAGATAATTGTCATGTGTTCAAGATCAGCCTGGGCTGTAGCAACTGTGAGGCCAGCCTGAACTACATAGCTAGACCCTATCTCAAACTCTCCAGCTGCAGAATGAGGGTTAGCTGTATTTCCTCAGTAACTGGCCACAGGAGATAGCTGGTTCACCTCCCTCATGGTTTGGTCCAACTTGTCCCTTTCCTGAGACCGTGAGTTGCATGGCTCATGGCCCCCTCTGCCCTGCACATGGTGGTGAGATGTTTCCCACTAAGCTTTGCCAGTTCCATACCTGCTTGGTTCTTACAGTCCTGCTTCTCAGGAGGCCTGGAGGGGGCCGTCCCTGACCAGGCAAGCTGACCCACTGCAGACCAAGATACCTGGCTGTTTTCAGTAAGCGATAAAGCCATTTGTTGATGACTCAGTGCTAGGCCTAAGTGAGACCCTGCCAAATAGATTCGCGTCAAAGACTGTTGGTGGTGATGTGATATTCTGGGGCAGATGTTTCCTCTGCACGCTTCCAGAACACACACCAGAAGGAAGCGCAAGGTTTCAGAGCAGGCCTGGAAGAACCATGAGCTGGAGAACCTCACTGCTGATCGCCCAGCCCCTGGCTCAGGCACTCACCCTCTTTGGGACTGTCCAGGATGACAGGCCTGATACTTTCCCCTCATGATGGGCAGGTCCCCAGACCTGAACAACAGTGTCTAGTTAGTTCCATGACTTCTGATAGGTATGAACTATCCCAGGGTTAACCTCTGTCTACCTGCTCCCCCAGGTCTGAGCGGCCATCAGTGAGGTGCTTGAGCTGTTGCTTCCAGACCCTGAGATAGCCCCCGACTCTGCCTCCCTAGTCTCTGCTAGAGCAACCATTTGTCCTGGGACTACACTTGTATAGCAGGCCTTTTACTACAATGTGGCTCTGCTACTGTCCTGCACTTGGGCTGGTCCCAGCCCTCTGGCCCACGGTCCTGCCTTGCTGGCTCCCTGCACAGTGTCACCAACCTTAGACTCTTCTCTGCATGGGTTGTGGGCCTGACAAACCAGTATGGTCCCTCTGGGTGGCTCTTCACCTCCGTGTCAGGCTGTGTTGGAGGCAGGATGGGACATGCTGGCTCTGCTATGGAGCTGGGATGTCCTGCCATAGAGACCCTGAGCATCCTGCCTCCAGCTCGGCACCTAGCTGTTCATCCTGTTACCTAATGTGAGCCGTGAGTGCCCTGAGACCTTTCAGGACCCACTGTGAAGCAGCAGCGCCCTGGGTTTGTTTCCTGTTTCTCACTTAGGGATCTTTTCCTGTGGGAAATTACCTTTTTGTCTTTGATGGTCCTTCCCAGCCTCAACTGTATCTGCTTTGCTTTGAAGTTAAAAGCAGCGTTCTCCAGGAACACATTCTGTTTTATGGAATGAAGTGTCACCTTACCCTAGGATATAGAGTAAAACCAATTTTAGGTCTTACAAGAAAAGGAAAACAAAAGATTCCCCCTTTTTGAGCCCAAAAAAAGCATTTTGTTCCCTGCCAGGGTTACTGGAGCTGTTAGCAGGAACCAGGCCCCTGAGTGTGTAGCCAAGGCTCTCTGCCTGTCGCACAAGCCCCTCCTTATCAGGTTTAACTAATTTGATTTTTCTTACTTCTTCAGCACTTTTTAAGGGTCGGGTGGTGGAGTTGGAGAAAGTGTTACTCTATAGTCCAGGTTGGCTGTAAACTCCCAGCAATCCTGCCTCAGCCTCAGTGTGGGAATTACAGCCTCCCGCCTCAGTGTGAGAATTACAGCCTCCAGCCTCAGTGTTGGAATTACGGGTGAGTAACTCCATGCTTGGCTGATTTTTCTAATACAAAAGTGCCTTGTGAGTTAAAAAGAATCTTTTTACAGGGTTTGTGAGGGGCTGGAGAAATGGCTCAATGGTTAAGAGCACTGGCACTTCCAGAGGACCCAAGTTCAGCCCTAGCACCCACATGGTAGCTCACACCTGTCTAAAACTCTAGTTCCAGGGGTTCCGATGCCCTCTTTTGAGTACCACTGGCATCAAGCACACATGTGGTACACATATGTACATGCAAGTAAAACACTCATACACATAAAATAAATATATCTAAAAAAATTAAAAATCTCCACGCATAGTTGCACACATCTTTAATCCCAGCACTTGGGCGGCGGATGCAGGTAGATCTCTGTAAATAAATGTCCAATTGCTTAATAAAGGTCCATCGTTGGTTTTTTCAATGCTCTTTATTAATTACAAACCAAGACAATTCTCAGGGGTCCAACACCAGGACGGCTAGGCAGAGACTTTATCCCTTCGCCTTCTTACAGGGTTCTCTCCTGACCACAAAACAATATTATCTTAGCATACTCGGCTGGGGGTGATCAGAGAAGACTCAGACCTTTGATCCAGGTTGGTCACCATCAACTGTAAACAGTTGACCTTTACCTGTGGACATCTGAGTGGCTAGCACAAAGGTGTAAATGCACAGGAGCCCAGCTGCAATGCAACAGGCTTCACAGCTGCTAGGCAATAGGAAGCCCTTTTATAAACCAAAAAGAGGACACAAGAGTAAAATATCCCACAACAGATCTCTGTAAGTTTGAGGCCAGCCTGGTCTACATAGTGAGTTCCTGGACAGCCAGAGCTACATAGAGAGACCCTGTCTCAAAAAAATAAATAAAAATTAAAAACCTAAAAAAAATATTAAGAGGCTGGTAAGGCTTAGCAAATAAAGGCACTTGTGTGAGCCGGATGACCTGGGTCCATGACCTGGGTTCAATCCCCAGAACCCACACAAAAGCAGAGTGGGAGAACCAGCTCCACAAGGTCACCCTCGGACAGCTTCTTACAGGACAGTGAACTCTGAACAATGTTTGCTTCTGGGAGTCAAGGTGAAGATCTAGCACAAGCGGACATCAAGGTGGACTCGGCACAGGGGCCAGGTGGCTGTGGAGGCCTGCTGCACCAGCTTCTTGGGTGCAGGAGACAGGGGATCCAGTCCTCCAGGCGTCTGTCCCAAAGAGCTAGGTATCCAGGATCACCAGGCCTTACCACCTCCTCCATCACCCTCCAGCACAGGGCTACTGCAAGCCTATCCAGGATGGAGGCCCCATGGGTAGCAACAGCTGTATTCTTATTTTTTGATAGTCATATTATTTTTAATTATGTATATGTGTGTGTGCCAGGTTCCAGCCCCGGCCACGGTTCAGCAACCTGGGAAGGAAAGGCAGAGTCGGTGAAATAATAAGAATAAAATCACACCTCTTATGGATGGGATGAGGCGTCTCTCTTTATTCAGGCTTTTCTTTCTCCTTTTCTCCTTTTGCTACTCCTTTCACTCCTACTACCATCCCTTCCCACTGTTGCTTTTCCTACTCCCACTGTCTGTCTGTTTTCCCTTGTATCATATAATGTATCAAAGCCCCTCATGGGGAAAGATCACATTACAGTCACATCTTAATCATAAACTTAAACGTCACATAATGATTACAGGTTTTACATTTCAATGATTACAAGTTCCATATTTTTTTTAAAAAACAAGTTATTTTTAAACCCACACCTAAGCGCCTAGTTTTCCATATATTTCTTTCCCACAGTACAGTAGTTTTTCCATTATAAATTCACAGAGTTTAAGAAAGCCAACTAATTTCACAGCCAGCTTCTATTGTAGCTGGCAGTTGCTAGGGAACGAGGACACGTCATAGTATCTTAATGTACACAATTCTTGTTTACTTAGCACAGTGAAACAAGTTTATTGTAACTAGAAACACTTACATCAGGGGTCTTTTTCTTTTCTTAGGTAAAAGGAGAATCTGTTGCACAGTTCCATATCTTCAAGTCACACCCAAAACTCATCAGTAAACTTTTGATTATAGAAACCAGGAAAGAATCAATTTTATTTGTGGTCAAGGAAGTTCAAGCCTAACAATGGGCACTGAGACTCACTTGTTATGTCTTGATCACGGGTCTGCACTTCATAGGTGAAACTCATGGGCCATAGAAATTAAGCTTTCTTTATTCTAGCTTTCCCGACCAAACAAGTCCCTAGCAAAAATATGTTTTCTTCTTAAGTTACTGATTCCAAGAAGGTGGGCAAAACATCCTAATTTAACCCTGTAACTATGTGTGAGAAACACCTACTGTTTTTAACTATACATGCTTTTTAGTTATTCTTTCTGGAGTTTCAGTAGAGTCACCAGTTCAACTGAGTGGCGGGAAAATCATCACCATTGTTATGTGTGACAGCAACACTGCCCAGTGAGGAGTTAGAGACCCCCATTGACCTTTCATACCACAAGAGAGATAGGGAGACCATGGTAGCAACAAGCACGGTAAGGCCCAGCAGTAGGAAAGGGATTCAGGAGACAAGACCCTGGAAGGCCAAGGTAAAAACCTACTGTTGTCTTGCTAAGCAGTAGGCTGTGTTTGTGAAGCTCCAATGCTGTCTGCACTGCTCCCAGCATGTGTGGGTATGTGCTCACAAGCACAGGTGCCCACAGGGGCCAAAGGTGACGGCAATCCCTGGAAGAGAAGTTAGAGGCAGTTGGGAGCCATCTGATGCGGGTGCTGAGAATTGATCTAAGGTCCTCTGGAAGAACAGCATGTGCTCTTAGCCACTAAGCTATCTCTTCAGCCTTCTTCTTTTTAACTTTTTCATCGTATTTATTATAATTGTGGCATGTAGCCAGGTAGTGGTGGTGCATGCCTTTAATCCTACCACTCGAGAGGCAGAGGCAGGAAGATCTGTGTGAGTTTGAGGCCAGCCTGGTCTACAGAGTGAGTTCCAGGACAGCCAGAGTTACAACAGAGAAACCCTGTTTTGAAAAACAAAAACAAACAAACAAAAAAATTGTTTTGAACCTGGCCCCTGAGACTGTTTCTGCAAGGTGCAGCCTTCAGGACACATTTCCCATTAACAACAAGAACAACAACAAAATCCTCACGTCAACAAACACACAAACAAAAATCCTCATGTCCTCAGCAGGGGGCCTTGGGAGGAGGGTCTTTGCCGACATAATCACCTCAGAAACCTTCTGACTGGTTAGGGGAGGACACCACATACAGAGAAGGCTGTGCAAAGGCAGACAGAACCTGAAGCAATGCGGCCATGAGCCAAGCGATGCCAGAGCTGCTGTTGCCTAGAAACAAAGACAGGTTTAGAGGGAATGGTGCCCTGTAGACACCAGATTTGAGGCCTCAAGCCTCCTGGGCCATCAAAATTCTGGACTTTTAGGGCCCCATGTTTGTAGTCATTGGTTCCTGTAGAAGGAGAAGAGAAGGCTCCAGAGACTCTGTCCCTGCTAGGCAGCCGGACAGCTGCTTAGCGGCAGCGCACATGCCCACTCTGGTTCGTCCACACATCCTCAGGCTTCATTCCCACTGGCCCTGGGTCCGCAGCTCTAGAGTCACCTGTAGCACGCCGCCGGCCTTTTCTCCTAGGCCCACCTTCTACTTCCAAAGCTATCAGCTCTGCTCGGTGCCCGCTGCCCCGGGATCCCAGCACTCTCGTGGCTGGTACCCTGGTTGTTTGTGCCTCTTGCCTTGGGTTTCTGGGATCTCAATGCTCTCCTTCCCTCCTCTGCCTCCTTCCCCAACTCCTCCTCTTACACACACCCCCACCTCTGAACTCCACCCGGTAACTAACTTTTCTTTATTTTTACCTAATGCTGTCCCTCTGTCACCCTGTCCTATTCAACCTTTGTTCTAGACCTCAGGTACCGCAGGAGCCCAGTTCTGATGCAAAAGCAAGGAGCCTTTATTCTGCAGGGCAAACCAGCACGCTGGGGTCAGACACCAGGTGAAATGGCCAAACCTGCACAAAGGCTTGCAGGCCTTTTTATAGACAGTAAGAAGGGGTTTTAACATAGGTGAGGTGGCTTGGTTTCTAATTGGGGAACAGAAATTCAGTTTACAAATGTTTAGTTTTAATTGGCTCATGCTCAAGGGGCTACCTGCAAGCTGTATCTGGTTAGCCATCAAAGTCAAGACATTTGGTTTATGGCCCCTAGGCCATCTGGCCAGATAAGGTAGGGGCCACTCCTGCCCTGCTTCTTCTCTCTGATTAGTTGCCCTCACAGTGGGGGTCCTTTTTCAGGTTTTCTAAGCCCCATTTGGCAGGTATATCCTGGCTCCTGTTAGTCTGCCATTTGGTTCAGGGAAGGGACTTTTGCAGTTTTTCCCAGGAACCAGGGTGGGGATGGGTCCCTTTTGAGTCCTAAGGGCCCATGGCTCTTCCATGGTGGAAACCCTTTCCCTCGACCAGGTCTAACAGGTGCTGGGAACTAGACTTGGGTCCTCTGGAAGAGCAGTCAGTGCTCTGAACTGCTGAGCCACCAATCCAGCCCCTAACTGAATAATTGTAAAGCAGGTAACAGTGTGACCATCACCTAAGTCTTGGATTGCCCGCTGTACCTCACGGAGGCTGAACAGGGACTACAGCCTCTTTTCTGGGCTCCTACCCTGCAGACAAGATTGTAACAGTCCATCCGAACTACCTGTCACCCACAACGCCACTCGTGATCAGAACTCTGACCTCAAGCTTTGCCCAAGTTTTAGATGGCTACTCCAAGTCTATGGTAGGTCCCTCCTTGTACTGAGACACCCTGGTCTTATCCTCACTGCTGTCAGCCATGAGCCCACCACCCAGGATCTCTCAGGGGGAACAGGAAAAAAACAAAAACTTTTAACAGTCCAATCTGGGAATGTGGTGTTTTGTTGGGGTATATTATTCTTATTCTCAAATATTAAGCTATTAATCCAGCGGCCTGAACCACAGCCAGAAGGTTACCTTCCTTAGCTATTGGAAACAGCTTCTTAGGAGGAGACTCCGGAATGTAGAAAGCCCTCTAGTTTGGAGCACCAGCAATTGACTATTCAATGGCCTTTGATTGGGACAATTGTCGTTCTAATGTTGTCTGCCCAGTGAGATATTTATGTTTAAAGCATCCGATTGTATTAATGGGACTTTACAGGGCTCTCCCTCAACCTAACACCTGATAAGGAAGGCCTTGTCGGAGGACTTGACTGGTGGGTAAAATGGCATCATGTCAGCCAGCTGAAGTTGGGGGTTGGTGCACTGTGAAGGTTCTATTCATTATGCATTAAGGTCTGTATGTTGGTGGGCAGTAATTCCTTTCAATAAACTACCCAGAGGTCATGTGCTAGGGGTCAACCAGAAGCAGCAGGTCAGAGAATGGGAAGCAGAGCTTCTGAGTCAGCCATGTGAGGTGATCCAGTTTTTCCATCTCAGAAAGTCGTCATGGCTCTTTGTTGATACCTGCCAATAATATTAATTTTAATACTTTAACCACTGAGTTTTAGGAGAGGTTGGATCCCTCCCCAGCTTGGCAAGAAGCCCTGTCTGATCTTAGCTTGCGGGGAGACACATCTCTCCATGCTGCACTTTGGGGACTGGGAGGGGTGCATGAACAGTGGAGGATGGGATCTCAAGGCAGCCAGCCCTGGGCACTGTGCCACCTTCCAGGGAGGCAGGGACCCACAGGTCCCAGTGTCACTGGACAACGCTGTGGTACCGTTAGTGACTTTCACAAAAGATGTTTCTCAAATCCTTAAGGGCACTAAATTAAAAACACAGCTAGCCCGAGAGTGGTCCAGGAAGAAACTCGAACCCTCACAGATCCATCCTTCACTGGACAGAAGTGAAGGCCCAGAGGATGATGGGGACATCTCACGGATCACACAGCCTCTGAAAAGCAGAAGCTACTATGGAAGTTTACCACGTGACTTCCTGGATGACTCTAGACAGGAGGCTGCCTGCATGTGGGAAAGGCAGAGACGGAGGCCAGAATGCCAAGGCAAGGAAACACCTGGCCACAATGCTGGGACAATACCCAGGGGGTGGACCTGGAAAGTGGAAAGGTTAATGACTTGTTACTGTCTAGCCCTAGTGAGTTTGGGAGCTGAAAGACTCATGGAGAAGATTTTTAGCACTAATGGCTTAGTAGCAGGCTCAGGGAGGCCCAGGAGACCTGGGCTCTCCTCCTGCTTAGCTAGCTGCCTTGCTGTGTGACTGCAAACAAGTTACTAAACCTCTCTGAGCTTTGCTTCCTCAGATGCCAGATGGAAGTGAAAAGGACCAGAGGAGTCTCAGGACGAGAGGCAACCCCAAGGAACCGAGAGACACCAGATCGATGTAATAAACATGAGGCTTTATTATCCAATGCATTGGGGCCATCTCCCACGTATCCTACAAGCCAGGATAGGAGGAAAAGACCCTGAGGAGCTTCCGGCTAGACTTTTTAAAAGGGAGCAGGGAAGCTCTCTGACTGGTCAGAACCCAGGCACTGGATTGGCTTGTTGGCAACAAGGGGTTCTGGGAAAACAGAGAGGTTTATGGGATAGTGAGTATTTATAGTGAGTCCTTACATTAAATGGAGAGGTTAGTGCCTTTACCACTAGGGGAGCTAGGTTTTTCAGAAGTTAACGTGTTGTTCTACCTCACATGGCTGAGGAAGGGAAGATACTGAGTTAAAGAATGCTAGAACAGCGTTTGTTAATATTATTGCTGTAGCGTGTGTGTGTGTGTGTGTGTGTGTGTGTGTGTGTGTGTGCGTGTGTGTGTGTCCTCAGAAAACAACCTCAGATGTCCTTCAGAAGTCATCTGCCTTGCTTTTGTATTTTGAAATCCCTTTGTTTTTGTGTGTATATGTGGGCATGCTCATGCCATGCGTCTCCCGTGGAGGTCAGAGGACTACCTTTGGAGTCGGTTCTCTCCTCTCACCCATGGGTTCCAGGACTTGAACTCAGCTTGTCAGGCTTGGCAGCGAGCTTTACCTGCTGAGCTATGACACCAATCCCAACATGGTTTTTTTGAGCCAGGGTCTCTCCCTGGGACCTGAGGCTCACTGACTAGGCAAGGCTGGCTGACCTGCAAGCCCCAGGGACCTGTTTGTCTCCACCTCCCCAGAACTGGGATTGTAAGCACGTATCAGCATGAGTTCAGTGGTTCAAACTCAGGCCCCATGCTTGCATGGCAGGCACCATACTGAATGAGCTAAGTCCTCAGCCCCAGTTATTTTATTTTATATTATCTTATTTTATTTTTTCAGTACCCTTCAAGACCCTGGTGCACATTCTCCTAGACTTCCCAGACATCTGTGGACAAAACAGTGCAGACTCCAGAGCTGCATGGACTAAGGTGCTCCATCCTTCTCGTGTGGGCTGTCTGGGGTGGCTTCCGGATGCAGCTGGTGTTTTTAGCTGTGCTCTGCATAACAGTGAATGGACAGAAACCGGCACAGGAGACTAGGGAATAGTTCAGGCTCATTTCACGGAGATGATGGGGGCAGAAGATGAAA
>JAMJFZ010000199.1:74547500-74602500 GCA_026225945.1 Cricetomys ansorgei | reverse complement strand
CTGCCCCACAGTGCTAGGACTACAGGTGTGTTATCATGCCTGGTGTGTGCATGGGCACGGGGGACCTGAGCTCTGCCTGTTCGGCATCTGAGCGCTCCCCATAGCCCTTTCCCAAAAAATATTTATATTTTCACACTTTTATGTTTCAAGAGCCGGGCATAGAGGTGCACACCTTTAGTCTCAGCACTTGGGAGGCAGAGGCAAGTGGATCTCTGTAAGTTCAAGGCCAGCCTGATCTGGTTTACATAGTAAGCTCCAGGCCAGCTGAGGCTACATAGTGAGACTCTGTCTTAAAACAAAAACAAACAGACAAACTAACAAGCAAACAAAAACAGAGTATGACTATGACCCTAGTGCTGAGGGTCAGAGACAGGCGGAGCCGGGTACTCAATGGTCAGTTAGTCCGGCTCTGACTCAAAAATGCTGGAGGGAGGAGCGGTGGCGGCACACGCCTTTAATCCCAGCCCTCGGGAGGCAGAGGCAGGCGGATCTCTGTGAGTTCGAGGCCAGCCTGGTCTATGGAGTGAGTTCCAGGACAGCCAGGGCTACAACAGAAATCTCGAAAAACAAAACAAACAAACAAAAACGCTGGGGGAGCAGCCGACTCGCTCGGCAGGCAGAGGTGCTAGCCACGGAAGCCTGATGACCTGAGTTACATCCCTGGGACTCAATATGGAAGGAGAGACCTGGTTCCTGAAAGTTGGCTTCCACTTTCCACGCATTGCACACATGTACTTGTACTCCCTTTCACACAGCACGATAATAATAGCAATAATAATGACGACAACTTTACAAGCTAGTTTAAGAGGATGACCAGTGAAGAAAGACACGCCGACCTCTACATGTGCCTACACAAGCACGCCCGTGCACCCGTAAGCCACGTACAAAGACAAAACGAAACAATGATTCCAGCAATCCCCGTGGTTCTGTTTTCACATCATGAACTTTGGAATAATCTTTCCTGTATTTACAAAGGAAAAATTTGCTGAGATCTGTGTGGGAATCATCTGGTGTGAATGTCCTTTTGGGGAGAAGTGACATCGTCACAATGTGGAATCTTCCTCTTACCAGTATGGAGTGTCTCAGCTTGGTGGTGCACACCTGCAATCCCAGCACTTCAGAGGCTGAGTCAGGAGGACCACAAGTTTGAGACTAGCCTGGGCTGACACTCGGCGGGGGTGGGGGGGGGTTGTTTTGTTTTTTGTTTTTGTTATTTGGTTGGTTTTGGTTTTGGTTGTTGGCTCGTTTGTTTGTTTTTTCAATACAGGGTTTCTCTGTGTAGCCCTGGCTATTCTGGAACTCACTCTGTAGACCACGCTGGCCTTGATCTCAGAGATTCACCTGCCTCTGCCTCTGGAGTGCTGGGATTAAAGACATGCGCCACCACCGCCTGGAGGAGGCTCAGTCTTAAAACATCTGTAACATATGGCTGTGCGTATCTAGTTGATTTCTTGTGCCACTATTTTGTAGTTTTCAACACATGTGCCTTTGAACGTGGAGATCTGAAAGCCGCTCTCAGGAGTCACTCTCCTTCCAACATGTGGGTCCTGGGCTGCCAGGTCTCCAGGCTGGCAGCAGACGCCTTTAACACACTGAGCCATCTTACTGCTCTACTCTTTTCTTTCTTTCTGGTTTTTTTTTTTTTTTTTTTTTGGTGAGACAAGGTCTCACCATGGAGTCTAAGCTGGCCTCAAACTCAGTCCTCCAGCTTCCCAAATACTGGGATTATAGGCATGTGTCAGCAGACTAGGCTTAAATCCTATATAAGTGTTTCTATTTATTTTATGGACTTGGCTGTTTTGCCTGCATATATGACGGTCTGTATAGTGTGTGCCTGGCACCCTCAGAAACCAAAAGAGGGGTCAGATTCCCTGGAACTGGAGTAACAGACAGCGGTGAGCTGCCGTGTGGGTGCGGGGAATGGAACCCATGTCTTCTTGATGAGCAGCCAGTGCTCTTAACCACTGAACCATCTCTCCATCCCCACTTTCCCTTTAAAAAAAAAATTCTCACCATGTATCTCTTTTCCATCCATTTGCTTTCAACCTACCTACACTATTATACTTGAAATTAATTTCTTGTAGTTGAGATGTTTTGCTCTGCCAATTTCTGTCTAGATTACAGAGTTTATGCCATTAATATTTAGTGTAAGTGTTATGCTAGGGGTTAATTCTGTTTTTTTTGTTTGTTTTCTTTTTCTTGCCTTCGATTGGATTGCTTGAACTTTTTTTTGGAGACAGGGTCTCACTCTTTAGCTCTGGTTGTCCTGGAACTCACTCTGTAGACCAGGTTGGGCTAGAATTCAGAGATCTGGCTGCCTCTGCTGGGATAGAAGGCATGCACCACCACGCCCAGCTTGGACATTCCTTACAAATGCATTTTTATTCCTTTTGTGTGTAGGTGTGGTGTGCACATGCACACAGGCCAAAGAACAGTCAGTGGGAGGCAGTCTTCCCTTCCACCATGTGAGTGGAGAGCCAAACTCATATTGTTGGTTTCCTGGCAAGGCCCTTGCCTGCTGGGCCCTGTTGCCAGCCCTCTGTACAGCTTTTTTTCCCCCCTCACAGTTTCTGTAATTAGTTTATCTATGCATTAGCATTGTTTTGTACTGGTGTTATTATTTTATCGGTTTCAGACAAGTGTGCAAAGCGTAGCTCTCCCTAAGCCCTTCATTCTGTCTTTCACATAGTTGTCTTGACCATTCCCCCTTCCTGCACTGAGAACCGCATCTGACTGTGTGACATTTTCATTTCAAGGGTAAAACACAACAGAAAGGAGCCTGTGGTGCTCACCCAAGGCTTGTGTGCTGCCTTCCTGATGCTCCAAGAGCCCTTCCTCCATCCTTTCCTTCTCTTCAGAGAACTTTCTGTAGCTTTTTAAAGAGCAGTTTGTTTGCAATCGGCTCAGTTTTCCTAGATCCGAATGGCGTCTTCTTTTCCCCTTCATTTCTGAGGGATGTGTCCTCTGGATGCAGGCTTCTGGTTGGTGGTTCTGCCTTACAGAGTCTCACGACTTAACCTCAAACTTACCATTCTGCCTCATCTTCCCAAATGCTGGGATCCCTGTGATCGATCGCAGATGCTTGGCCAGCCTTTCCTGACAGCTCCCTGGCTGTCAATCTCATTTTCACTTTGTTGTAACCCATTAACCCGTTGAGAATCCCCACTTAGTCCCTGCTGGCCCGGGTGGGTCCACAAAAGTTCTCTGAGCTGTCTGGCTACTGTCTTACTGTGTTTTACGCTGCTGTAACAAAACACCAGAGGTTAGGAACTTTGTAAAGAGAAAAGCCTTAGGTTAATTCATGCTTTTGAAGGCAAGGGAGTTCAAGAGCGCAGTGCCAGTGTGTACTCAGCTTTCGGTGAAAGCCTGATGATATCTCACGGCATGGTGGGAAGTTAAAGGAGACACTGGCACGCATGGACAGGGGGCCATGTGTGTGGAAGAGGTCAAAGGAGAAGTGTTAGCCAAGCCGCATTAATGCCTTTATAAGAGGACCTCTCCATGGTCCCTACTAAAGCCCCCCCTCCACACCAGACACTGCCACCTTGGGGGTTCAGCCTCAACATGACTGTGGTGGGCGTCTTAGTCAGGGTTTCTATTGCTGCAATAAAAGCACGTTGGGGAAAAAAGTGTTTATTTGGCTTACACTTCTAAATTCATCAAAGGAAGTCAGGACAGGAACTCAAACAGGGCAGGAACCTGGAGGCAGGAGCTGATGCAGAGGCCACGGAGGGGTGCTGCTTACTGGCTTGTTCAACAGGGCTTGCTCAGCCTGCTTCCCTGTAGAGCCCAGGACCACCAGCTCAGGAATGGCACCACCCCTAACGGGCTGGGCCCTCCCACATCAATCACTAATTAAGAAAATGCCCTACAGGCTTGCCTTCAGCCTGATCTTAGGGAGGCATTTTCTCAATTGAGGCTCCCTCCTCTCTGATGACTTCAGCTTGTGTCAAGTTGACATAAAACCAGCCAGCACAGCCGCTATGCCTGACCGTAACTATTATTTCTTTAAATGATTTGTCTGTTTCTTTTAATTACTACATATTTTTTTATTGCGTATTCAAGGCACGTGTGTGTAGGATGTGTGCCACGACACGCATGTGAGTTGTTTCTCCTTTCACTAGGTTGGTCCTGGGCGTGGATCTGGTTGGTAGGCGTGGCTGCGAGAACCCTTACCAAATGAGCCCTCTCGCGGCCCAGCTGTTTGCGTGTCTCTTACCTAGTCAGCACCTGGGCTACTGCAGCTCTCAGCTGCTTCCAGGGAGCCCCGGAAGCCCCCTGGACCTGGGTGCCACCTGTTTGGGCTTGTGTCCAGCAGTGGACTGCTGAATCGAGGGTGCAGGCTGCCACAGTCACTCCTGTTTTAACATCTTGCTTTCTGGGAGGCAGCAGCCTGTACATGCCTGCCCACGGCATATGCAAAATCCTGTTGGGAAACTAATTAAAATCACCTTAGGAGTCCTTTGGTAAGGAGGAGATTATTCTGGCAAAGTGACCACTACTCCTTGGATCGTGTTTGGGCTTGTGCGTCTCCATATGCAATGATTAATACTGATCGTCAACCTGACAGGACTTAGAACCACCTAGGAGACGAAACTCTGGGCGTGTTTATGAGGGTTTATCTTGATTAGGTTAACTGGGGTGGAGAAATCCACACTAACTGTGGGCAGCACCGTCCTATGGACTAGGGACCCAGGCTGAGTTAAAAAGGGAAACTCAGCTGAGCACCAGTCTTCATCGACCACCTGGCTCCTCAAGACCCTCCCCCATACCTCTCATCATGATGGACTGTGTACCCTGGAACTGGGAGCCAAAATAAAGCCTTCCCCCACCTACGGTTGTTTTTATCGGGCATTTTGCCCCAGCAACCAGAAAAGTAACTAATGCACTGGGTTCCCCTGGTGATAGGAAAGTGTTCCATTTGGTCCTGTGGTGGAGGGCTGACGTGTGGGGTGGGGAAACACCCAGCAGCAGGGAGAGGCCCTGACATCCCACACAGGAGAGAGGCAGCCCAGTGGGGGATTTGGCATGAGAGGAAGTGGCCCTCAGTGCTGCCGCAGCACACAGTAGGTACTCGGTCCTTGCCAACTCGACAAGGCACACATAGCTGTAGTCAGTCCTGGCATGAGGATGGAGGAGGCCGGAGGATCAGAAATTCAAGTCATCCTCGGCTGCATGTAAGTTTGAGGCCAGCCTGGGGTCCCATGAGACCCTGTCTCAACAAAACAAAGCTCCCAAACCAATGCAACGTAAATACCAGTAAATTGCCAGCCCGTATGCTGTATTGTTCGGGGAATAGTGGTGAGAGAGAGCGTGTATGTTGGGAACAAAGTGAACTGGGCTTCACTGACTGTCCTGTGCTGGGTTGGAGTGTTGGGACACTCGGGAGCTGTGCTCACTGGACTCTCGCCCGGGAGGGATGCAGTTAAGTAGCGTTTCTAAAGGCTCCCTCTAGCCACAGGACAGACTGTGACAGGGTGAGGGAGAACGTGAGGAGAGGGGGCAGCCCCCTGGGGTAGACAGTAGGGGAGGGGGTCTAGAGATACCTCAGTCAGAATTTGGTGAGAAACATCTGCTCCATCATGACAGAAAACAAGATGCGTGTGGTGACACCCAGGGGCAGCCAGGCTGGCGAACTGACGAACATTCAGCTACCAGCCACCCACGCAGCCAAAAGTGGCTTTGTCCCTCCAGGCCCTTCCCAGGCCTGCTGGTCAGAGATGCTCCGGGGTCAACATCAGGACACTTCAGAGAGTGCTCAGTGGAGAATCTGAGTCTCCCGTGGCAACTGGGACACAAATGTCCCCACACACAGCAGGCTGGTCTCAAGAAGACCTTGTGGTGCAGATGGGTTGGCAGCTGTTGATCTGGGCTTGGCTGTGCTAGACAATGACCCCCTGTCTGCAGTTCCCTTGCCCCTGTGAGCCCCAGCTTTGGAGAATGAGGTCCTGCTGAACAAGTATGGAGACAGGCCCTGTAGCATCTGGTCTACCAGAGACTGGAGAGCAATAGGGGCAGCGCTATCACTGGACCGGAGGTCCCCCCAGGGTACAGAGACCTCATGCGGCACGTGGGTTACGATTTTATGGGATACTATTGTTGTTGTACATGATGTGGGTGTGGAGGTCAGAGGACAACTTCCTAGAGTCCGCCGTTCTCTCCCTCCAACTTTACGTAGATTCCAGGCATCAAACCCAGGCCTCAGGTTAGCATGGCAATCTCCTCTAGCCATGAAGCCATTTTGCCTGCCCTCTGTTGAGGTTTTAACAAACACCTCTCAACCTGATACCCATGATTTGCTTGGGAGAGTCTTTCTTCCACACCCTGTGCTTCTGGGACATGGTTCAGATGTGTTTTGGCGGTGCTGCTTCAGGGTGGGGGTGAGGGGACCCTGTTTGACCCAGTTTATACAGTGCTGGGGATAGATCCAGGGCTTCAAGAATGCCAGACAAGCCCTCTACCAACTGAGCTACATCCCCAGCCCCATTGACAGACTTATGGTAGCATCTTCTAGGAGCTGAGCTGGCTTCCTCGCATGCCACTCAGTTCCCTTTACCCTTACCAGGGTGGGGGAGGAGTGAGGGAGAACGCTTCTTTCCTTCACTTTGCAAATGAAGATGCTTTCTCCCCAAGTTCAGGAAAACTGGTGGGAGCAGGATTTAAACCTGGTCCAAGTTCCCCTTCCACATCTTGTATATCAGGGCTTTGGGGGGGAGGGAGAGAGCTGCAGGAGGAAGGTGAAGGACCTCCATCTTCTGAGTGATAGCGGCTATGTTTTGGTGTAGAAATGGGCCTGTCTCTGACAGTGCTGGGGGGAAGGAGGTTTTTGTATTTTATTTTTTGAGACAGGATCTCACTCTGCAGCCCTGCCTGCCCTGAAAATTGCTATGTAGATCAGGCCGGCCTGGAGCTCACAGAGATGTATCTGCCTCTGCCCCTCAAGTGCTGGGATTAAAGGCAAGGGCCACTGTGCCTGTGGAAGGGAGAAATCTTGAGAAAGCTGGGGTATAAGCCCTAGCTTTGGCCTGTGTACCACACGGGGGCTGTCTCTTTCCTTAGTCCCAGCCTTCCAACCCGGGCAGGGCTCCGTCCGCTTCCTAGGGCTCTGCTGTCTCTCAACTACTGAGCACAACCTTTTTCTGTCCCATTTTTGTTTTGTTTTGTTCTGTTTCTGTTTGCTTGTTGTTGGTTGGTTTTGGTGTTAGGGAAGAACCGGGTCATTTCCTCACCTGGCCTTCTCAGGTGGGGCTTTTCTCAGCTCACTCAGTCTCCAGCTGTACCCACGTGGTCCAGGCGGGCCCTGGGTTAAGGCCAAGGATGACTGCGGGGATGGGCCCGCAGAGCGGAAGCTGGCTCTGCTGGTTGGAATTAGTCCTGTTGGGAGATCCTTTCTTTCTGGAGCTCAACCACTTCCTGTCGGATAGAGCACAGACTCTAGTTGGCTCTGGAGGGTGGAGTCAACCAGGGACATGTCTTGAGTCCTCGCCTGGTGTCTTGAAGCCACAGACTGTTGGGTGGGATGGCCTTGCCGACATCTTTCCCTTCCCTCTCTTCTCACAGGATTCTGGTCTAGCAGATGTCATCCAGTTCCAAGATGGCCCCCTGACTGGCTCAGGCCAATTACTATATTACTATCCCTTGACCACTATGAGGCTCACAGGTAGACACATGACCCATGCCTGGCCAGTCAGAACAAAGATCTCTATTTTCACTCTCTGAAAAGCAGGCTTTCCCTGTGTCCACTGAACATGAAGAAAAGCCTTAGATTCAGACCTAACTGGTGGCCCTCTGAGACCTCATAGGAGGGCCAGTGTTCAGTTAAGGGAGAGCCTGAAGACACAGAATCCTGAGGACCATCACCTGTTTGCCCTGCTGGGTCAAGCTGGACTTGAAAGGTCAAACACTCCCATGCTTTTTAGCTGGTATACAACTTAAACATTTCTGCTTTTCAAGCCACCCAGAGTTGGCTTTTTGTGACACCTTGAACTTAAACAAAACCTCTTACATAATCAGGGACACACCTGCAAGCCCCCTCTTCAAGTATCTTGAGCAGTTCAGGCCCAGTTCAGCATCCATCCCGACCACAGGCCGCACTTGTAAGGAGATATGACCATGAATGTCTGTTTCCTGTCTTCAGGCTCTGAGGCACAAAGCTTCTAAGAGACCTAAGCCCATTGCCTCCATTTTCCAGATGGGAACACCAAGGTTGTTTCCCAATCAATCCATTGGCTGTATATGAGTCCCTAGACCTCAGACTTTGGCCTGGCTTTCTGGGAATGCTCCTGTCCTGCTCACATCAGAGCTTGCCTGAGGCTAGATCCTGCCTGGAGTGGATATAGCATGTACACAGTACTTTATAGCCCTGAGTGAGCTACCCTCCGTGGCTCCCCTCTACCTCTTCTCCTACACCCTGTCTTCCCTTGCACGGAGACAGTGTAGCCTCTTGTCTCTACAAAATACGTCAGTATCATTGAGTGAGTTAGTTGGTTGGTTGATTGGTTGTTTGGTTGTGACAGAGTATCATTATGTAGCCCAGGCTAGCTTCAAACTCAGGATCCTCTTGCCTCAGCCTCCTGAATGCTGGGGCGACAGGCATGATTACCATGTCTGGTAAGGGAGAGTCACTTTAAATTTACAACCTTACTGGCTGGAGACACAGCTCAGTAGTACCAGCTTGTAGGCTAGCATGCAGAAGGCCCTGAGCTCTGTTCCCAGGGCCGAAGAAGATGAATTCATAGTCACAAATTTCAACTCAGCCCTTATTGTTTCTCCAATGAATCCTTGAGCTTAGTAAGTGAAAGCCTTAAAGGCTCAAGATAACAATTTTCTTATATCTCATGGACTTGAGAAGGCTCAGCAAGCTGCAGTCAGACGGTGGCCGAGGTTGGGGGTGCCCCTCTGCTCCCACGCCCAGAGCACATCTAGAGAATCCCCTGTGCACCAGGCCAGTGTGGGTTTCCTCACAGTATGGCAGCTCATACCTCCAGCAGGCTAAAGGCTTTTTACCCAGTGTCAGTTCTGCCACACTGGTGTAGCATGGTTCTCAAGACTGCCCAGGCTCAAGAGCTAGGGAATTAGGCCCTGCTTTTTGATGGAGGGGTGGCAGGTTTGAAGTAGTGGACCTTATCTCCTGGGCTTAAACCATTTAGCTGCTTAGACTTTCCAAGTAGCCAGATTACAGGCACGTACCACAGTGCCTGGAGAGCAGGTCATCATCATATGAGAGCTTTCCCTGGGAATTCTCTGACTCTTGGAGCGTGCTGGATATACAAAGGGATGCCAGAGATGCCCTTGGCCTTTGCCTTGACCCCTGGCCCTGCCCCTCCTCTTCTGGTGCTACATCCATATGGGATAGTCTCAGTGTGGACACCCACCCAGACCAAGCCTTGCCCATCATTCCCCAGCCTAGAGCAAACAGCTGCCCTGGGGAGACCTGGGAAGGATTAAGAAGACCAGTGTGAGGCTGCCTGGTCTCTCGCCTGGCTTTCAGGGCTGCATACAGCCACCCCTGGTGTGGCACACTCCTCACAGGAGCTGTCCTCTTCCGCCTCCTGAGTTCCTCTCTCCTGCTCTTTCTCAAGGCCCCCTCGCTCCCATCACTGCTCTGCAGAAACCGCACCTGCTACCTGGACCTCCAGGCATTAGAGTGCAGTGCACTGTGGCTCCGGCCTGGTTCTGTCAGGAAGCCACATCTCCTGCTGCTCCTTTGGGCTCCTCTCTGGCCCCTCTTCACCTTCAGATTCTTAGTGTTGGGGGCCTGAGCTAGCCCCAGAGGTCTCCTCTGCAACCATTGCCAAGGTGAACTCAGCCTGTTGATAGGGTAATTGTCACCCACAGGCCAAGCTGCCCAGGTGTGTTTCCTGGCTGAGATTTGGGTTATTTGGTGCCCACTCAGCAACATCTGGCAGGCATTTAGCAACCATCATGTATGTTACTCTTATCCCGCCTACCTTCGGTGTCTAGTCTTTCCTGTCCCCATTCCAAACCTGCCCCTTCCATGCTGGCCCCGTCCAGTTGTCTGGAGCTTCCAAATCTCTGGACTGGCCTTGACTTTTTGCATTACCCTTCTGTTTCATCTAATGGGCCCTCTCTCTGAGCCTGCCTTCAAAGCTCTGACTCCTGTTGGCTCCCCTGAGGCCCCAACCTCGGTACCTCACTGGCCTCTGTTGCCCCAACAAGGGCCAACAGGGTCCTAACCTGACCTCACCTGGACTGTGCCTCCTCAGAGGTCTGCATGTGAGCCCCCTCTATTCAAAGCATAGCCCCATGTGTCCTCCAGGTCTTCCTGGGCAATATCAGTAAAACCAACCTACCTCTCTCCAGCCTCCCCACCCCCACCCTCCCTCATCTGTCATTCATCTACCTGGGCTGCCTGCCCGGGAAGTTCCCTGCAGTACCAGAGGTATGTAGAGCCTGGGCAGGGATCTAGAAATATTTGTTAAATGAATGAGTGAATGACTTGGTCCTTAAATTCTTTCCGAAGGCATGCCCACTTGGCTTCCAAATATCCCTCAGTCCAGCACTCCAGACTTCTCTAGAGAAGTCTGCTTGTCATTCCTGCTCTGGCTAGTGAGGACTCCAGCTGCCCACTGCATGGTTCCTTCCAGGGCTTCTCCCTCACTATCTCTAAGCAGTCACCTCAGGTTCCCCCATTCATCTACCCCGCCTCTTGGTAGGTGACCTCATGAGGAGAACCACATCCCGCCTGAGGCTGCTTGCCTGTGTCTGGTCACAGCCCCATTCTCCTGACAGTGTCATTTTGCTCAGCAGAGCCTCGACACACAGCAGTACACAGGCAATGTTTGCTGAGTTAAACATTTGGTTCAGTTTTGTTTGTTTTCCATTAAGTCTTGATTTATTTTGAGTCATGTTTAATGTTCTGGTTTCTCTTTCATTTGTTCTATTAGATTTATTTCCCTCCGTTTTCTCCCTCTCCCTTTCTCTCTCTCTCTCTGTGTTTGTATAGACTTATAATTTTTAGATTTATTTATTTATTATCTTTTGTCTGTGAGTGACTTGCCTGCATGTATACACATGTACCATATGCATGCTTGGTTCTGGTAGAAAAGGACTTTGGATCCCCTGGAACTGAAGTTACGGATAGTTATGATCCACCATGTGGGTACAGGGAACTGAACCTGGCTCCTCTTCAAGAGCAACAAATGCTCTTAACCGCTGAACCATCTCTCCAGCCTAATTTTTTTTTTTTTTTTTAGACAGTGTCTCATGTAGCCCAGGTTGGCCTTGAGCCTTGAGCTTGCTAGGTAGCTCAGAATGACCTTGAACTTCTGATCCTCTTGCCTCAACCTCCAGAGTGTTGACATTACAGATATGTGCCATCATGCCCAATGTATATGGTTGAATCCAAGCAAGTTCTTGCTACCAACTGAGCTACACACCCAGTGTGCTCACGCACACTCAGGATCTCTCTCTCTCTCTCCCTGTTGGGAACAGAATTCAGGTCCTTGTTGAGTGCTCTGCCAATTAGCCACATGCCTCATTTATTCCCTACATAGCCCTTGCCGTCCTGGAACTGGATGGTAGACTAGCCTGGCCTCACACTCACAGAGATCTACCTACCTCTACCTCCCAAATGATGAGATTACAGGCATTACCTACCTAGTCCACCTGTCTGTCATCATTATTGTTAAATGACATAACTTTTTTTAATAAAAAGATTTTTTATTTTTATTTTTTAATTAAAAGATAATTGCAATGGGGCTGGAGAGATGGCTCAGTGGTTAAGGGCACTGGCAGGTTCAGTTCCCAGAACCCACATGACAGCTCATGACTGTCTATAACTCCAGTTACAGGGATTCAACATCCCCACACAGACATACATGCAGGTAAAACACCAATCCGAATAGAATAGAAATAAATAAAAATATGATTTCTCTATATACATTATATATATACATATATATTATATATATGTATGTATGTATATATATATATAGAGAGAGAGAGAGAGAGATAGATAGATAGATAGATGATTATATCATTTCACCCTTTATCTTTTCTCCCTTCAACTTCTCCCATGTATCCTTTCTCAAATTCATGGCCTCTGGCCTTTTTTTCTTAGATTTTTGTCATACATACACATATGTGTACGTACATCTATACCCCTAAATACAGTAATACAATCTGCTCAGTTCACATAATGGCACATGTGTGTATAGGATTTCAGGGTTGACTGCTTGGTATTGGATAACCAATTAGGGGGTTCTTCCCTGGGGAAGATTATTTTCTCCCACTCTCAGTGCTCCTTAGTTGTCTGTAGGACCTTGTCTAGGGTAGGGCCCTTTTGAGATTTCCCCCTTTTGTGGTAGCACGGCTGTCGGTGTCAATCTTTTTCAGGTCTTATCCTAGAGCATTGTTGGGTGTCGTGTTTTTCTGGTGTTTCTAGGAGACAGAATCTCACAGCAGACTTCCTGTTCCTCTGGCTCTTACAATCTTTCCGCCCCTTCTTCCTCGATGTCACCAGATCTTTAGGTGCAGGAGTTGTAGACGGATCAGTTAGGCTGGGCACCACAGGGTCACAAGTTCTCTGCATTTTGATCAGTGGTGGTTTTCTTTAATGGTTTTGTTGTTGTTGTTGAGAGGTGAGAGTTACACTTACTCAGCCAGACCGTGAAGCAAGATGTGTAGAACCTGGCTGGGCGGTGAGGTTGGCTGTGGGCATCAAGGGCCCTGTAGGTTTTGAGTGTGAGTAAGGCTGTCTGGACTAGACCAGGGCACTGGAGAAGGGTTCTGGGCCAGACAGGGTGCAGCGGAGGGGAGTATCAGGACATAATTATTTTTTAATTTTTATTTTATGTGTATGGGTATTTTCCTGCATGTATGTTTGTGAACCACATGTGTCCTGGTAGCCACAGAGGCCAGACGAGGGTGTTGGATCCCCTGGAACTGGAGTTGCAGATGGCTCTGAGGCCTCATGCAGGTGCTGGAAATTGAACCCAGGTTCCCTGAAAGAGCAACCAGTGCTCTTAATTTCTGAACCATCTCTCCAGTGCCCCAGCCCTCATATATAACTGCTGTCTTATTTACTTGTTTTCTGTTTGCTTTTGTTTGTTTTTGAGACGAACCTTCGTAGTGTAGCTTAGACTGGTCTTGAACACATGGCAATCCTCCTGCTTCTGTGTCTCAAGTGCTGAGATTGCAGGTATGCACTATGCCCAATTCTATTATATCATTTTATTATAATGCATTCCAGCAGACATTTCTCACTCTATTGGGATGTTGTCTGCCCTGTCCTCTATGAACACACTTCCAAACATGCATCCCTAGTCCTCAGGGACGCCCGGCACACGCCCTGTGACTCTTAGGCTTTGCAACTGGGACTTCCCTAGGGAGCGAGAACAATGCTCTGGACACGTGCGTCCAGTAGGGTGAGGCCCCTGGCTTTTCCTCCTACTGTCTCTTAGACAGACAGATAGCCAGACAGACAGGACAGGCGGCTGACAGGCTCCAGGGGAGAGGTGCTGCATGGCTTTGAGGGTGACTGGCCTTTCTGGGACAGATAAAATGGAGACAGTGGGGTTATTTAGAGCAGATCTGCCACCTGACTGGCCACTGGCAGGACAGGTGACAAAGCAGGACTCCCTCTTCTGAATACTCTCAAGGGTGTATATAGGTAGATGGATGGCCAGAAAAGCAGACTTACAGCCAGAAACTTGGGACCGCACACAGCTGAGCAGGATGATCAAAAAGCCCTAAGTGCATGATGGTCAAGTGGGATATCTAGATGTTGGGATCTCCTGGGGTCTTCCTGGCTCGGCACAGAGAAGGCTGGTGTCTTGGTATGGCCCGCACCAGAGCCACATGAACAGGAGATTCGGGAAATGGGACAACCTAATGCAAAGACCCAAAGGGCTCCAGGCAGAAGAGTGGGGGGGGGGAGATGGGGTCTGGATACAGGATGCTCAAGGCTTGACATTAAGCTGCCTCTCCTGCTCCTATATCTGGGGCCACCTGTCCACAGCCTCCAGTTTGGCAAAATGCATCTCTGAGGCAAACCCCGGGGAGCAGCAGTGCCTGGCTTCTTCCCACACTATTCTGGCTCTCATGGGGCTGAGATGGGGGGCAGTTTGCAGAGGACATGGGAAAGAAGAAACAGCTTCCAACAGCTCTGCATAAGGCTGCAGGCAGCTGCTGGCTTTGGCTGTGGGATTTTAGACCAGTTCTTCCCAGGACCCCTGAGGTGCTCCCAAGGGCTGATTCCAGAGGCTGATGCCCCTCAATGCTTCCAGCCCCTCCCCTCTGAGGAGAGAGCTGACCCTCAGTAACAGTAGATGAAGCTGGGTGTGGTAGTGCCTGTCTGTAATCCTGGCACTCAGGAAGCCAAGACAGGGGGAACCAAGAGTTCAAGGCCAGCCTGTACTACACGACAAGGCTGTCTCAAAATAAGTAAATAAAAAGGGACACCACCGTAGGGCAATAAGCCAGCCCTTGTCTGCGGGAAGTGTTGGCTTCCTGCCCTTTGTTAGGGAAGGGCTCTTGAAGGAGTCTGTTACAGTGTCTTAGTGATTTTATAGTGTGCAATGCTGGGCACTCAAAACCCACCATTCTGCAGCTGGAGAGTCAGGAAGGTCCCTTTGTTCTTCCAACTCTACCCTAGCCACTCTGCCGAACCTCCTTGGGGACCACTAGTTGAGCAGGAACTGAAAATAGAAGCCCCCGCACCCCTTCACCAGCTGTCCTCAGACCCCCACATCCCAACTTCTGGCTTTTTCTGCAACAAAAGAGGAAGGTTGAAAACAAGAGGGGTCCCCTGCTAGTCCCAAGTCCAAGGGGCACCCAGAAAGGAATTCTGCTCTGTGGGGCCAGGCTAGTCTGGCACCAAGCCAGTGCCCCCAGTCACAGCCAGGCAGCTGGACAGGACAGCTGCCAAGAATGCCAGGAATGTAGGCGGCCTTGTCCTTCCCGCTCCTCTTCCTCCCCCCTCCAGCCAGGACAGGATATTTCCTATCCAGGGAAACGTGGTCCCTTTATGGGAAAGTCACAGGGCATCTGGTGATGCTGTCCTTGTGTTTGATGGGCAAATTGGATGGGCATCCAGAGTCAGGGTCTCCAGCTGGGCTGGGTAGGTGATGCCAGGGCAGTGGGCATCTGTGTGTTTTCAACACCTGTTGAGGGCCTACTGTGTACTAATGCTTCATCTCATAGCCCCCCTAGAGGTTTTTTACAGAAAAGTAAACTGCTCCAGTAATGGTGGTACACACCTTTAATCCCAGTATTCTGGAAGCAGAGGCAGGCAGATCTCTGTGAATTCAAGACTAACCTGGTCTACAGAGAGAATTCCAGGATAGCCAGGGCTACAGAGTGAGATCCTGTAAGATGAAAAAAAAAAAAAAAAAAGCAGCTTGGGGATCTAAGACACTACCCAAAAGCACCAACTAGCAAGTGTCACTGGCTCCCAGGCCAGCACCGGTGTGATGTTCATGAGGTCTGCCACTAAGCCAGGTGGTCTCCAGGCTGTGACAGCTGGGGGACCTGTCCTGGTCCCTGCCACATGGGATCTCCCATTGGCAACTGGTCAGTTTTGAAGCTGGCCAAAGGTGAATGTGGGCAGTCAGTTTCTAGATGGGGCCTGGCATCCCAGCTCCAGCCCTCCCCTGAAGCTATTCTTGCAGGGCTGTGGGATTCAGTTTGGTCTGGAAACACGCACCGGCTTGGGGGGCGGGCGGGGAGCTCTTGCAGACTTTCTCATATTAGTGACTGAGGGGAGTCATAGAATTGGGAGTGTGAGGGTTGGGCAGGTGAGCTCTCTCCAAACTCCAGCCCTGTGATTTTCAGGCTGCACATCCTATCTTCCAAAGCTGGCTCTCTCCATCCCTTTGTCCGGGCTGTGTACTTGAAGCTTCACCATGGGATTCATGTGGGGCCCCAGCCCTTCTCCCCAAGCTTTTCCTTCTCATACTGCATTGGATGAGCAGGTAGCAGTGTAGAGTTAGGGCGTATGCTTTCCAGACCCCCAACCATCTCTGCTGACTGGAGTACAAGAGGTCATTCCCACGGGGATCCCTCCATCAGAAATCAGGAAGCCAGGTGATTTGTTCAAAGTGACAGCTGTCACCTGGCAGAGCTGTCATCTGATGCTGGTCTCAGACACCCACCAGAATTCACACGGAGTTCGGGCCAGGACCTGGATCCCGCCCCTCCTCCACTCCGTGCTCAGCGTCTGAGCTCTGGCGGTTCTGTCTTAGTGACTGTCCGGCACCGGCTCCGGGTCCCCCCGGGGGGCCAGGGTCAGGTAAACAGGATCCCAGCCTAGCTGCCCGACCTTGCTTACCTCCCGAAAGAATGTGAGGCATTCTTCCCCGTCTCGGGCTGAGTCACCCGGCAGCAATGTGCCCGCGGGTGGCCTCCAGCAGCCCTCTCCGACCCCAGCCCCTCGCCTTCCCACCGGGTGATGTCACTCATGTCGCCCCCCTCCCGGCCCCCCTGTGGAGCCCACCGAGGCCTCCGGTTGCCATGACGACGTCTCACAACAGGAAACGGAGCTTGCACTGGGCAGAAACACAGGAAGCAGCGCTGAGCGCTGGGCAGTATTGTCAGCCCGTAAAAAACAAAACAGGACAAAAAGATTTAATGAGAACAATTAGCCCAAAGAAAGAGGAAAAAAAAAAAGAAGGCCAAAAAAACAAACAAAGTCAAACAGCCCGAAGGCATGAGCTGGCGGGGCTCCAAGGACCCCGTGTTTTCCCTCCCACACAATGTAGGTTAAATAATACTTCCTTCTCAGAAGAGGCTCCTGGGGCGCGAGGGTGCTTCCCGATGGCTCCCCCTGCTGCCCCAGGTGCCGCGCTGGAAGCTTGGCTGATCTCTGGGCCCGACCTGCCCTGTCCCTCTTTGCGGAAGGGGTGCCCAACTCAATGAAGAAGGTCGCAGCCAGTGGGGGCTTTCAAAGGGACAATGGCCCTGGCGTGAAATCAGTGTGAGTGACATTCTCTTGAGACTGTGTCTTCTCGGTCTCCCTCGTCAGTGTCTTCAGCATCCTGGGCATCTTCCTTCCTAACGCATCTCAGTGGGTCACTACTCAGCGAGGAGGTGCAGATGTTTGAGGAATGAGTTAGTGCATAAATGGACTTCCCTGGAGGTCGGTGTCAATTCAGCGTGAACTAGCGCCAGAGATGGGCAGAAGAGCATCATCAGGGCCCGGGAGCCTAGTTCTTGGAGCCGGGAAGACTTGGTGGGGGCCTCTTAGAGGCATGCTGGTGCCTGTCTTTCTCCCTGTCTCCCATGATTCTCTCTGGTGGTAGGATCTCCCCCAGGGCTATAACTGGGGTAGTAGAGCTTGCAGCTCAGAGGGGCCATCGGAAGACTGGGAACCCTGGCCTTTTGCATTACCTGGAAATAGATCAGGCCTGGGCAAGGAAGGCTGCCATTCACAAATCCATTCAGTTCCCTCCTTAGGAACTGCCGAGTGTGAATGACCTCGGGTGGAACAATGGCAGAGCGGTTCTGTGGACACATGGTACAGCCTTCCTCTGTGATGAGGTACCAGCAGGCACCTGAGGTGGGCCCCATGTCCCCACCAAAGATCAGCGATGAGAGGCTGTTCAGGGCCAGGCTGGAGAGTGGCAGGTATGCTTAGACAAGAAGTACCTCAGACAAGATATTTTCATTAAAAAATGAAAAAAAAAAAGAAAGAAGGAAAGCCAGGTGGTAGTGCACACGCCTTTAATCCCGGCACTCCGGAGTCAGAGGCGGGCAGATCTTAGTTTGAGGCAGCCTGGTCTACAGAGTGAGTTTCAGGATGGCCAGAGCGACATAGTGAGACCCTGTTTTGAAAAAGGAAATAGGTAGATAGACAATAGATAATTTCTTACTAAAGCATAGGTTAGAGTGCCCAGTCAACTTCACTAAATAATAACCACTTTAAACTGCAATATTTGTTTTGCATACATGGCCTTGCTGATTCTAACTACAATCCCATTGCAAGTGAGAAAATCGAAGCTCAGAGGGGTTGAAGGATTTGCCCGAGGCAGCACAGCTTAGAATAAAGCTAGATTCCAGCTCTGCCATCTCACAACACACAGCTAGCTCAGTGCTAACCCCTAGGAACACAGAAACACACAGGTGAGAGGAAGGGATGACCCAGTCATCCAGGTGGAAGACAGAGGTAGAGGACAAGGTGGACCAGCATCCCAGGTGGTGGAGGCCAGAGCAGAATAAAGAAGGGAAACAACCCTCAGGGGAAGCTCAGAGGCCAGCACTCAGGGTGCAGATGTGGGGGTAGGGGGCTGTCACAGGCAGAGAGATGAATTTCATCTCAGCCCTCCACCTTGGGTCTCAAACATTGGAGGTCCTCAGATAGGCTGCAGAAAGGACATGTTCCCCACATCGTCCTCCTGACCATCCTTGGGTCCTCTGGCCCATCTTGCCTAGGGACACGTGAAGATCTCTTCCATCTCACCCTGTATTAGCTAGGGTTCCCTAGAGGAACACAACTGACAGAATGCATCTATATATACACAGAAAGGGGATTTATTAGGATGGCTTACGGGCTGTGATCTAGCTGTGTAGTCCAACAGTGGCTGTCTACCAACCGGAAGTCTGAGAACCCAGTAGCTGTTCGGCCCATGAGGTTGGATGCCTCCGCTGGTCTTCAGTATGCACCAGAATCTCAAAGAAGTAGGCTCCAATGCCAGTGAAGGAATGGACTTTCCAGGGGAAGCAAGCAGGCAAAGAGAGAGTTCCTTCTTCTGCGTCCTTTATATAGGCTGCCAGCAGAAGCTGTGGCCCGGATTAAAGGTGGATCTTCCCACCACAAAAGATCCAGATTGAAAGTGAGTCTTCCCACTTCAAATGATTTCACTAAGAAAAAAATCCCTTACAGCTCCTGGGGTGTTAGTTAATTCCAGACGTAGTCAGGTTGACAACCAAGAGTAGCCATCGCACCCACTCCCACCCCTTATGGGAGTTGGCATCTTGAGCTGTAGGAAGGCCTATGAGAGATGGATGGTTTTGGAGCAGGTGAGGGAGGGACGGTACCTCCTAGACAGTGGAGGTACATGAAGAGACATGACGTCACAGGGCTGGTAAGACGGTTCTGTGGGAAGAGACAAGTGTCTTACCTCCAAGCCTGACTGAGTTCAACCCCAAATGATGGAGGGAGAAAATTATCCCTTGAAGGTGGTTGTCTGACTTCCACGTGTGTGTAGTTGTGCCCACTCAAGTGATCAATTAAATATGTAAGGGAGTGGGGCTGAGAGATGGCTCAGCCATTAAAGGCGAGGGTCACAATCAGAAGAACACTTGCTGTTCTTATAGAGCACCCAGGGTTGGTTCTCAGCACCCACATCGGGGTTATAAACCCAGACGTTTATAACTCCAGTTCCAGGGGCTCCAATACCTCTTTTGGCCTCTCTGAGCACTGCACATGCATGGCAGACATACAAAAGGCACACACAAATGCAGAAAACTTAAATAATTTATTTTTTTGAAGAAAGAGACCTCTCAAGGGGCAGAGGAAGGACTTCGGTCTGAAGCCATTAGCTCTCACCTAGCCTCTGCACCACCCAGGGATAAATTATTTCTCTTTCTGGGCCTGAGTTCCCTTATCTGTGTGGTGAAGGACTGTGGCTCTGGGTACTTCACAGTGTCACATCATTCAGGGTTGGTGGGGCGTGGAGTTGGCCTCAAGCTCTCATCAGGAGATAGTCTCTGGGCCTCAGTCTCCTGCACAAAAAGGCTGTTGACAGCCTATCTTTCCTAGGGTGCCAGGGAGCTCAGTATGCATGGGCTAAGCTAAGCTATGCAGCCTCTTCGTGCCTCGACTCTCTCATCTGTGAAATAGGACTAGGAGCGATTCCTACATATACCTGCCTTTAGCAAATACTAGGAGGATGGGGGTGTCCTTTGGCTGACTCCCATTCCCTACTGTTTTCCTCTGACACTGCTTCATCCAAAGCCTCCCTCCCTTGGGGAGGGGCCAACCTGCAGGGAAGACGTTGCGTCTCATGGTGGACTCGCAGGAAAGCACCTTGAGGACCAGAGGAGACAGGAGGGACTCACTCACCTTTGATGTTTTTGCTGCATTCTGGCAAGTTCTGGCTTCTGCCAGCTCTAGCTCTATCCAGCAGAGAAGCTGAGGAGCGGGTAGGGCAGCCAGAAACCAGGGAGCTTAGCGCCACCTGGTGGTCAGAAAGAGTCCTGTGACCACGAAGGCTCCAGAGAGACTCTGTGGGCTCCTGTCTTGTTCCTGGGACCCACGTTTTTTTTTTTTTTTGCTGAAGTTATTTACTTTGGTTTTCTATCGGCCACAGTGGTGGTGATGGGATCTGCCCCTCTAATAACTGTCTGGTTTCTGGTAGCAGTGTAGCTCCCCATCTGCCCTCTTCCCCCCACCCACTGCCTTATTGAAGCCCAGCTTCGGGCTGAACACCATGATGGAGGTATGAACCAGACAGGCTCTCTGGGAGGAGCCCCAGGCTGAAGGAGAAAAGAAACTCACAGATGACATCAAGTCAAGGCTGTGATGGAGGGATGCTGGAGGCTTCGCTTCATCCAAAGACAGACACACTAGTGACTGTGGAGCCCTTCAGTGAGCCGGAACAGGGTGGGAGGGGCCTGGTGATCTCGAGAGAGTGGAGCAGAGGTGGGGTCCCCAGGGCAGTCAGAGGGATATGGTGAAGCCACTCTGGCCCTGGGGCTGCCTGGAGGTGGCAGAGAATGGAGGGAAAAGTTCTGGGGACTGGACTGTGAGTGGAGGGGTGGCAGCAACTACAGGGTCAAGAAGGAAATGCCAGCGAGAGGTGAGGCAGATGGGGCAGGAACGCCTCTTGGGCATCAGGCCTGGCTGGTTCAGTTTCCCAGGCCAGGTGGCATTAGGAAGGTTGAGAACCACTGAGGTAGATGTTTTTAGGATAGAAGTCACTGCTCAGGGTAGTCTGTTCTGTTGGGGTATAGACAGTGCCCCTCACCAACAAGCAGAGCAGGATCCCTGCAGTCCAACCCACCTCGAGCTCCACCACAGAAAAGGGAGGGACCCAAGACACTTGTGGGGAGGTGGTATAGTTGCAGAAGCCCAGGAAGCTTAATGTGTGGCAGAATGTATGTCTTCCAGACAGAAGAAAGGGGACCGGTCCGGGACGTGGGAGCATGTTGGATGGGTGCACCGACCCCCTCACTCAACTGCTGGTGTAAATGTTCTGACATTAGAGCCAGGAAACAGCTGCCAGGCCATCTGGGTGTGCAGCCTGCATAATGGCTCTGGCCACACACTGGGAAGCTGGGGACTAGAGAGACAGGCAAGGGGGTGGGGGAACCCTCTCTGATGGACCCCACCGTCAGACTCGACCAACTTCCCCCCTCTTCCCTGGTTACCGTTCTGTTGTGGGACCACAGTACAGCCATACTTCCTGCTGCCCTCAGCTAGGCTTCTCCTCCCAACTGCCTTTGGACAGTTGGGAGAAGCTCCTTCCCACGCAGATTATATCCTCTTCAGGGGGCACCTCTTTTGGTGTTTACTTTGGGGGAAATTTTGTTTATGCATAATCTGTAGTCTCACATTATTACTGTAGCGATATAATTTCTAAACACACAGGTATAATATGGATTTGCAAGGCTCATTGAGGAAACTAACCCTACCCTGACCCTTTATGCCCCCCTAACTCCCACACTCCAACCCTACTCCTCACCAGGGCCACCATTTCAATCAGCTGGCTCCCGTGGTGTGAATCTCTGAATGGAAACTGCACGTGCAGGGCCCCGTCTGAGTGGTTCACTGCTGCTAGAGAAGACATGACTCTCTCTGACCCCGGTGCCCCTCCCTCCCCTCCATCCTCCTAGGACAATGACACACCTGTGGCTAGAACAATATTCAGCATTCTAGTATTGAAGTGATTTAAATGTTCTCTGCAGCTGTGGGCCGATATATGCTGATACGCAGAGAGTGTTCAGCTTCCTGAAGTTTTTATTTTCTGGGAGGTGTTTTTGTTTTGCTAACGTGGCGGTTTGAATGAGCATGGCCACCATGGCTCATGTGTTTGAATACTTGGTCTCCAGCTGGTGGAACTGTTTGGGAAGGAGATGCGGCCTTGTCAGTAGAGGTGTGTCCCTGGGGGCGGGCTTTGACGTACCACCCCCAGTGTGCTCCCAGCTGCTGCCCCAGCAGCCTACCGCCATGCCTTTGCTTTGCCGCCATAGACTCTAACCTTCTGGGACCCTGAGCCTGGTTAAACAAGTTCCGATGATAAGCTGCCGTGGTCATGGTGTCTTACCACAGCAGTAGATAAGACGGGATGCGCTCATCTTCATCCTCTCAACTCTCCAGTTAGGTCAGTCCCTGAGGGCATTCAAGGACTCCGCACCTCGTTTCAGCCCTAGAACTCACAAGGAAAAGCTGGGCATGGTGGCATGCCCCATAATGCCAGCACTGGGTAGATGGGGCCTGGCAGATCCCTGGGACTCACTGGCTAGCCAGACTAGCCAACTTGTTCCAGGCCAGTGAGAGCCACTGTAACAGCATGGACACCTCAGAACTGCAGCCCAGGCTGTATGGCCTTCACATACACATATGCATCCTTCCCAGCACACACGCCACACACACCACACACCACACACCACACACACACCACACATACACACACACCAGACACACACCACACACCACACACACACCACACACACACACACACACACACACACACACACACACACACACACACACCACACACACACCACAAACACACACCACACACCACACACACACACCACACACCACACACCACACACCACACACCACACACACACCACACACACACCACACACCACACACACACACCACACATACACACACACCACACACACACACCACACACCACACACACACACCACACACCACACACCACACACACACCACACATACACACACCACACACCACACACACACCACAAACACACCACCACACACCACACACCACAAACACACACCACACACCACACACCACACACACACCACACACACACCACACACCACACCACACACCACACATACACACACCACACACACACACCACACACCACACACACACACCACACACCACACACACACACACCACACACCACACACACACACACACACACACACACACACACACACACACACACACACACACACACACACACACACACACACACACACCACACACCACACACACACCACACACACACCACACACACACACACACACACACACACACACCACACACACCACACACACCACACACACACACCACACACCACACACCACACACCACACACACACCACACACACACCACACACCACACACACCACACACACACCACACATACACACACACCAGACACACACCACACACCACACACACACCACACACACACCACACACCACACACACCACACACCACACACACACCACACACACCACACACACACCACACATACACACACACCAGACACACACCACACACCACACACACACCACACACACACACCACACACACACCACACACACACCACACACCACACACATCACACACACACCACACACCACACATACACCACACACATCACACACACACCACACACCACACACACACACCACACACACCACACACACACCACACACACCACACACACACCACACACACCACACACCACACACACACACCACACACACACCACACACCACACACACACACACACACACACACACACACACCACACACACACCACACACACACCACACACACCACACATACACACACACCACACACACACACCACACACACCACACACCACACACACACACACCACACACACACACCACACACACCACACACACATACAATCTTTGAGATGATTTTCTTTTCTAAATCTGTAAAACACTCAGAGGTTAGTTAGTATTATGCTATCTATGTAATGAAACTTTTTTGCAAAGGGTAGCCAGGCTCTCTGAAGCCCCACTGAAGCTCATTCCAAGCAAGTTAGTCTCAGGGGTCAGCAACTAAGGGGATACTAAAAAGTTACCAAGGGCGAAGCATAAAGAACTTCTTTGGCTGTACGATTATTTCCTCACAAAGATGAATGTTGGGTTCCGCGTTGTGGATGGAAAGCACCTTATGTGGCCCCACAATCCACAGTCACTTTCCATTACTTCCCTGTCTTCACCCTGGAGTGCTATTTCAGGGTTGCATTCTTCTCCCAACAGGCTCAGCAAAGCCACCTCAAGTTGCTTAGCCCAACCCAGGGCTCCCCTTGTCAGCTGGCTCCCTGGTCTGATGGGCTGTGGGCTGTGGCTGGGCTGTCACCTCTTCAGCGGCCATACCTGGCTGCAGAGAGGGCTGTGAATCAGGTGAACAGCGGTCACTTCCAGGATAATTTCTTGTGAAAGAGATGCACATTGCTTACTCCGGGAGGTAACTACTCACCCTGGGCAAGGTCAGTCTTTTCCGCCTCTCCACACTGTCATTTATACCTCCGCTGAAGGCTTTAGAACTTTCTAGAGACTAGGTTTGGTTTTCTATCAACTTTTTCCTTAGGAACTTGGGCTCTGCCCAAATCCTGTCACATTTGCTTTTGAGTGACCTGGACAGGGGCCCTCTTACTCGTCTCTTACCAGCTGAATACCAGTGATACTTATTTTTCCACGGCCTGCTATTACCACAAAAAGACTGGTTTTTTGTTTGTTTGGTTTGGGTTTTTTGTCTTTTCTTTTTTCCTCCTTCCTTCCCTCCCTCCCCCTCTTCCTTCTTTTTTTTCTTTTTAAGGTTTTTTGAGACAGGGTTTCTCTGTGTAGCTCTGGCTGTCCTGGAACTCGAGCTGTAGATCAGGCTGGCCTCCAACTCAGAGATCCACCTGCCTCTGCTTCCCGAGTGCTGGGATTAAAGGTGTGCGTCACCACAGCCAGGCTCAGAAATATTTTTTTAAAAATTCAGTATTTGGGGCTGGAGAGATGGCTTAATGGTTAAGAACATTTCTGCTCTTCCAATAGATCTGGGTTCAACCCCCAGCACTACATGGTGGGTCACAATCATCTGTAACTCTAGTTCTGGGGAATCTGAGACCCTTTTCTGTCCTCCAAGGAAGGACACATACATGGTGCACAGACACAAATGCCACCCCCACATATAACATATATATTTGTGTGTGTGTATGTATATATTTTAAAAATCAATGTTCTTCAGAAAGAGAGAGAGAGAATAGGATATGCCTCTGAGAAAGTGCCATACAAGCCTGGACCTCTGCTCTGTAGACGGAAACCAAGACCCTGCAAGAGCTGACCACTGGAGATAAGAATCCCTTCAAAGGAGTAGGGGAATGAAGATTATTGAGAACACCAAATAACTTATCAGAAGTGACTGGGATTGTAGTCACGAAAGGAAAGACGGCTTAAGGAGCCAGCTACAGCACCTGACAAGAACACTTCACTCGGAGGGCAGCGCGTCCAGTCATAAAGCCAGCCATTGAAAAGTTAGGGTCACAGGCTTGAGAGCCGGCTCAGTGGTTAAGAGCAGAATAGCTCATCAGAGGACCAAGGTTTGGCTCCCAGCACCCACAATACCTCTAACTCTAGTTCTAGGTGACCCAACAACCTTTTCTGACTTATGAAGACACTGCATGCATGCATGGGGTGTATACACACACACACACACACACACACAACTTCTTAAAGAAGTTACAATCATTTCCATTGGCCCAGAGACAGCTTTCCTTTCTATTCTCCTTCTTTTAGCCTCAAGACAAAAATCCTTAAACATAGCCTAAAATGTCCTGGGGAGCCTGGTCCCTAGTTCCAGTTTTAAAAGCATTTCTTTTTTATTTAATTTTTTTGCATTATGATACATGATGTATATACAGTCACCCCACCACCCACACAGCCAATTACCTTGTGAAGTCAGCTACCTGCGCACGCCTCTCTGCCTATGAGAACACTGATCTCATTCTGGCAAGTTCCTCTTCTTGCTGGTGGGTTTTACAATCTTTGCTTAGCTCTGGGTTTGGGGGTTTGTTGGTTCATTTGTGGTTTTGTGATAGCTCTTATGTATCCCAGTCTGGCCTTGAACTCTCTGAATAGCGAAGAGTGGCCTTAACCTTTTCCTCTTCTTGCCTTTAGTGAGTACAGATGTGACAGGGTTAGCTAGCCACCGCGCCCAGTGTCTACAGGCGGCCTTGGGTGTGCCAAGTGAGTGCTCCCTCTGCATGGTTTTGGGAGTGGATAAGGAGCACCTTCTTAGCACCATCATTCAACGCTATTCTGAAGGATTTGCTCAGCTCGGTGTGTACCCCTGCAGTTCATTCAGTTTTAATTCTGTATCATGAGCCAGTGTGTGAAGAACTTCGACTTCACTTGCCCAGACTCCTGGATTTAGGGGGCTGTTTCCAGCTTGGGGTTTTATAAATATTGTCGCTGTGAATATTTTGAAACATGTTTTCTGTTGCCCACTTGGAAAAGTCACTCTAAGGATGTCCCCAGGAGACCAATGGCAGGCTCGAGTGTCTGCAGGAGTGCCAAGATTTCCCAGGGACTATCATCAGTTTGCTGTGTCAGCTCACCTTACCCCACATGCCTGTCAGCACTTGCCGGACGTGTTCTATCAGATGCTTGAACTTCTGCCAATCAAGTAGGGGTGACTTTATAGCGCATGTGGGTTCTTTTTATTTGCTTTGTGTGGGTGCACCTCTTCATGTGCCTCTGTGCGTGTGAGGGTATGTGTGAGTGTGTGTGTGTGCGTGCATGTGGAAACCATAAATCAATTTCAGTGTCTTCCTCTGTCAATCACCTTAAAATTTTTACGTTTATTTACTTTGTGTGTTGTGTAAAGATATGTAAATACGTGAGCATGCATGTGCCAAGACATACGCATGGTGTCTGGAGGACAATTTTCTGGAGTTAGCTCTCTTCTTCTACAGTGTGGATCCTGGGAATCGAACTCAGATTGTCAGGCTTTGTGGCAAGAGCCATACTCCCTGAGACATCTTGCTGGCACCGTACTTTTTGATGCAGAGTGTCTCGCTGAACTGGGAACTCACTGATTTGGCCAAACTAGCTGGCCAGCAAGCTCTACGGTTCCTTTTGTCTCTGCCTCCCCAGTGCTAGGATTACAGGTGTCTGCCGCCATATGGCTTTTTCTGTGGGTGCTGGGATTTGAACTCAGGTCTTCGTGGTTGTGTAGCAAGCAATGTACAGACTAAGCCATCTCCCCATACTTCATTTATTATTTAAATGTATTTATTTTTATTTTATGTGAATAAGCATTTACTTGCATATATGTTTGTGCACTATCTTTGTGCCTGTTGCCCAAGGAGGCAACAGGGCATCAGACCCTCTGGAGCTGGATTACAGATGGTTGTTAGGGGCCATATGGGTGCTGGGATCTTAACCACTGAACCATATCTCCAGCTCCGTGTTTCTTAGTTTTTGATATAGCCCAGGCTGGCTTTAAACTTGCTTTGTAGCTGAAGACAACCCTGAACTCCTGTTGTGCCTGCCTCCACCTTTTGAGTTTCTGGGATTACAGAGACATACCACCATTTTGGCTGCTCTTTTTTCCTTAAGAAATAATTCTCACAGCCGGGGTGGCCGTGGTGCACACCTTTAATCCCAGCACTCAGGAGGCAGAGGCAGGTGGATCTCTGTGAGTTCAAAGCCAGCCTGGTCTACAGAGTGAGTTCCAGGACAGCCAGAGTTACAACAGAGAAACCCTATCTCAAAAAACCAAAAATAAAATAAAATAATAAAATAAAATATAAATAAATAAATAAATAAATAAAATAATTCCCATCTGTTCCCCTCCTGGGTCCATACCCAAAGAAGTCCATATCCTGCCACAGCGACGCCTGAGCACCGTGTTTGTTTCGGCTCTACTCACAACAGCAAACAAATGGAACCAGCCTAGGTGCCTAGCGACAGATGAACGGACAACGAAAATGTGATCCATGTATAAAGAGAATGTCGTTTAGTTGTAAAGGGAAACAAAATCATGAAATTTGAAGGAAAAATGGATAGACCTAGAAAGTGTAATATTAAGCAAAGTGACCCAAACTCAGAAAGAAAAAAAAAAGAATACATGTGTTCCCTCAGGTGTGGCTCCTAGCCAATAATGTATACATATATAAACATGTAGACAGCTGTAAGTGTGGGTATAGAATAACATTTAGAAAGAAGACTAGGGGAGGGTGATCACAGGCAATGAGGAAGAATGAAATTCAGGCAGAAAGACATGAATCATGAAAAGGAATACGTGTGTGTGTGTGTGTGTGTGTGTGTGTATACATATATGTGTGTGTGTGTATGTGTATATATATATATATATATATATATATATATATACATATATATATATGGTTTCTCTGTGTAGCCCTGGCTGTCCTGGAACTCACTCTGTACCAGGCTGGCCAAACTCAGATTTCTGCCTGCCTCTGCTGGGATTAAAGATATTAGCCATCAGCACCCAGCATATTTTTCTTTCCTATCGTGGATACATGAATTCAATTTTCCTGAAGTAGCAAGAATCATTTCTGTACTTCAAAAGAATCCAACATGTGTTCCTCCTCTGAGACAGGGGCTGTGAATGTGGGCTTTCTCTTTAATTCCACTGAGGTCAGTGCAATGGGAATTAGAGCGACTTATCCCTGAGTATATTCGCCACACTGACCTGTTTAGAAAAAGTGATTTTCTTCATTTGTTCTTCTGGAACTGGAGTTACAGACCACCGGGAGTCACCACATGGTTCTGGGAACTGAACCCAGGTCCTCTGCAAGAGCAACAAGTCCTCTTAACCTCTGAGCCATCCCTCCATCCCCCATAATTAATTTCTAATATTATCTTTTTAAAATTTCAGAGTTTGCCACTTATATTAGGTTTTGAAGCCACATGGAGCACATTTTGTGAGGCAGGAGGCCAACTGAACTGTTTCCACACGGAAAATAAATCTAGCACCATTTGTCAGAAATGTTGTCTTTTACCCACTGACTAATAACTTGTCTTCTCTCTCTGTCTCCACACAGAATCTGTAGATGTGCTTTCTGTATGCAGCCCCTTTCCCTCTTCTTCCTTCTCATTTGCACATCTTGGGGGGAGGCTCTAATTTTTGTTCCATTGTGCCATTCGTCCCTTTTCATGTCAATCAAACACGGTCTTGTTTGGTTTATGTTCTGGTATCTTCTAGGAGTGACATGTACTTGGCATGCATATGCTATGATACTATGTAGCGGTCAGAGGACAACTTGCTAGAATTGGTTCTTTCCTTCTACCATGTGGATCTCAGGGATCAAACTCAGGTCCTACTGTGTAGGACCGTGTCAGATAAAATCTAATGTGAGCCATACATATAAGTTGCATATAAAATTTGAAATTTTCTTTCTTAAAAAATGATTGTTATTTTATGTTCATTGATTCCTGTTTTTGCATGCATGCATGTCTATGTGAGCATGTCGGATACCCTGGAACTGGAGTAACATATGGTTGTGAGCTGCTCTGTGGGTGCTGGGAATTGAACCTGGGTCCTTTGCAAGAACAGCCACTACATTTAGCTGCTGAGCCATCCCCCAGCCCCATAATTTGAAATTTTCTGATAGCTATATTAAAAATTTTAAGTGGAATTAATTTTTATATTTTATTGAGCCTTTTTAGCAAAATACTATAATCTCGGAATAGTATTCAAATAAGTAGTGGGGGGTTTGGTTTTGCTCTTTAAGACAAGGTCTCATACAGTAGCCAAGGCTAGCCTCAAACTCACAATGATTCTGCTGCGTTAGCCTCCCAAGTAGATTGCAGGCCTGAGCTACCACACCCAGCGATATAATTGTTGATATGTTACACTAGGATTTGGGGTACTGGGTTCTTTGTTTGTTATTGATTTTGTTTGTTTGAGACAGGGTCTCACTATGCATACACTATGCATGGCAGCTCCAGGGCTGGCTGGCTCTGAACTCCCAGAGATCTGATTGCCTGTCTTCTGAGTGCTGGAATTAAAGGTGTGCATGACAAGCATGGGTACTGTCTGTGACTGCTCTGTTTCTGTTTACTCTTGTGCCTCTCTTGGGGTACACACTTTTCAAGTGTTCCACAGTCTCTGTGACCGGTGGTCACCAACTCAGGCTATACTGATACAGGGGGAAATCGAGGTCCCTAGTTTCATTAATAAAAGAACTTAAGACTAAGCTCAAACAAAAGCACAGGGTCAATTTTATTAAATTTCTTATAAAAACTGTCAGCAAGTTATAAACCTCAGCAGGTGTCCAGAAGAGGAAGATGGAGGAGAGAAAAGGCCAGGCCATTTAAGTTGGCAAGGAGATCAGACATATGGCTGACAGGCAGCCACGTGGCAGGGAGGAAAATCTTCAGCATAAGGAAACCCAGCATCCAAACATGCGGGAGAAAAAGCCCAAAGGGTTAAGGAAAGCATGCTTAGAGAATCTAAAAAAAGGAGGTGGGGGAGACTTGTGTAATTCAGAAAATCAGGCACTGCACTAAAGATAGATGTCTTTAGCATGATCTAAGGTGAGCCTGCCATCATAGGTGTGGTCCTTAGGCAAAGGGCTTGAATCAACCCAGCTGGAATTGTTGGCTTTCACTGAAGCCAGAGACTCCGTTCTCTTGACCAGGAGCTGAGGCTTGTTTGTCTGCTTTTCCTACTCCTGCCGTCTGGTGCAGTGTACGATGGAAATGGGGGTTGCTCGAACTCACCTGGCCATCCACCCCGAGCAGATGCCTCCAGCGTTTCACCGTTAAAGAGGAAATTTGCTGTGGGTATTTTTATACGTACTTTCCCTGGGAGTAATCAGTTCCCTTGTAGTCCTAATTTTACTCCTGATTTTAAAAACACAAACTAGGCTTGGTGGTGCACGCCTGCAGTTCAGAAACTCTGGAGGCCGGCGTCTGCCTCATTCCACTTAAGCGCCGGGTCACCTGGGATGGGATTGGGATCCATTCTCAATCAATTTAAATATTTAAAAGGTTTTATTATGATTTTTATTTTTTGATCCATTAGTTACTTAGACGCATACTTGTTAACTTAAAAATATATGGGGCTTCTGACGTTATTTTTTTTTATGAAGATTTTGAACTTAATGAATTATTTAAGGGGGCCCCCCGTATTGCCTGTGTGTCTCTCCTACTTCTGCATGGGTTCCAGGGATGGAACCAGATTACTAGTCTTGTGTGGCAAGCACCTCCTTCCGCCCAGCCATCTTGCCAGTCCTGCTTGTTGCTTTTTTGACCTTCGTTTTACTGTATTGTATACTTCTGTGCCTTTTATGTATTGAAAATGTCTTGAGGAGAGCTGTTTTGGTAAATATTCCTTTTGCACTGAAAAGACTATGCCGACACCGTTCTAGTAAAGTCCCCCGTCAGGCTTATAAGTCATGTTCAAATCTCCTGTTATCTTACTAAATACTTTTTTTTTCCTACTGGTCTACTGAGGGCAGATGGTAAACCTCCCACTTTAAATTGTGGATTCTTCTGTTTTTCTGGAAGCGTCTTCCTTCTGTTTTTTGCACTTTCAACGGTGGTACTTTGCATGCCAATTTGAAACCTTTCTCCTGGTGAAGTGAGCCCCTTACTATGAAGGGGCTTCCTTTGTCTTTGTGATGCATTTCCCCTCTATTTAAATAGCTGCGCCAGCCCTTCCCCTCCGCATTAGCCTGCTGTTTACCCGCGGTCCACTTAACTAGCCTTGCTACATAAACACCCCTTACAGTTACCTCTTGCGAATTCCATCTGCTGGAATTCCATGCAGCCTGGCTTTTAAAAAAATTGACCACAGTACTAGTCCACTAAGTTTACTGAATCACAGGACATTTGACCTTACATCATCTGTTCATCTCCCATCTTGTGTTTATTTTTTCTCTCTTCTTGCTTGCTTTTCTAGTTTTTTTCCCCCCCTCTACTCTCGCGCACAGCACCGTTCTCTGAGTTTGCTTTCCTCGGGTGTTTACCCTAACCTTGGCAACTTGTATTCTTTAACTTCTTTATTTTGCTCCGGGGTGTGTAAGGATCTTAGCACACTTGAACTCCACTCGCCCTTGCGACTCGTGGCTCTTGTTAATTTCCCGTCTGTTTTTCTTGGGAAAACGTGGTTTCTGCTTTTTTACCATCAGTGTTTTTCATTGTCTCTTCCTCATTGCATCAGACCTCTCCAGTCTGCCGGTCCCGTCCCCCCACCCCCCACCCCACCCCCAGTTCCTCGGCTGGAATTCCCCTCAGGGACGTGCAAATTCCTAGTCTCTGTATTCGCAAATGTCTTTATTTTACCTTTGTTCTTGGCGGTTATTTCCATGGAATATACAATTCTCGGATGATGTTAATTTTCAATCGGGAAGGGGGCATGTCGTCCCCTGCGGTCTGGCTTCCTTTGCGCTTAATAAAAACTCAGGTGCCAATCTAGCGTTCTCTTTTTTTTCTTCGTCGGACATAGGTGTTTGGAGTTTATTCTAAGAATAGGGAACTACGGGATGTTTCCAAGCACTGGGTGACTCGGTCTGGTCTGGCAGAAAGCGTACTGGGTCACAGGGTTGGGGGAGGGGGACCGCGACCGGAGGCTGTTGCTAAGAATCCGGGCTGTGGGGGTGGTGAGGGGCTGTCCCGAGTCACCTCCAGGAGGTCAGAGAGCCAGGGTCTGGGGACGAAGCAGGAGTGGGGGCGACTCGGACCCGATCGCCAGTGTAGAGAAAACTGGCAAGGCTCGGGGCTGGGTCGGGGATAAGGAGTTCTCCGTTCGTTCCACACTAAAGTTGCGGGAGAAGTGGAGAAAACCTAGGCTGCGGCGGAGGACCGCTAGAGTCCAGGCTGTGGCGGGGTCTGGGGCCAGCAAAAAGGGGTCTCCACCAGCGACGAACTGTTACCGCCTAACCTGGGGCCCTCTGGGTAGGACGCTCGCGTGTGACCTGTGCTTTTTAGCGCCATCGGCTAGGACTCGTTAGGGTCTGACGGGTGGACGCGGAGGCACCAGTTCAGGCCTGCCTAGGTTACACGCTCCATGTGGGAAGCCGGCCCCTCTCCCCCGGCTTCATTTCCTAGGTGGGGGAAAAAAAAGGTCTTTTTTTTTTTCCTATCCGCACAACACAGCCCCACACCATTTTTTAAAAATCCCATTGTTTTTATTTTGTTTTACGTATTTATTTGTTTGGCTTTTCCGAGACACGGTTTCTCTGTTGCAACTCTGGCTGTCCTGGAACTCGCTCTGTAGACCAGGCTGGCCTCCAACTCACAGACATCCGCCTGCCTCTGTCTCCCAAGTGCTAGGATTAAAGGCGTGCGCCACTACCCCAAGCCTTAAGGTTTTTTTGTTTTTTAGTAAATATTTTACGTGTATGAGTGGTTGCCTGCCTGTGTGTATGCATGTGCATCACCTGTGTGCCGATGTTGGGAACCGAACCCAAGTCTTCTGAAAGAGCAGCAAGTGCTCTTAAACGCAGCGCCCTCTCTCACCCTTGTTTCAATTATTTGAGACAGGGTCTTATGTAGCTCAGGCTGGCCTTGAACTGATCTTCCTGCCTCAGCCGCCCACGTGCTGCGGTTACAGGCCTGCGGCAGCACTCACTTTCGGCTTCAGGGTCACACCATTTTGGACCTTCCGAGTCATCGGAAGGATGTGGGGACCTAATCACGTCCAGGTCGTCAGAAGCCGAGCAGCGAGATGGGGTACGCCGTAGCCCGCTGCGCTCAGAAGCGGAGCATCACAGCCGCGGCTGGCCGACCGACCGACTCGGCCAGGAGGCGGGGCCAGGGAGAGGGGCGTGACTCTCCAGCGGCCAGGAGGCGGGGCCCGGCTGCAAGGGGCGGGGCTGACCCTCTTGGGCGTTCTCAGAGGCCTGCCCGCACGCGCGCGCGCGCGCCCGCTCGCCGGCGCTGAGGAAAACGTTGCGCAGGTTCAAAAATGGAACGTCGGCGGCGTGAGGGAGCGCTAGGGGGTGTGCGCGCGTGCGCGTGCGCGCCCGGCCGAGCCTGACGGGGTCCCCGCCGGCCGGAGCATCGCGCGCAGCAGCCGCGGCCCCCGCAGCTCCACCCCCGGCCCGGCCCGGCCCCGGGCCCACTCGCTCGCCGCCCCGCATGGAGCTGTCAGCCATAGGCGAGCAGGTGTTCGCGGTGGAGAGCATCCGGAAGAAGCGCGTGCGGAAGGTGAGGCTGCTCGGGGGCGGCTCCCGCGACGCGGCGAGGTCGCCTCCCGCTCCCCAGCACCGCCCCCTCCAGGCCGGGCAGAGCGAGGAAAGTGGTGCGGGGGCCACCTGGGGACCCTGCGATGCTTGGCGGGTCTCCACAGCACGTCCCCCACTTCCCCCACTTTCCCCGCCACGGTGTAGGGCCAGTCGAGTTAAAGTTGTTGCCCTGAGATGCTGGTGCATCTGAGGCCACCTGGGATGGAGATGAGATTGGGTCTAGAGATTCTGAGCTCCATTCGGCCTCGTCCCCTTTACAGTCAGTTTCGGGGAAACTAAAGTTCGAGTTGAGGAAGCAACTTGCTAGTGCCTTAGAGTCAAAGTGAATCTCGAACTCGGCTCTCTGGATTCTTAGTACCAAGTTGGCAGCAGAGCTTTGGGAAAGTCTCTGGCCTCTCAAGTTTTCCTGGTGGACTTTGACCTTCCCGGATCCCAACCCCCAGGGCACACCTTTCTTCTCCTCCCCCCATTCCTCCCCTCCCCCACCTACCAGCCGGGTGCAGCTCGGAAGCCTGGGCCACTGTTGTTGGGGCATCCTCGAAGCTCCTCCCCCTTCTGCCAAGGCCTTCCACACACACCCTGAGATTTCAGGAGGCGGTCCTGCCGCGCTCAGGACCACACACCTCAGCCTGGAGTTTCCGGTCCAGACCTCAAGTCTACACTCTGTGCACGTGCTTGCCAAGGGGCTCCTCTCAGAGTGAACTTGGTTCTGAGCATATGCACGGGAAAATTTTTCCTCTCCTTGGACCTACAGAAGGTCCCCTTCCCTTTTTCCCCTGCAGCTCCTTAGGAAGCTTCCGGCAGCCACTTTCTCCCACTTGACTGAAGTGCAGACTGGGGAGAACCTGCTGTAGGATCCTCAGGGCTTTGGGGTATGGCTGACTTATTGGTTAGGGCTGCCTCCTTTCCCTGCCTTCCCAAGGTGCTAGACTGAAGCGGGCATAGCCATAGCCATCATCCCTGCCAGGGCACAGGGGTAGGTAAAAAAGAGAACACCTCATTATCGTTCAACCCAGCTCCCTTTTCTTAGACCTGGCATTCTGGCGGAGGACACAGATGCGGGATGGATGAAGAAGTAAATACAGATGGCTTTGGCGGATTAGGTGCTTTTCGTAAAGAGCTGTCCACTGTGTGGTGCTAGGGAGGGAAGCTTTGGCAAAGGTGGTCAGGGAGGAGGGACTACAAATTAACCTCAAAGCTCTCATATTAGAGATGCTCTACCCTGTGCTCCGGGCTGGACTGGACACTTAAAGACCCCTTTCCCTTGGGATTCCAGTTTCTAACAAGTAGAGAGCCACTTTTTGATGCGGTCCTGCAGGCAGTCTCTCCCAGAGTTGTGGGACGCCCCAGAGAGGAAAACTACAGTCTCCAGTAGCTTCCTTTCTGAATGTGAGGAAGCATGATCTTGGCATGGGTCTTCAGCCACTGGACATGGCTGTGCATGTATGTGGTTTCAGTTTCCCTCTGTGACATGAGCCCCTTGGGTTCCAAGGATGGTTGGGACCAGTTACACTTCCAGGCTGCAACAGGGAGGGCTCTGGGATGGTCATGTATTGACCAGAGTTTGGGGGAGTTGTCTCTGGGTTGACAGGGTCTGGTAGCTCACTTTGAGGTTCATAGGCTGGGGATACTGCACTGTTGCAGAGGGTCCTTCGGGCTTTATTGCCCTGCAGGTGGCTGTACGGTGTGTGTGGATCTAGCTCACTGCCTTTTTTCTTTTCACAGGGCAAAGTGGAGTATTTGGTGAAGTGGAAAGGATGGCCCCCCAAGTAAGGCTCGTGTGTGTGTGTCCCCCTCTGTTGTCCCTTCCCCATGCTGGCTTCTAGGCCTCACTTCCCCCCTGCTAGGGAGTGTGTCCCCTCATCCTGCCCCCCTATTTCTTGCCATGGGAGTGAAAGCCCAGCATCTTGGCTTCTGCAGTGGCTGCTGGCTAGGTGAAGGTCCCCATGTGAAGCAGGTTCAGTGCTAGGTGAAATGGGAACCTTGGGCAGTGGAGCCCCAGTTTTCAGTGCAGTCAGTGTAGGGCCTGGGTCATCTTGCACTTGGATGGTTTTATCTTGTCTGCAGAGTAAGTTACTAGGCATTCTTTTTAAGTAGGTGTGATTCTGAGCTTTTTAGGTGAGGAAACAGACAGTAAGCAACTTGCCTTAAATCACACAGCAAGGGGAGGCAGAGATGGGACTTGAACTAAGCCTGACCATTTTCAATCCTCTCCAATGTCTTCCCAGCATTCTTTGTCAGTGTTATGGGGTAGAGAGCTAGGTGCAGATACCTAGCACATCTGGTGGACCTCTTGGTAAAGCCAATCAGGAACCTTCTCACTAATCAATCACCTCCCAGAAAAGAGTTGATTTGTGAATATTCTGCCCTGTCACCGCCATACTGGCTCCTGGAAACTCCCTCTGCTTTCCTGATAGCTCTGACAGCCTCTGGAAATTTATTCTCCTTCTCTCTATGTGTACTGGGGGCGGGGGGAGGGGGCATGTTGTGGAGGTATAAGGCTGACCCGGGTCCTGGGGTATCATGGAGGGATGGTGGAAAGAGAGAAAGACAGCCTCTAAGTGCCTCAGCTTCCCGCTCTTCAAAGTGGATTCAGTGACTCAGACCTTAGCCTCTCTCACAGGCTGCTTAGCCTAAGGTGAAAGGCCTGGGCATTGGTTCAGGATGGACCACAGGCATCCAGCTGGTGCACTGATGACCAACGTGTAGATAACACACTTGTCTACCCTTCTACTATATCTCTCCTTCCCAAATGTCCCTCCAGTGGTTACTAGTGGTCATCTGGCCTGGGCAAAGTGGCAGAGGGAGTGAGGGAAAAGGGGAACAGCCAGCGGCCTGAACAGGGCTCAGCTTTGCTGTCACCTGCAACCGCAGCTGCAGCTGACCATATTGACAGAGCTTCCCTGAGGAGAAGGGGAGCTACTGCCTCGACAGCCGTCCTGTTTCTGCCCGAAGCCATTTGACTAGATCTTGAGGGTGATGCCTTCTGCTCCCTTTGCTTCTGGATTTCAAGCTTAGCTGCCCAGCGGCACCTGTGAGCTCTTGGGCAAGTCCTCAGCCTCTTCTTGCTGGTCTTCAAATAACTGAACCCCCAAAGCCTCTTGTAGAACTACTTGTTCTGGGAGTTGGACTGACATCCTACAGGGTCAGCCGGGTGGGCCTTTAGGCTGTATTTTTCTCTTGGGAGGGATGATTCCATTCCAAATAACTTAAAGTATCCTTAGGATAAAATCGTCTTTTCAGATGGAGAACCTGAGGTCATTACAGAAACATCACTGTCAGCCACTGCAGCACAATAACCGTTTCCTTTGAGGCCTATCACCTGTGCGAGACAGATCCAGCGGCCAGGCAGCCCCGCTTCACTTGGAGAGCTGTTGGCTGGAGATTAGGCCAGAGCCTCTGATCAGCTGTTTTTCAGGGAACTGACTTGGAGCAGAAGCTGAGAAAGTGGGGAGCGGTTGTCAGGCCTGGGATTCTTGGGTCAGGGTGAGATCCTCCCATTTTGCAGCTACTCTATTAGCAATAGTGACAGGAGGGTACCCTTGGCAGGCCTTGCAGAGACATTTGTTCCTTCCCATTTTCTGCCTGAAAAAGACAAACAGCAGCCTCCCATTCCCAGGGAATGTGGTAGAGAACGCTTGGATCTTCTGGGGGCACCAGGCAGAGGATGTTGGTACGGGAGCTCTGTTTGCCTCAGAGACCCTGGGGTACTCCTTCTGCCTCTGGCTTCTCAGCACCCTGATGTGCCCCCATCTTGAAGACCTTCACCCTTTCCCTGCACACATGCCTCTTGGAGCTTTAGTAATGATGTTACCAAGCTTGGTAAGGTTACCAAGCCTGTGTGAGAGCCCTGTTATGAGCCAGCATCACCCACTTTACAGATGGAGAGTCCTCATTTGAGAATCTGACCTACCCTGACTGGAGTGTCTTGCTGTTGGCTTTTCTGGCACCAGATCATCATGCCTCCTTATGAACCTTGGTTATGATTGACAAGCTGTGACCTAAGGCAAAACTCTTTGACTGTGCCTCCATTTCCTCATGTGTGCATGAAACCCACTAGGAGTCAATAATGCACCCTGGCAGCCAGGTACAGTGCAGGGTGTCTCCTCTTCAGGCCCAGAAGCCTGGTTTGGCGCTGGCAGCCATTCCTGCAACTCTAGGCTCCTGAAGCTGGTTTAATGAACCCTTCTTAGACACACTCAAGTATGTGTGTCATGTGGCTTAACATATCGAATCTTCTCCACAATTCAAAGCTGAGGGAAAGCTAAGGGATTACAGGGAGACCCGCTTTAGAATGAGGCTCAGCAGTTGGGGCGGTTGAAACTGGAGTCCTGGAGCTGGCCTGCCTTCCGCGTGGCCCCAGCTCTCCCGGTTTCTGCATACAAGACAGCAGGCCCCTCCCCCCACCCCGAAAGGCAGGCTGGGGCCCGGCAACCTGTCTTGCTGGGGTGCTGTGCTCCACCCCAACCGCCTGACCCCAGCTCCCTGATGACTGCTGAGCGGGGAAGCCTGGTGTAGTGGTGGAGCTTGTTTACCCGGCTGGCGGGGGCGGGGCAACGGTCACGTGGCCATGTTTATCTCCAGCGGGCAGGCGCGTCCCTTCCTGGTAGGTTTGTAATGATCTGTGCTTGCGTGCAGGAGCGCGCTTGTACGTGCACCAAATATTTGCAGCAGCACTTCGCAGGCACTGTTTGGACCTTCTCTGCAAGACCCTGCTGCTTCACTTTGCCTCAGGGGCTGGCATTCTCCCACCTCCATCCCTTTCTCTGCCTTGGAACTTGGTTCTAGGACCCTGGCTGCCCTTTCCTAGACCTAAGCAGTGATCCTCTCCAGGAGATGCTCCAGCCCTTTGGAGCCCAGGAGATGACTTGGGCAAGTTGTTAGACCTCTTTGCCTCTGTTCTCATCTGTAACCTGGAGTGATTATTTATGAGCCTGTCTCGGTGAAATATCACAGAGGGGGAGGGGATCCTTAGGGTAGCTTGGTGCCTTTGCTGTGATGGACACAGAGCTGTTTTTCAGATGAGGGAATTGAAGTCCAGAGAAGGGTAGGGACTTGCCAGGAATCACATAGTAGCTGCAGCAGTAAGACATGGGCCTGAAGGTGGGCACGGCAGGCCCTAGAGGCTGAGCAGGTAGTAAGGGCAGAAGGCATGAGTTCCACATGCCTCGGACCAGGTGGTCAGCTCAGCAACTTTTCTAGAACACCCTGGTAGCTAGGCTTGTGCTGGGACTCTGAGAGACAGTGGCCCCTGAGTTATGCCAGTTGCATTCATAGTTGCATTTGCCCTGCTTCATAAGGGCCAGTTGGGAAGGGAAGCTACAAAAACCTGGCTGTTAAGGATAGCTAGGAGCTGGCTGCTGGATGGAGAGAAGAGTGTATGTGCCTAGCTGTCTTGATCAGCAGGAAGGAGCTGTGTGTGCATGCTGGGGCTGGTGGTGCTCATTCCTGAACCCCTAGATCAGTGGTTCTCAACCTGTGGGTCATGACCCCTTTGGGAGTCGAACGACCCTTTCACAGGGGTCACCTAAGACCATCTACATATCGGATATTTACATTGTGATTCATAACAGTAGGAAAATTATAGTTATGAAGTAGCAACAAAAATAATTTTATGATTGGGGTCACCACAACATGAGGGACTGTGTTAAAGAGTCGCAGCATTAGGAAGGTTGAGAACCACTGATTTAGAAGCAGCCTAAGATCCCAAATGTCAACTGAGTAGTAACAGGAGGAAGAAGGAAGAGTTCTGTGCGTGCCCTTCTTCCTGGTCCAGAGACTTAAGAGAAAGGTTTTAGTTCTTAGGATGTTTCTCTGCTTCCTTTCTCCTTGCTGAAGTGCCCTCCCACCATTTGTCTGCTTTCTCCAGGAGGACCTTGGCCTGAATCACAGAACATGGCCTTGTCTTGGTTTAAAAAAAAATGTGTGTGTATATATATATATATATATATACACACACACACACACATGTGTGTGTGTGTGTGTGTATAATATATATCACAGGACACGGTGGCACATGCCTTTAATCCCAGCACTCCTAAGGCAGGCAGATCTCCTGAGTTCCAGGCCAGTCTGGTCTACAGAGAAAGTTCCAAGACAGCAAGGGCTACGCAGAGAATCTCTGTCTCAAAAAAACCAAAAAATTATATATGTGTATGTGTGTGTTTACACATGTACTTCATATGTATTGTTCATATTCTGTTTTATTCTTTAATAATTTCATGTGTATATATTTTTAAAAAATTTAATTTTTATGCATGTGAATTTTTTGCCTGCATGTATGTATGTGCACAACCTGAGTGTCTCAGAGGCCAGAGGGTGGCATCAGATCTAGAACTGGGGTTGCAGGTTCTTGTGAGCCATTGTGTGGGTGCAGGAACTGAATCCAGTTCCTCTGCAAAATCAGTAAGTGTTCTTTACTGCTGAGCCATCTCTCCAGTCCCTAAATGTGATCATATTTACCTCATTCCCTTCTCTTTTTTTTTTTTGGTTTTTCAAAACAGGGTTTCTCTATGTAGACCAGGCTGGCCTTGAACTCAGAGATCTTGCCTCTGCTTCTGTAGTGCTGGTATTAGAGGTGTGTGCCATAACATCTGGCTTCCATTTCTCTTTCATCTCTACCTGGAACCTTTCTTCCCAACATGTCCCATTATTCATTCATATATATATATATATATATATATATATATATATATATATATACACATACACTCACACACATACACACACACATACATACATGTATATATGTATACATATATGTATGTAGTCATTGAGTTTAATTGTAATTGTTTGCTTGTGGGGTTATTTACTGGGTTATAGGCACTTTACCAGCAACCACATCCCTGAAGGAAAATGACTTCTTTTCCAGCAGCATTAATTCTGCCCACTGCAACACAGATCTATGTGTATAAACACATACTTAGAAGTCAGTTTGACAACATGTCCCTTTAACAAAACAACAAACTTAGGTGACCTCCTAGGATCTGTGATTCTGCCCCCCAGTGGGCTTTTAACAGGTTTACAACACCAGGCTGTGGAGTACATCTCAAAGCGATTCAGAAAGCAGTTGGCTACTTTCTTAATGTTTACACCTCTGTTGCACCATTGGTAGTGTCTGGCCCAGCAGGTCAGTATTTTAACAATCAGGATTCATCACTGGGTAGGACTATCAGTGCCTTTCTCCATGGTAGCCTGCATAGCACCTTTCAGAACTACGAAAACTAACCAATAAAGAGCCCCGCCCACAGGTCAGGTTTAGCTTGATTTACCATGTCCTATAATCAAAATATGCGGTGTCTTCAGCATCAGCGTCCAACCACCTAAATTTAGTGGGCAACCAAGAACAGTGATGATATCCTGTTTCGTTTCGGGCCCCTAGGCCTTCTTGACCAGCAGCGCACAGGAAGGTATCTCATGCCTGGCACCGAGATTTTTGTTTAATAACCTGAGCCTTCTGGGAACAGCAGCATCCACTCAATTGCAGGATACTTCCATTTACAATAATGCTTTTAAAAATATTACTTTTAAAAAAAAGTGTGAGGACACATATATACCTCTCTGTCAAGGTTAGAGGACAGCTTGTGGTTCTCTCCATCTCCGAGGTAGACTCTACCTGGTGGGTCCCAGGGATCAAACTCAGGTTGTCAAACTTGGCAGCAAGAGCCTTTACCTGCTGAGCCATATTACCAACCCTCAAACTCTTTTAATGTATATTAATATATTAATACTTCCTATATTGATAATAATAGCATGTCATGTGTATGGTTTGTTAGCATTGTTATCAGTTCTATGTATGTATGTGGTTATGTGTACATGAGTGCAGGTGCCCAAGGATACCAGAGGAGGGCGCTGGAGCTAGGCAGTACCCCCAGTTGTTAGCTTCCTGACCTGGGTGCTGGAAACTGGAAGCTCTCTGCAAGAAGAGCCATGTGCTCTTAGCTGCTGAGTCATCGTTTCAACGTCTATATTTTTAAAAGTATCTTACAGATTAGTGGGTTTTCTGTAAGACTTTTCATGCATCCATAGTTCTGATTAACTCCTTCCCCCGCCCCCTGCCCTCACTCCACTTAAGCCTTCCTACCCCTGGCATTCTGCTTTGCTTTTCATGGCACGTGTGCTCTGCTCTCCCTCTCCCTCTTCAAAGCACCCTCCCACCCCCATCTCCTGAGACCTTTCTAGTTTCCTGACGCCTACAAACAATACAAAGTAACACAAATTAAATAATTGAAGCTAGTATCCATCTATGAGAGAGTATGTGGTGTTTGTCTTTCTGGGCCTGGGTTACTTCATAGCATATTTATTTAGCATATTTTAGCATATTAGCAAATTTAGCATATTTTCCACTTCCATCTATTTTCCTTCAAATTTTATAATTTAATTTTTCTTTACATCTGAAAAAAATTCCATTTCATATGTGCTACGTTTCACTCTCTGTCCATTACTTGATGAGCATTTAGCTGATTCCATTTCCTAGCCATGATGAACAGAGCACAGTGACCACAGACGAGCAAGTATCTCTGCAGTAGTTTTTTGAGTACATGCCACAATGTATAGTTGGGTCCATGCCTTTTTTTTTCAAATTGAGACAGGACCTCATTGTATAGTCCTAGCTGGCCTGGAATTCCCTATGTAGACCAGCATACCCAGGCATCCATCCATACATCCACTCACACGTTTATTTTAAATTTTATTTATTTATGTATTTTTTAACATAAGAGAGCTCTGCATGTTTGCTTGCATGCCAGAAGAGGGCAGCAGATCCCATTGTAGATGGTTATGAGCCACCTCGTGGCTGCCGGAAATTGAAATCAGGACCTCTGGAAGAGCAGCCAGTGCTCTTAACTGCTGAGCCATCTTTCCAGCCCCACCAGCTATCCATTTTTAATTAAAAATTTTATACTTCTAGCTATGGTTGTTATTTTCCCAGTTAACTGCTTTAAAATTTTATTTTTAGCTGGGCAGTGGTGGCACCTTTAATCTCAGCACTTGGGAGGCAGAGGCAGGCAGATCTCTGTGAGTTCGAGGCCAGCCTGGTCTACAGAGCGAGTTCCAGGACAGTCAGAGTTACAACAGAGAAAACCTGTCTCGAAAAACCAAAAAACAAAAATAAATAAAATTGTATTTATTTTTGTTCTTTTAAGATACCTGTCATGTCACTAGATGTTTACCAGATACCTGTTGTAGGCCAAGCTCGGAGAGAAGGCTGTAGGCCTTGCTGGATGGTAGACATGATGGTTGAGCTGGGGCTGGGGTGGATGTTGGGTCTAATTAGAGTCTTGTAGTAGGAGTCTGATTACAGTGTGGTATAATGAGGGGAGATTGATGTCATGGAGCTCCTGGAGGTAGGACTCGTACCTCACTGGCCAGCCAAGGTTTGGCGATAGGTTGGCCACGAGTACAGCTGCAGCCTCTGACCCTGGCTGTGGCAGAGCAGCTCTGACCTTTTGTTTTCCTCCCCAGGTACAGCACATGGGAGCCAGAGGAGCACATCCTGGACCCCCGCCTTGTTGTGGCCTACGAGGAGAAGTAAGGGCCCTGCCTGTTCTGGGCCTAGCCTAAGGCCAGCTCCCACACATCTCAGGAAGCCTGCCCAGTGGGCAAGGGTCTTTTAGGGCAGGGTGGGTTGAGAGTGTGTGTGGCAGGGAAAGGTGGTGGCACCTAAGACCTTTTCCTGTATCCTGCTGGTGTCTCCCTATCTGTTAACTTCTGCCCTATTGTGGCTTCCTAGTCCCAGGCTGAGGATTCATTCAGAAGCCCTGGCAGATGTGTGCCATGTGGGAATGTTTACACCTGACTTCCTCTGCCAAAGAAGTCTGATGAGGTCAGGCAAGGCCAGGGATGTGCAGAAGGCTTGGCCTCTGGCCTCCTGTCAGCACCCCGCTGAGAGTCATGATCCCATCTTCTCATGGGCTTCAGTGCCCCCACCTGAACCACGGAGTGTGCCGTGTGCGTGTGTGTTGGCACATGAGTACCACGGTGCTTGTGTAAAGGTTAAAGGACAGCTTGCATTGGTTCTCTCCTACCATGTGGGTCTCAGGGTTAGGTTGCCTGGCAACTCAGGTTGTCAGACATAGCAGTAAGCCCCTTTACTAGCTGAGAGATCTTAACAGTGCCCCCTCCATTCAATGCCTGATTTTAGACAGAATCACTATGTGGCCCTGTAGCCCTGGCCCACCTCCTCTTTCTCCTCTGTGCTGGACTTAGGGTGTGTACTGTTACGTGCTGTTCCCACAACTGTTTTTATTTGGCTTAATCTCCTGACATAGGAAAGAGGGTGTCACTGGACAGAGGCGGGAACTAAAGCAATCTGGCAGTTGGAGGGCTTGTCCGGTGCCTTGCAAACAGTAACTGGAACTGAGCAGCGCTCATTGCTACAGTGTTGCTTCTCCCCAGAGGCTCCTGGAAGCACATTCAGAGGATGTCATTGTTCCTTTCTTTTTTTTTTGTTTTGTTTTTTCAAGACCATTTTTTTTTGTTTTAATATTTATTTTATATGTACGTGTGAATGCCTGAGTGTGTGTATGTGCACCATGTGCATGCAGCACGTCTGGAGACCAGAAAAGGATGTCAGATCCCCTGGAACCGGGGTTACAGATGGTCTGTGAGCTGCCGCGTGGGTGCTGGGAATTGAACCTGGGTCTTCTCTTCTCTCGTCGCAGTTTTCTTCCCAGCCCTTCACCATTGCTCTTAACTCATTGCAGTGATGTCCCTCTTCACGTTTCTCTGCTCCCTGTGTTCATGGTGAGACTTGTCTAAAGGGTTGTCACTGCGAGAGTCCTGTGAGCTGTCTTAGTTTCCTGAGGCAGGGTCTCACTATGTAGTCCTGACTGGCCTGAAACTCACGATTTTGACCTGGCTGACCTTATATTTGTAGCAGTCCTCGTGCCTGTACCTCCCAAGTGCTGGAACTATAGACACGTGCCACCACACCCAGGTGTGGACTGTCTTAGACTTCGGCAAAGAAAGCAGTAGGAAGGTCAAGGCTGGGTGCCCATTCCTTGCATCGGGAGATCATTGCCTGGCAGAGGTGTGGTAGCTCCCACCAAGAAGACCACTTTAAGACATTTGGGGAGACTGGTTTATGGAGAGCCCGGATGAGGAGGTGGCCCAAGGTCACCCAGCCCTCATGGAGAATGAATGAGCCCCACCTTTCTGTTGTCTATAAGGTCTTCATGGGGCTACAGGAAGCCTGAGTGGAGTGAACTGTGACAGAGTAAGAGGACCTAGTATCCCCATGTCTTTGACACTGCCTTGTGGAATCTTGAGTTGTGTCACATAGGTTGAGGTAGCCTTGTGAGGAGGGCATCCAGCAGAGCGCTCTGCAGATTCCAGTAGGTCCCAGATAGGGTGGCTGGGGCTATGCGTATTAGTGCCCAAGACACTCAGGGCAAACTGGGCTGCCAGGTTTCTGTACTGCTTGCTGATAGTAGACAATAGAACTCCGTTCTTAAGAGGTCCCTAGTAGTGTGGATGGTAGAGCCTTGTGTGGAGTATAGCAAGGACCTGTATATTTTCAGAGTAGAAAGTCTAAGCCCTAGAAGCTGAATGCTGACCACATTGTTATGGCCCCACAAAGCCATGGGGAGGAGTATGGGATGGGCTGTGATGTCCCCGACAAGACACGTGATGGAGGGGGTGAGGCAAACACCTCGCCTCCCCTTAGATGTCACCAGTGTTTCTTTTTCTTCTGCCACGCTCCTCGCACCCCCAGGGAGGAGAGAGACCGAACATCAGGGTATAGGAAGAGAGGTCCGAAACCCAAGCGGCTTCTGCTGCAGGTAACCATTGCCTCTGAGCGCTCGCCCTTACCCTGCCTGACCCCTCCTTGCCCCCACCTGCATGTGCACTGGCCCTTGAGCCCATTTACTCACCCACCCAGCACTGCCCAGGTACTGTGGAGTGAGACAGTGTGGGTACTTTTCAGTCGAAGGGGTTGGGTAAAGGCCACATGAGCTGGAGCCAGGAAAGTCTACCTGGTTAGGGGACTCTGGTGGGCCTGAGGGTAGACATGGAGGCAGTTGTTGAGAACTTGAACTTTTGTGAATAAGCCTTTTTGATGTTCCAAATCTCTAAACACCGAGGAAGAGGGATCGTGACAGATTAGGATTGCAAAATTCAAGAACTGGAGACCCTTAGCATTCTGGAACATGACCTTGGAACAACAGACTTCTGGAACCTGTCCTTTTTGAATGGGAAGATGCCCATGGGGCCTGTGTTTTCCTGCCTACAGAGGTTTCTGCTCGTTTTCAGGATACCTTAAGTCTTGGCATAAAAAGCCAAAGAGTATGAACCCACATAGTTCAGTGATTCTGGGCAGGTCTGATGGAAGTATGTGTTCTTGATTTCATAAGTCCCTCCTGGGCATTTGACCATCTGTGGTTCATATGTGTTTAACCATTCCTGGTGCTGGATTACCTTAGGCTCTCTGTAGTGGACAGGTGGGGATCATCCTTGGGGTTTGTTGTAAACTGGCCTTAGGAAGGAAAGTGACCTTTGCTAGACATGTACCCAGCACACATCACAAATGGACACGTTCCATCTGTATATGAAAGCAGGGTAGATATATCAGTCATCTATTGCTCTGTGACAGACTATCGTGGGATAGCAACTTAAAAATGGAAACTATTACTGTTTTACACGGGCCCTGTGGGTCCAGAAGGTGATGCTGCCCCTACTGGTTCTGGAGCGGCCTTAGTCTTAGATCCTGTCAGAATGCTTCAGGGCTGGGGCAGGAAGCCTGGCTATCAGATTGCTCCTCATGTGCCAGTGAAGCAGGTTGACAGGTCCTGCTGTGTAGGTGTCCTCACAGTGTGTTCGTGAGTTTCAGGATCACATGGATGATCAAAGAGCAAGGATTTTTTTCTGTTTTTCACTTTGACAAGTACTTTTATCTCAGTGAGGCCTGGGATTTGCCTGGCCACACAGCAAGGTAGAGCCCAGCTCTGACCTGGATTTCGCAGGGTGAGGTAACAAAGGACCAAAAGGAACTTCTCATGACATGGCTTGTGAAAGCCTGAAGTCTCGTGAGGGCTGGGCTCAGGGAAGCCAAGGGCCTCATATCAGCCTTCTCTTCCTACCAATGACCCATACACAGGTGCGTGATGATCGGCAGGCAGGGCGGAGTGTGGGACTGGCATGTATCCTCACACTGCCCCCACCTTGAGGCGTCGTGACCTCATGACCTCATCTGATGGCCACTTGTCCTGGGAGCTCTTGGCCTTTGGTGGCATGTGGTGAAGATGCTCTCCCAGAGTAATGTGGGGACTTCCCCAGTCTTGACACTAGGGATTTTTAAAAAAAATCTGTACAAATTTTACCCAAAGTCAGGAAGACAGACAAATTTTACCCATTCCAGAACTCCAGACCTTAGGTGTGTGAGTGTGCCATCCTGCTCAGCGTCACCAAGGTGAGGCAGCAGCAGAGACCCAGTCCCAGAAAGGCCCGGAACCCAGGAAAGTGCTGTCTGCAAGCAGCGATGCTGTGCTGTCCCTGCAGGCCAGCACTCCGGCAGCTTCTCCCTTTGCCTCTGCCATCTCCCGGAAGAGCCACTGTTTCAGCTCAAGGCTCCTCAGGAGGCAAAGATCCCTCTCCTAAAAGCCAAAAACCTCCTCAATGTGTCTACTTTAACTTTGCGTAGCACTCAGTATCGAACCCAGAACCTTGCACAAGCTAGGCAAGTGCTGTGCCTTTGAGCTGTGCCCCTACCCTATGGGTTGGTTTTCAACTGTAGTCTTGTGTGCTGCTCTGCTGTGGATCAAAGGAGTAAGCCCTGCAGCCCTGACCCTCAACCTGGGGAGACAAGGTCCATGCTGTGGTCCATGGGGATGACTGAGCTCAGCAGGTGCAGGGATGGGCCGCTGCTGGTGTGGGCCCTGGCCCATGGATGGGGAGGTGCAGATGGAACAGATGAGGCTGGGGTACACTGGGGGAATTACAGCATGGGCAAAGGTGCTGCAGTGGGGGGCGGGCTGACCCGCCACGCCTGGCTTACCCCTGCAGCGACTGTACAGCATGGACCTGCGGAGCTCCCACAAAGCCAAGGGCAAGGAGAAGCTCTGCTTCTCTCTGACACGCCCACTCGGCAGCGGGAGCCCCGAGGGGGTGGTCAAGGCGGGGGCAGCTGAGCTGGTGGACAAGGGCCCTATGGTGCCCACCCTGCCCTTCCCGCTCCGCAAGCCGCGCAAGGCCCACAAGTACCTGCGGCTCTCACGCAAGAAGTTCCCGCCACGCGGGCCCCACCTGGAGAGTCACAGCCATCGACGGGAGCTCTCCCTGCAGGAGCCACCAGCCCCAGATGTCCTGCAGGCCGCCAGCGACTGGGAGCCTTCTGAGCAGCCTGCGGAGGAGGAGGGTAAGGTGATCATCCTGAGACCTCGGAGCTGAGAGGTCCTTGTCCCTTGTCCAGAGGGTTGGGAGACCACACAGCTGTGGAGCAGTCAGTACTGAATTGGGCCTGACGCCTGCCAATTCTGCTCTAGGACAGCCCTGGGCAGGTGCATGTGGTGGTACCCCCCTAAGCATCCGGCCTCACGGGTATTGGGGAAGGGCTGCGTGCCGCCACTACTTCTCACTGCCCACTTAGTGCCAACCTGTGTCTCGTCTGTCTCTGTCCTATGGCTGCAGCAGAAGCAGACCTGGCCAATGGGCCCCCTCCCTGGACACCTACGCTCCCGTCAAGTGAAGTGACCGTGACTGACATCACCGCCAACTCCATCACCGTCACCTTCCGTGAGGCTCAGGCCGCTGAGGGCTTCTTCCGAGATCGCAGTGGGAAACTGTGAACAGCGGCTTCCCCTCTTAAACTGTGTTCCTTGGGGCTTGGGTGAGAAACTTAAGAGACAGGAGGGCTGGGAGCGTGGTAAATATTTTATTTTTAAAAAAAAAAAAAGAAGAAGAAGCATGGGGAAGACCCCACAGCCCTGCCCTTGCCCGGCGAGGGTTGTTTACAAAGAGGCCTCTGGGACAGGGTGGGGAGGCCAGTGTTGTTTGGGTATCATTTCCAGGGCAGATGGGGACAGGCTACCCTGCCCAGTATGCCTCTGTCATTATCTTGCAGAGGCTGATCCTAGGAGTCGGAGGAGCCCAGGCGGACCAGGCCTTGCCTCAAGCAGTCACCCCAGCTTTTTGGGGTGTCCTCTCTCTGTTCCTTGGCTTGGGTCTTTACCATGAACTTTGCACTCCAGCTTTATGGTAGGACATGGAGGCTGGCTTTGGCCACCAGGGACAGGATCAGGACAGAGGGCCTGGCCTGGACCAGGGAAGAAAGAGGCTGCCCACCAAGCCTCCTCTGAGTGTGCTGTGCCCCCATCACTGGCCTGTGTAGAGATGCCCGTGAACACATCCAGCCACTCCAGCGTGCACACACTGCCTATGTGTGTGTTCACACCTGCTCTGTCTAGACCTGTCCACATGGACCTTGCACACCTTTAGAAACTGACCAGGTGAACATGGCGTAATTCACAGCACAAATGAACTTGCCACGGCACCCCCACTCCACCTTGCCCACGTGTCATGTGACAGGACCAGTCTCTGTTGGTTTGCAGCTGTCAGCAGACAGCTGGGCCTGGTGGCACCTGACCTCCAAGCCACAGGTAGGACCAGGCTTCAGGTGTGCGAAGTGCACACGCTTCCAGAGAGGCTCCCAGACGCTTGGTCCTTCCTCCCACAGGAGTCCATGTTTTTTCTGACTCAGGTGACTTTCCAGGCCCCCCCTTTTTCTCTGCCCTCTCCTGCAGCTCAGCCGATCTGGGCACCTGTGGGTGCCAGTGGGTGTGGGCTGTCAGGGAGGGAGCGTCCCGCTACTTTCTCAGGGCAGTCCTTGTCTTCTGTGTTTCCTCCCCACCCAACCTGAATGGCACAGCTGAGGATGACCCCTCGTTCCTTGTGGGGATTAAGCTGTGATACATGGTGAGGCAGGCTGCACACAAGCCTGCGGTCCTAGCGAGGGGCAGTTTGCTTGTTTGCACAGGTGCCCTATAGTCTGAACCTTCCTGCCTGAGGAGGGGCACCTGCCTTGTCAAGGGAGCATTGCTCTCTCACCCCTGCCGCCATAGGAACCTGTGTGCCTGGGCCCCGAAGAAGCCAGCAGAGTCTGAATGAGCAAGGGTAGGGCGACTCCTCCTAGACCCTCCCATTCCCAAGCCAAAGAGCCTGTACCCTGTGTGTTTGGGATTCTGTTCTCAAGCTTTTCGAGTCCCTGGTCTCCTCTCTTCTTTAATTCTCAGTGCCCAGGGTTAACTCAGTGCTTCCATTGGGGGGCGGTCTCCTGTGGGTGACCTGCTTCACCTCCATCCTGGGACCTGAATCTAGAGGAGTATGTCAGGGTGGGCCAGGGAGAGGAGAGGCAGGGGGAGCCTCAGCCCGTGGGCTACAGGAGCCTGGGATGGGGAGAAGCTTAGGGCTGTTCTCAAGATACCAGCTCCTGGCAGAGAAGATGAGGGTGGATGGCTGCAGCTTTTCCTTGCAGCTGGATTTGCTGGCCCACAGTGGGGTGGGGGGCAGCTTCCAGTGGATGTCATGCTCTCCAACCCTAGGGACAGGGTGGGTCATGAGGCTCCGTTGGGGGGGGGAGGGTTCCCAGGCAGCTGTCTTCTGTCTTTAGCAACAGGAGATGTCCTTTGCTCTCATGTGGCCCTTTATGAAACCCATCAGCTCGGGGGGGATTGTGGCCTAGGCTGGGTATCCCTCAGGGTAGCCATATGGCTCTGCTGCTGTGGACTGGCTCCCTAGAGAGAATGCCTACAGGCTTTGAGTGGTCACACAGGCTCCTCAGAGCCTGAAGCTACCCAAGTGGACAGTAATCCCCTCCCCACCGCTAATACCCTTACAAGGCCAGTACTCTAGTGAAGAGTGGTAGCCACCTGCCTATCTTTCCCCTGGCCCCACCCATTTGAATGTAAAGGTTGGTGGTACTTTTCCCTCTCTATGGGTTGGGGTGAAGATGTGCCTCAACCTCTGGTGTGGACACTCACAGTGCCACAGTTAAGCCCATTTGGGCTGTGTGGTTATCTGGTAAGATGGTGATCTCATTGCCAAGTTCCTCCCACCTCCTGCCTACTGGGGAAGGAGCTCCGAGTCAGTGAGGTGGGATCCTTTTGCTTTATAGTGGCAGACTGGACCTGGCCGCCAGGTCTCAGCACAAGACCGCTTCCTTTGCACAGAATGAGCTCCAAGCTTTGTTCAGACTACATGAATGTATTGGGAGGGATTGGGCACAGACCTTCCCCCGGAAAGTGTGCTGGGGAGAGTCAGCAAGTGCAGAGTGCGGTTTTATTTTTGTACTGATATTGGTAAGAGACTGTATAGCATCTATTTATTTAGATGATTTATCTGGTAGATGAAGCAAAAATTATTAAAAATACATTAAAATGATTTTAAAAATTTGTATGTGTCTGTTTTATCTGTTTATTTCTTTTGGTTGTGTTGTAACTCCCTGGATCGCAGCCTAGATTGGACCCCAGGTCTAGATCACCAGTAAAATCGACTGAAGACAGAATTGAGGCGAGTGTGTCAGAGGGCAGTGCCCCGTGGTGTCCCAAGAGGCTGGGGCTGCTTCTGTGGGCCTGACTCCCTCTGTATCTCCCTAGGAGTATCTTGTTCTAGAACTCTCCGTGTCAGCAGCTTGGGGTTCTGCAGTTGCAGGTTGGAGAACCCAGGCAGTGCACAGAGCACGGATGAGTGAGTCAGTACACCTCACTGGCCTGCAGGTGGAACTGGACGGGAGCCTGGAGGAAAGTCAGGCTAAAGCAGTTGTCCAGCGGAGGATAGCAGTGATCACAATAGGGGCAGTTGGTAGAGGAGAGATGCGTATGCTAGGGGTGTAGGGAGGTGGGAGAATTGTTACACTCAGCCCTGATTGCTGTGGGGATGGAGCATTGTGGGGCTGTCCTGGAGCTGAGGTGGGGTAGGAGTGTGCTTAGAACCCCTGAACTCTTCATTCTGAGAGTGGGAGGCAAGTGGCCACTCCCTCACTTCCTGCTCTGACAGACCACAAGCTGCCTGCTTTCCCGGCAAGGTACCACCCCCTCACAGGTATTCGACCTGGCAGATGGTTTACCTGGAGCTGTAACTTATTTCTCCCTGTATGACTATATAAGGACTATATAAGGTCTCTCCCCCTGGTCCCCGGGAAAATACCTAGGTCCAGGCTGCGAGCCCCAACATGCAAACGGGGCTGTTGTACCTGCGCTGTCCTAACCAATGAGCTTCCCCTGACATCCCTGATACCAGAGACCCTTCCTCTCACCGTATATGTGACCCCGTTCCCACAATAAACCGAGTTACACCCTCTGCCATGTGCTCCCAGGAATTCTTTACGTCCCACTGGCTCTCAGAAGCTGCTGATCCTGAGAGCCTCCAATTGAGGACCTCATGGACCGGAGCTGCGCCACTGGCCAAGGAACTACTTCCCAGGAATAGAACAGAAATTCAGGGCATCCTTCAGGGCATTTATGTGCATACACACTAAGATCATGTCTGAGTTTCTAGCTGGGCAATTGGTCAGACCCCTTCTGCAAGGATACAGGGAAAAGAAGCAGATTTGGAAGTACCCTGAATAATTTCCAAAACTGAGCCTAAGACCAGGATGTTCTGTAAGAGGAGTGTTTTGGGGGTGACCCAGGAGTAAAGTGAGGTGTTTGAGTAGAAGAAAGGAAGGCCATCACTGAGGTCACTTATGGACAACTGGGGTCAACTGTGCCTAAGACTATCTGAGGTATATACAGCATTGCCCAGTCCCAAGAGATGGCAGCCCTTCCCTGGGTGGCCATGTATGTGCTGATGTCCACCTCCCTAGCCTCCACCCATCTGTTGTATCGAGCCTGGACTAGACAGTGAATGTGCTGCCACTTGACACCTTCAGGGAGCTTCTGCATATCCACTGCCGAGATCAGAAGTGATGTCAAGAGGGCCACTGGAGGTGTGGTGGCCACTCCACTGCCTGCCTAGCTCGACCTCACAGTAAGCCCACACTCTCAGGACTTTCCAAAGACGTGGCCTGTGCCAGTCCAGCAAAAGAGATTTGAGAGCTCTCTGTTAGGATGGCCAATGGTCCTTGGAGCTGCTATTGGCCCCAGGGTAGCAGTGGACAGAATTAATCATCCCCCTCCTTCGCTCCCCTCAGCTGGCATTTCCACTGGTCAGGGCATGTATCTGAGGGATCTAGGACCCAAGTGGCTTACCTTCAATGCCAGGCCACGCTTCCTGTACTGTCTTAGTCTCCACTGGGGATGAGAAAAGTTAGACTGCCCAGGGATGATGCCAGGTTCCAGTAAGCTCCTCCCTCTTCCAGATGGAAAGCAGTAACCTCAGGATCAGTGGCAGACTCAGGGGGAGCACTATTAACTGTTTATTCTGTTGACAAGTGCCCAGGTGGCAGTTTCAGCTACAGGGTCTGAGGAGCTCCCTGCACTGCTCCCCTAGCAACAAGGACATCTGATTCTGTTCTACAGAAGGAGGAGCAGATTCTACAAATCCCTATGAAAGATCTATCTGGCTTCCAGCCCTTGCCTTTTCCTGGGCGTGGCAGCATTCACTGGGCATGTGTACTGGGTCTTAGAGATGCCACTTGCACACACCCGTAGACATACACAGACACACACACATAGACACACAGATACACACACACACACAGATACAGACACACAGACACACATATACACACACACGTACACACATGCACACACCCGTAGACACACACAGACACACACACATAGATACACAGATACACACACACACACACACACACTGTGTAACTCAGTCATTGTCCCACCATGGGGCGAGGCAGTGACTCTGATGACCACATCCACATGGCTGCATTCCCCTCGCTAACCAACAGCAACTTCAGGGGAAAGGCCTGTGGGGTAGATCCGGTGTTTTGTCACCCATAGATGGCAGCAAGGCCCCAGGTGATGTGCACCCACATCTGACTAGGTGTTGAAACAAGCAGATGTGAATCACTCTAAAGCAGTGGTTCTCAATCCAGCTACTGCAACTTTGTGAGGGAGTCTTCTTCCAAGTGGAGCCTGAGCTGACAACCAGGGAGGAAGGAAAGGTCAACTTGTGGGGAATATATCTTCTGGGAGACATCCTCCTGGTCACTAGGGGTCACCCTGACCAGGGGTGATGCAGCTGCTACTTCTGGGAGCCGTCAGATGACTGGTAAAGAGTGTGGTACGCTATCCTGGTTGGTTTTTGTCAACTTGACACAAGCTACAGTCATCTGGAAGGAGGGGACCTCAACTGAGGAAATGATTCCAGCTGACTGGCCTGTGGGCAAGCCCATGAGGCATTTTCTTGATTAATGATTGATACGAGAGGGCCCAATCACTGTGTGTGGTGCCACCTTGGGCAGGTGGTTTGGTGTATAAGAAAGAAACTGAGCCTGGCGGTAGCACATGCCTTTAATCCCAGCACTCAGGAAGCAGAGGCAGGAGGTTCCCTGTGAGTTCGAGGCCAGCCTGGTCTACAGAGTGAGTTCCAGAACAGCCAGAGTTACAACAGGGAAACCCTCCCTGTGTTGAAAAACCAAGGAAGGAAGGAAGGAAGGAAAGAAGGAAGGAAGGAAGGAAGGAAGAAAGGAAGGAAGGAAGGAAGGAAGAATAAAGCATCTGAAGGGGTGCTGGGTGTAGCAGTACACCTATGGTGGCAGCTCACCAAAGAAGACAAGGAGGCATTTCATGGGAGTAAACTCTGCCAGACCTCAGCAGAGGGAACCACTGTCCTGGCCAGTGCCATACTCGATCGACAGTAGAACCCTGAGTGTCTGAGCTCAGGTGTTTTATTGATTCAGAACTCCTTATGTGCTCTACTGATACCATGTGCAGATCATAAGCAATTAAACAACTCCCACAGA